>CM076570.1:695403794-695994726 GCA_034641835.2 Pinus albicaulis | reverse complement strand
ACTTTCAGGAACCATAGAATTGTTACACCCATCAATAACAGTGCTACCTTGTAGCTTATACAAAGTTCCAGTCTGAACTCCCCGCATTAATCCCAGTGCTCCCCGAACCATCTTGCAGGCATCTTTCTCGAACACAGTTTTTACACATGCATCATCCATATTGCTTACAGAAATCAAATTTCTGGCCAATGCAGGAATATGCAGAACACCAGGAAGTGTTCTAATCCTTCCACCTTGCAACTTCAGCTTGACTTTTCCACGTTCGACGATTCTGGCCTTCCTATCATCCCCTAGGAAGACATCACCACCATCATATTTCTCATACTCGCAGAACCACTCCTTATGGGGAGTGAAGTGAAATGATGCACCTGAGTCAATCAACCATGACTCATGATCTACATGTTTATTTGAAGAGGAAGCAAAATACACATCCCCACCTTCATCCGAGGTGGTTTTTGCCTCTGCAGAAGAAGCATCCTCAGATCCCTTTCCTTTCTCAGGAGCTTTAGATCTGCAGTCCTTTTTGTAGTGCCCTTCCTTTACACATTTCCAGCACACCTTTACAAACTTTCCAGGAGATTTAGATCTCCCTCTAGATTTAGATCTTCCACTCGAAACCTTATTCTTGTTTCTATTCTGGGACCTTCCTCGTACAGATAAGGCATCTCCATTCTGACCCTCCATATTTCTCCGTCTCATTTCCTCCGATAGCAAGGCTGAGACAATATCATCAAAGTTCAAGGTAGTTGTATTGCTACCTATTGCAATAACCAGACTGTCCCACGAGTCTAGTAGAGAGCACAACAAACTGATGCACTTATCTTCATCTGAGATTTTAATATCAACAGACGACAACTGACTTACCACAGTATTGAAGGCGTTCAGATGCTCTGTCACCGAGTCTCCATCCTTCATCCTCAGGTTATACAACTTTTTCCGCAGGAACAGCTTATTCACCAGAGACTTAGATTGGTACAAAGTCCCAAGTTTTTCCCACAAACTCTTCACCGTAGCTTCCCCAGATACATTCAACAATACTGAATCTGACACACACAACCGTATTGTGCTCTTAGCCTTCCGATCCAGTTTCTTCCAGTCTTCATCTGACATTGCCGTTGGTTTAGTACCTGGATCTACCGCGATCCACTGATCTTTATCCACCAGCAGATCCTCCATATTGAGCTTCCACAACTCAAAACTCTGACCATTAAATTGCTCGATCTCTATCTTTCCGCCGCTCGCCATATTCTTTCCCCGCAAGAATCGATCCCGCAGATCTCCCACTGCACAGGGTCTACCACAGGCCCGAGCAAAAAACCCTCAACAAAAAAGGCGTCCCCTTGAAGCTGACACAGCTCTGATACCAAATGTAGGTTTTAACCCTGAACAGAAAATATCTACACACGAATCTTATAACATAAAATAAACAATAGCAAGAGCATAAAACATAAAAAAGATAAACACAGAGATTTTTCCCCTGGATCCCAAATCGGGACGACCAGCTTAATTTTTCATTATATTCCTTTTAGTGTTACAACACATATATATACATGCCGGAGCATACATAAACCCCAATCCATAAACCCTGGATTAGAACATAACCGTAGTTCCCTTGACCGGATCTACAAAAATACCAGGGGCCGAAAACCATCGTACCCCAAAACCATGTGCAAAACCATGCACAAAACCATGGACGCGGACTACCCACCGGAAATTAAGGACCAAAAAAATTTCGTGGAAAGAATATAACACATACCCAGCATTATCCGTCCACTCTCTGCTTAGGATTCTCCGCTCAATGCGTTGGAAGCACACGCCTTACATGGAGCACCCACCCGCCTCGAGAGCTTGCTCTATCAGTCAACTCCTCTTCACCGTGTTGGGACGAGGACACGTCCATGAAGAGGAGCATACCGCACATCTGCTTAGAGGCTCATCCATGGATCCCATCGTGATATTATCGGGGCCCACCACCTTCGTTCGGCATTCTAGGATTCATCCACTTCGCTAACTTCGGAACGCTCTGATACGACTTGTAAGGATTAAGGACACCACATATCTCCACAATGGTATGATATTGTCCACTTTGGAGCTAAGCCCTCATGAATTTGCTTATGGGCTTTACCCCAAAAGGCCTCATACCAATGGAGATATTTGTCCATCCTTATATACCCATGATCCTCCCCACTTCTATTCAATGTGGGACTTTGGTCATATACCCACACATCCCTCACAATCTAAGAAAATAAAACCAAAAAACTTACTTCATAACTAGCCTAAAATCAGAACACAATAAGAAAACACACAGATATCCCTTACACTTATAGAGAGAGCCCTCTCTGAGTCCAGGAAGGCTAGGTCCTTGGGCTCCAAAGCTTGGTTTGATGTTACACTGTCATTTGGCTTCCCAATCAGCCAAATCACGGGAACCTAACATAATGGTGATCACGGTGGAACCCTGAGTAATAAACAAACTTAGTTTCCCTAATCTTTAGATACTTTTGAGAATACTATCTAACTAACTTATCCCACCGCTCACTAACATAATGGCGATCACGGTGGGACACTGAGTGATAAACAACTTAGCTTCCCAAAAATCTTTAGCAGCCTTAAGAATACTATCTGATTGACTTATCCCACCGCTCCCTAACATAGTAACGATCACGGTGGGACCTTCCGAGTTAGTGACAATCTAAGTACACCTTAGAATTCTCGAAGTCTCAATCAAACTTATAAAACTTAAGTGTTGTCCGAAGAGTAGAAAATAACTCCTTCACCATCTTAGCAAAATGATGAGTCAGTTATAGGAAACTTTTCCAAACCTCAGGACTACATAAAACTTAGAAAACCCCAAAAAAATCCCTTAGATTGGTTTTTGTCAGTATTGGTGGTGGACCATTCACATATACCTCAAAACAACTAAAAATCCACATGGCGACTCCACTAGCCTCCAGTAGGCCTTACTATTTTACCGAACTCTAGGCTACTATCCGATGGACCTATCCCATCGCTCACTAACATAGCGGGAGATGGTGGGACACTGAGTACATGATAGTCTAGCAAACTCTTATAGACTCTTTAGTCCTTTAGATACTTAAACAAGCAATTAGTCCATAAGATCATTTAGAGTAAACTCTTTTTGTTATCGCCACCCTAGAAAAGTGTCGAAACAAGTTTAGAATACTTTAGACAAACCATAAGCTGCACATAAAAAACTTAGAAAAACCCCCAAAACTTCCCAAATTGGATTTTCCCTAGTTATTGGTGGTGGACCATAGCTACATCTTTACAAAAACAACCAAGTTCCACCTGGCGACTCCACAACTCCCAATAGACTTAAAGACTCCACTGGAGGAAGAACCTAAAACATGACCAATAATCATAGAAATAAAAAGCACTCAGGCCTTAGTTGGATTCAAGAAATTATTGTCTTTATCTATAAATATGTTCTATCCTAATTTGAGCCTAATCGGGAATACACTGATGAGATCTACATTGATCATTGGAAAGATCTCAAACCTCAAAAAGCTAAGCCTCAAATTTCAGACCATGGGAAGGCTTGTACACCTGTGCATACCCCAGATTCACCTATGTAAAACCTAACAAAACATGAGCCTCATGCTACCTTTCCCACTCTAGCTGAAACCTAAAACAGTCACAAACCTCTCTTTACACTACCTATATCCACAAAGGTCCCAGAAAGATACAAGCCTCTGGTTTTACCTCCCATATTTCAAGCCCTTCCTGCAAATCTTCAAAATAAATTACCCAGATTTGATGGAGAAAGCTACAAAGTCACCGCTGACGAGCACGCCCAAAATCTTGAGGATTTACTTGACCTTTATGACATAGAAGAAGATGATGTGCGTATTAGAATTTTTGCCTTATCATTACAAGGAAAAAATAAGAATCGGTTTAAAGACCTTCCCGCTGCAAGCATTACCAATTTTCATCAGTTCACTCAAATGTTCCTAGATAGGTGGGTGGTCAAGGGTAATAAAGTTCTCATCATAAAGGAGTACAATCAATTAAAAAGACAACCAGGGGAGACAATACAAAACTTTTCAGCCAGGTTCAATAAAGTATACCATGCAATGCCTACTAACCTAAAGCCACCCCTCGAATGTGCTCTCTTGCACCACCCAGATTCTTTTGACCCAGAGTTGGATTTCCAGATAAGAAACAAAGATCCTTTGACCCTAGAAGAAATGCAAAGGATAGCAGTTGATGTAGAATTCACCATACTAAATAGGGAGGCACAACTAAGAATAATAGAGAAAGACAAAGAAAATCAAGAGAGACTAGTATATTCAGAAGAAAAGTTGAAAAAATTGGTATGTATGTTAGGAAAACTAGAACATCTACTTGATAGGAAAAGAGAAAAACACAAGGTTAACACTGCTTATTCAAACCAACCTACACCTCTTCCTCAGGTTGAACACACTCGACTATCACAAGACAAGAGTTATAAACAAAATGTGCCAAATGGGAAAGTTGCAAATAAAAACATAGAGGAATGCTCTAAAGAGACTATCAGCCATTTTTAAATCACAGATTCTAAAATGGAAGAAGAATAAAAACCTTTAGTTTCTCTACCCTTATGCTTTAAATCATTCCAAACTTTGAAAGAAAATTTGCATCCTAAAGATCTCTCAGCAGTTATTCAAGAAAACCCTGCTCAAGTTAACTCTCGCCTAAATCAAGAAGAGTTGATTAAAGAAGAATTCAAATCTGAGATAGAAGATAAACCAAAACCGTAGGATCTCTACCTTTATGTTGGGAGTCAATTGAGTTCATAAAATAAAATTGGCCTCCGGAAAATTTGTCAGAAAAAACTCATGAACTACATGCTAACTATCGTCAACATCACAAAGAATTGGTTGAAGATGAAAAAAAGCAAGAAATGAAAGAGAACCCACAGGATCTCTTTAAGGGCCTAAGTGATGATTCATCATCTCTCATAGGTGAAGCCCAAAAATACTTTCATCCTTCAAATCAGATTTCCCAAGAGAAAGAGGATTATTTTAGAGAAATGAAAATGCCTCCCTTTTTAACTGAAAATGAAATAGATCAACTTATAAACATGCAGAAAGCCTCTGAAAATTCACATAACCACAACTTTTATAATCTTTCTCCTGTTAATCTTGCATATCATAAGTCAAAAAATAGATTTGAAAATCAATTTGAAGAAAAGCAATCTGATAGTCCAATATGCATGGTTGATGACATTAATTATAATGATGATTTTCCAAGGTTTGATCAATATTGTGATAATGATGATGATTTCCAAACAGAATCTAACTTTGCAGAAAACTCAGTTTTTGATTTTTGGGAGGAAGCTCAGTTTCATAAAATTGAGAAAAGTGAGAAGCCATTGCAAGTAATCTATGACACTGATGAGGAGAGCCTTGAGAGTTTAGAAGTAAGTGAAAAGTCTTAGACTCTTTGCTCTACTTCACTTCAGTCCATCAGAGATAACATTCACATAATTGTGAATCAACAGTTTTCTAGCTTTGATGATGAGGTTGAGGAGGATGATGAAATTCCCGAGCATGTTGTAAATGAGAAGCCTTTTCCTAAAATGGTTGAGGAAATAATTTTAGACATGGAATCTTCCTTTACTCTAGATTTGCAGCCACCAAGTTCCATTGAGTTACAAATTGCAGATGAAGAAATAGAGGTTGAGAAACACATGAGATTTGTCACACTATCCTTT
Source organism: Pinus albicaulis (assembly GCA_034641835.2). Classification (NCBI taxonomy): domain Eukaryota; kingdom Viridiplantae; phylum Streptophyta; class Pinopsida; order Pinales; family Pinaceae; genus Pinus; species Pinus albicaulis. Next base: position 695,989,010 of record CM076570.1, on the reverse strand, counting down.
CAAGATAATTTACTGTCAAAGTGTATCCCTGATCATCAACCTGATGACCTTCACACAGTTTTCATCCTGCCCTATCAAAACACATCAGCTTGGCAAGAGAACTACACTGCAATATATGATGAGTCTGATAGTTCAAGTGATCATGAGCAAGGGGAAAAGTTGCCTTACTGGGAGGATCCCAAATATAGCCAAGTGGAAGAAAAAGTAGTCCTGAATGAAGTCCATATATCAAATCCTCTAGATCAGGTATTATTCCAAGATCCATTTTTTATTTTCCTTGAGAAATCTGAAAGAGTAGGGGGTTCTATCATGAACAAGTTGCTGCCAAGAATGAGAAAAAACTTAAGCACTACTATCCAGAAACAAGCCAAATGGGAGTGGTCTTTTCATTACTTCAGCATCATGAAAGAACTAAACTAGAATCACCCATGTAATCATCTACTTGACTGGTTGCATTGGAAAACAGAGTTCACCAAAAAAATGTCTATTGTGTATAGATTAGGGTAGGATAGATAGACAGCATTGGAAAATAAACTCAGCCTTGTGAGTGCCTTTTTAGTTGTAGTTTGTTTGAAGAAAAAGTGAAAAAGAAGAAAATACAAAAACAGTAAAAAGTAGAAAAAGAGGGCAGTTTCTAAAACAACAATGGTACAGCCTCATACCCAAAAAAATAGTCATTCAGAAAGCACGCAAGTCTAAATACCGCTATTGGTACTTTAATGTCTTGTTCAGCTATCTAGCCTAATCATAGCTGAACATGTTTAAATTTATTTGCTGATAAGTTAGTGAGTGAAAAAGATGGTCAACATTGTGTAAGCTTGACTTATCAAAGAGAGTAGATTAGGAAAAGATACTGGTTCCACACGCCCAAAACAGAACCAAAGAGGGAAGCGGAGATGAAAAAAAATTGTGCACCTTAGCCCTGTTTTCATAGTTTCCATTTTATGCAAAATAATATTTGTGTGCAGCTTGTCTTTTATGCCGCAAATGCATGACAAATCAGACTGTCTAATCCTGATTTGATCATCTTTTAAATTTCATGTTTTAGATTAGAGAACAAAATCCTGTCAAACAGCTTAATCTTGACAGTTGATCTAGCGTAGGTAGAGTAATGAAGGAGTTCATCAATTTAATCTGAACTCCCAATAGATATAAGTGTAGAAATAGATAGGTTCATTTTACAAAAGGAAAAAATATACATTGTCAAAAGGCTGCTAGTTCAAATGCGCCAAAAAGAAGAAAAAATGTTAGGAAAGATAGTGGGGTAGGTAGAAATATCATGGATGTTAATTATGCTGTCTCTTTTCAGAAGTAGCATTAAAGAAGAGTGAAATTTGTGCCAATGGGTAAGGCACTGGTCTTCATAAGCCAAAGATTTGAGATTCTGGACACCTCCTGAAAAGGAACTGCCCTCCCCAAATGGAGCCACTGTTAGTCATTAGTATTTTTCACCTGTTGTTGATGACTAAATTTCTATCTGAGTTTTCTAGAAGCTGATCTCCATATGTCAATTTTTCATCTAGAAAACCCCCATAAACTTTTTGCCTTCTTACCTTCTCAGTTCGCCCATGACGAGATGAAACCTCATTATCAAACCCTATCTAGCTTCAGCCATACTAGTTTGCCCATCAGCTCTAAAGAGACAATCCAAATCTATTCAAACAGTCTCCCCTAAGTTAGGAAGTGGTGCTTTAAGACATTTCACCCTTGGGAAACTATTCAAGAGCCAAAAAACCTCCATCTACTATAGATCAGTCATAACAGACCTCCCACTCTACTAATAAAGTTGGTCACATCCCTAAGTCACGCCACTAATACACCCTTAAGTCTCAGCAATACATAGACCATAATATCAAGCTGATTTTAGGTGTTTTACAGTGTTTGATAGATCTTTCAAAGACAGGAAACATACCAGAATCTCAGAAGACAATTTTAGCGCCACATGAGAAGAAAGTTGCTTCTCAATGTGATCTTGAGCCTAGGATGCAGCTACAAAGCAAAGAGTTTTTCATCAAACTCTTGCGATCACATTCAAAGCCTAAAAGGTCAGTGAAAGAAAAACAACACAGTCAAAAGGAATGATGATACTTGAAAATTGAAGAACCTCCTTCATCTACAAGCAGAGGGTTGAAATCGCCTCCTTCATCTATAAGTAGAGGGCCAAAGGTAAAATCTGTTTTTAAGTTTTTCACTAAGTGAGGACAAGCTTTGAAGAACCATGAAACAACAAATGAAAACTTCTGCATGGAAATGATGACTAAGAGCAAGGGTAAAAAAGTAGGCTTTAAATTTGGTTTGCATGAGTCATATTGTTATTTGAATATCAATGTGAAACTAGTAGGTTTTCTTATCAACGAAGAAATATTTTTAAACTACTGACCAGAGAAGTAAAAGGGGTCTTGGTCTGAAAGTAACCTTTGCCATTATATGCAAAAGGAAAACAGGCAGCTGTCAAAGAAGGTTTCCTTCATAAGCAGGTCCAAAAAGAGTAAAAAAGAAGATCAAATAGCACAAGTGACAGCAGGAGAGAAATGCAAATACAAGAGATGGAAAAAGAGATACTGAATTTATAGTTAAGTTTATTCCCCAGTAAAAAGGCAGTGCCACTCAAAAGACACATCAACAACCATTCATATGGCTCAGAGAAATTTTTCCTCCAATAGTGCAGGTATCAGAAGGGAAAGCAGTTGTCTCTCCAATAGGAAACAGTGAAGGTATTTTAAAGTCTTAAAGGGGCTTGTTTTATTTCAAAGAGGAGGTAAGGCTTATGAAACAAATGGTATTTTCGACTGTGACATTTATAGGGACAAAAGAGTATCAGGTTGTGTTCTAAAGGAAAAATGATTCAGTTTTTGTTTAAAAAGGCATTGTCAAAACTTTTCTTAAAAAACGCTCAATAGTCAAGTATGAAAAGTTTGTGACTTATTCGCATTTAAAGAGACAAAGGGACCATTGCAAGCCTTTTTTAAATTTTCAATACATAAGGCAATGTTCCCCTATTCTGTCCACAAGATCGAATAACGAGTATTTGAGAAAAATTCACAAGTTTTCGGGTCTTTTGTCTGCGCGGTGCGCCTGTAGGTGTGCGCGGGGCGTTCAGATAGAACTTTTTCAAAGAAATACACAGGCGCGCAACATGCCTGTAGGTTTGGGTCACGTCGACCCGACTGTTGTTTGTGTGGCACTCTCTCATGCCAACGTGTTGTGCACATTTCAAACACTCAAAAACCCTCAAACGAATCTCAAAACCGCTCAAACCCTCAGCCCAAGCTTGCTATCAAAGTTTCGAAGAATTCTAAGTGTCTCCTTGGTATTTTCAAATTTCTAAAGGTGTCAAAAATCTGTTCTTTTCAAAAAGACTGAATGTTGGTGAAAAAATGAAGGTCTCGGCAGGAATTTTGAAATGGTTTGTTAAAGGTTATTGGACACAGTCTGTCACAGTGGAAGAGTGGTAGGAGTGATTCATTGGCTCCAAAGAACCTCGAGCTGCTCCCAAAGACCGAGAAAAAGGCCATAACCTCTGTCAGCATTTGTAAATGGAGAATGCAGTACTTAGGAGGATAGACAGTTTGTTTAAAAAACTTGAGTTTTGTTGTGTTTTATGATTGTTCAAAGGAAACATGGTGAGGATGGTGAGTTTTTATTGATGACAAAGGACCAAATTAACTGTCCTCAAAGCAATTTTTTTTTTTTAAAGGGGTGAAAACACTGTTTGAGAGAAGGAACATAGGTTTTAAAAGAAAAGCAAAACAACGAGCCTATTTTTAGCTACTATGATCATTATATGAGTGCTCTTTATTTTATGAGTCCTCCTTGTGGTGAAGAGAAGAGTCAATGTTGCCTTTTTGACCATAAACAGACCTTAGTGAGTAAAAGCAGTGTAAATAGTTGGAAAGTGTTGTCACAATCTGTGTAAGGAATAACAAATGGCAGGGCAGTGTTTTGGTTAAACAAGAGTTTTGTTGTTGAAAACTATAGGTCTTAGAGCTCACCAAAAAAAAATAAGCTCTGTCACCTTATCCTATTACACAATAACCTTTGACTGTGTATCTTTTATTGACTATGTTTTTATTCTTGAGTTTACTTGTTCAGGGGCACACAAAGGAAAATCATTGTTTTGGAAAGACCAGAGATTTCTGTGATAAAAGGCATCTCACACAACATTTGAAAACCAATTGTTGCCTTATCAAATAGTGAGTTGACAAGCTGAGACAAAGTTTGGTTTGAAGAAGACATTTCAAGAACTTTTGAGGCAGTTTGGTTTTGTAGAAGCACATCTAAAACAAGATGCCTCCCAGATAGGATAGTAGGAGTGGATTGATGAAGAAAACATTGATAAAGAGCAGCGCCATGAAGAAATGAAAGCAGTGATAGATGATGAGGGCAAGAAAATACAGATAGGGATCATGAAGGGCATTCTCCAAAGCATGTGCTAACTGCCTCTCCCAGGCAAGGGGCCATGACTTCTTCACCAAAGCTAGAATGCCAAAAAACAAAGAAGAAAACCAAGAAAGGCTCAAAACTACCCAAAGAGGGCGCCTGGTGAGAAAAAGGGAGAAAGACACCTCTAGGATTAGAATTTCGGCCCGAGATTCTAGACATGTTTCTAAAAAGCCTTGAGGGACTTGCTCACAAAAATTGAGCAAATTTTGACACAATCTTGTTTTTTGACATTTTTGGGTTTTTGGCAAAAACTCAGGGGCTTCACTATTTCAGTTTGGGAGATCGGCATGGGATGAGAATGGTATCATTGGATGCCATAATTTCAAGGGCACATACTTAGAAATTTTCAGAACATTTGAAGATCATTTGCTTCCCCGAAATGGCGAAAAACACTCACTTTTTAAACATTCAGCCCCGTCTATCAGCAAGGTTTAAATTCTGGTTTTTTACACACAGGTGCAGTTTTGGAGGCCTTCCAGGCATTGGATTGGAAAAAATTTAGTTGTTTTGGAAAGTAGACACTCAGATATTTCCAACAAGCTATCATGAGCCTCGTTTTGACATCAGGAAGGCTGCCTAATGTTTCCAACAAGTCAGGGGACCTTTTGTTGATATAAATTTTGAGTATTTTTGTAATTTTTGAACCTTCAAAAATTGCTTTTTCCAAATGTGCGTTTAGCAATTTTTGCACATGGAAAATCATGCAAAGTCAATTATTTTTCATTTTTTAGAATTTTCTAGATATTTTATGAGATATTTTGTGCCTTGGGCTTTGCAAAGCCTCAAGGACAAGTTTAGATATTTTGATTAGGCCAATGGGAGAGCAAGTTGAACCATGAGGTTTTTCTCACTTGAGCCTATATATTCTAAAGGCTTTCATTGTAAAAGAAGGCTGAACTTGAGAAGAGAAGCAATATATGGTCATATAAGCTTTGGAAGAAATACTTGTCTTATGCTTTTGGATTGCCTCTTGGATGCTCTTGGATGAATGATGAAGGATTGTTGTTGAATTCCATGACTTGGTAGAATGGTATAGTGTCTCTTGCTTTGTTTTTGTCTTCTAGTTTTCATTCATGAATACATTTTTCTTGCTTGCTATAGATCAGTAGAGAACAAATTTGAGATATGCCCATGGAGGTACCTCAAATTTCCTGTTTCTTCATAGCTTCTTTGTTTTCTTCTTCGTAAGTAACATTAAAGAATTCTTGACTGCTTTTTAAGACTTAGGATATTGTTGCTTGTTTCGTCCATGGTTTTATACATGCTAAGTATGACTTACGGTACGCCCTGCTTACCTATGGCTAGCTATAGTTCCATCCATGAAATTTCTCTTTGACTGATTAGATTATCATTTTGTTGAAGCAAGGAGACCTAGTTTCGATCTAACCCTTTGCCTAAAACTATGCAAATCTTGTTGTTCAAAGTGCCCAATAACTTGAAGTACTATGTTTAGGCATTTCAGCATAGTAATTTAAGTTGTTTGTCCATCTTAAGTGTGTTCCCCAAAGTCTGATAGTCATTTCCCAAAGTTAGAGGGTCTTATACTTCTATGCATGGCTTGAATGTTTATTTCTATGTATTGATTAGCTTATAGTTACATCTTGCATGATTAATGGTTTTCCCTACCATGTTTATGTGTGTTATTAAACTAGTTATGCTTGAAATTCTTTGTTGTTCACAACTTGATGTCCATTTACTCCATTTTTCCCAAAGATCCTTTCTACCTAGAATCAAATCGGCCCTTCAACAGCTTTATATCACTATCTGATAGCTTTCTTGACCTTTTCGACCCCATAGCCCAGTTAATCTGACATCCTTTTACCTATCTTATATCTTTATCCATTTCATCCCTCAGAACCTAAAAAACTAAAACCAAAAAACTTACTTCATAACTAGCCTAAAATCAGAACACAATAAGCAAACACACAGATATCCCTTACACTTATAGAGAGAGCCCTCTATGAGTCCAGGAAGGCTAGGTCCTTGGGATCCAAAGCTTGGTTTGATGTTACACTGTCATTTGGCTTCCCAATCAGCCAAATCATGGGAACCTAATAGTGACCTCCTGCTACCCCTCCATGGGCTTTAACCAAGATAGCTTGTCTTTCGTGTTCTAATACATAGCTCTGTGATTAACCAAAAATTATGATAAAATCAGTTGCGTGGGCTACAAACTCTTTTTCCTATTGTATTGAATAGTATTTATGTTCCATGCCCATGGTTAAGAAATGAATAATGTCCACAAAGTGTTCTTCAACCACCTTAATAGAAAAAATTTGGGCATCGTGTAACCCTTCTCCTATATTAGTTGGCTCTTCTCCACTCTCAATTAGAGACAAGTGGTCAGGTCCAGCGTTCAGTCTCCTGAGTTTCATAATTATTTCAAAATCATACTCCTCGAATAGTAGTAACCATATACAAATATTTCCCCCCAACACAGGGTTATTGACTAGGTATTTCAAAGTTGAATGATCAGTGAAAATCTTGAAGTGTCCTCCCAATAGATAGTGCCTATATTTTTGTAGGGCATATACCATTTCTAAACCTTCTCACTCAGTAGTATAATAGTTACATTATGCGCTAGAAATTTTCATTCTAGCAAATGCAACCAGGTGATCAATGTCTCTTTCTCCGGCCTACGCTAAGACAACTCCTAAGGCTATCCCTGATGCATCCACATGTACATGAAAGACCTTAGCCAGATCTTGAAATACGAGAATAGGTACATTGACCATCTTCTCCTTAGTATCTCAAAAATCTTCTGACACTCCCCATCCAAAAAAAAGATACATCCTTCTTGAGTATCTTTTCCATTAGCATAATGATCAGGGCGTACCCTTGAATAAACTTCCTATAGTAAATAGTGTGCCCTAAGATGGAGCACACATGTTTCTTAGTGGTGGGGAAATTTAAATTGATGATAACTGCAATCTTGGTCAGTTCAACCATCAATCCCTACAGACATATAATGTGCCCCAACAAAATCCCAAATGGCATGGAAAATATGCATTTCTTGATGTTGAGTGAAATGTGGTGTTTCGTCCAAGCATCCAACATCATGCGTAGGTTTGACACATGCTTCTTTACGAATCCAAAAATTGTCCAATCATCAAAATATACCTCCATAAACTTGTGCATAAACTCTTTGAATAATACTACGATTACGCGTGAGAAAATGGCAGGGGAATTCTTTAGCCCAAAAGGCATGATAGTGTACTTGAAATATCCCCACTCAGTTGCGAGGGCTGTCTTGATGCGGTCTTCAGGTACTATTCTAATATGATGGTACCCTGAAAACCCATCAGTGAACGAATATGCTTCCTGACTGCCCACATTATCCAAAATTTAATCAAAGAACGTCGTAGGGAAAGTATCATGTATGCGGGCATCATTCAATTTATGCAGGTCTATGCAGATCCTTATCTCTCCTTTAGTCTTCTTCTCCTGGACCACCATGGGGCTTACCCAATCCGACTATTCTACTAGTTCAATGATACTTGCAACCACCATCTTATCTATTTCCTCCTTGAATTTCTATTTATATTTAGGGTTCAGTCAATAGGACTGTTGTTTGATAGGGTGCACATCCGACTTCAAGGTGATCCTCATAACACCATATCCCCAACGATCCCTTTTAGATTACAGAAATTTGTGGGGAAAATGTCCCGATATTCAGTTAACAGCTCTGTGATCTTTACAACCATATCATCATCCCATTAATCCCCAATTTTGGCCATCTTGGGCTACTTTTCAGTGCCAATGTTGACTTCTTTCAGTTTTAATGGTTTGGTTACATCCAATTCCTACAATAGAGGTCCTACAAGTGCATGCTCTCCTTCCGACTCTGGGATATCGATATTCTGGGGTCCTCATCACAGTATTCTACTGACAAATTTCGACAGTTGAGAATATCTTGCATTTATGCATCCCAAGCTAGGGAAACACATTCTCTCCTAGATAAGGACCCATCAAATACCAGGTGGTGGGGATTGGTCCTAAGGCATTTATAAACATATGGACCCATTCATTCCACGTCCTTTCATTCGATACTTCCATCCAGATAGCCAAGTGCTTGCACGGATGCCCTCGACTAGAGAAGAGTTCCATGGGTGGATTTACTAGAGGTTAAAATCGTAGGATCATCATTTTTCTACATTCCTCCCAGTCCTAGAAAGCCTCTTTATGAGTTTCCCACCACCGTTTAGGGGTCACACGCATATCCAATTCAAGTTCTCAAAATATTCGTTCTTCAGGGACATCTACTTCAAATGCTTTAAGAAATTCCTTAACACTACCAGAACCATCAAAGTAGGGTAGTTCTCTTACCTTTGAGGAGATGCATCAGAAGCTCTTTGTGAACTTAAGGCACCACAATGCAGATATGTCATGTAACCAGTTCTACCAATTTTCTATCTCTCCATCTGAGTTTGAGAGGCATTCACTCTCTTTCTCCCAACACAATATTCCATCAGTCATGGGGTTGATCCAATCATCATCTTGGGCAGTTAGTTTGTAAATGTGATCAACATCCTCCTCCTCGCGCACCGGCTTTGTATATCGTTCACCTTCCACTGGATCCAGGGGCACTATTACTTGCGTACCCTCGTTCTCAAAGATCATACTTCTTCTTTTTAGATTGATTATGCCCCCATGTCAATGGCCCAATCCAGACCTACGAGCGTAGGATAAGGGTCTGCATCATCCAAAATCTGGATTACTTCAAAATCTGCATAGACTTTAACTCTTGGAATGTCTACCACAACCTTCGACAACTTTCCTATTGGAATGATATTCTGTTGGTTAGCCATTCATAACTGAATAGTAGACCACTCCAGCTTGGACTCTCCCATCCATTGCCAGGTTTTCTTGGGTCAGACATTGGCATCCGATCCTAAGTTGAGGATGGCGATCCATTTCATAATCCCCAGTCTATGTAGTCATATGCATCTCCTAACCAGCCCTTCTTTTGTTCTTATAAATCATGTTCATATTTTTAATCTTTGTTTGCAGGGCAACATTTTTTGCGCAACTATCTATTAATTCTTGGAGATTCTCTAACGCCTTCTGGTTGCACAAAAACTTCATACATGCTTGAAGGAACAACTTAACTGCTTCATCTTCTTTTAGATCTACCTAATTCCTTGAGGTAGATGCTTCATCCTTGTCCATCTCCTTTCGAGACTCAATGCAAGTTTCTTTCTCCTTTTTCAGATCTAGGCTTTCCTTTTTCTCAACAGCTCTCCTGATCAGCGGTTCCACCGCAAATTTTTCCTCAGCTCCTCCAGTGGCAATGCCTTTTCTCATATTCACATTGATACTTGGCCCATCATCCCATGGTTCCGCCTTAAATAATTGTACATTTTGCGTGGGTGTCTGTTGTTTCTCTTGCATATTTTCTATCAGCACTGGATAATATTCAATGACATGGTTGAACTACCTGAAATATCTATAGGATTGGCACGTAGGGTTTGGGTAGTCTCTTTCATAATTTCCCACATCCCCACAATTGTAGAAAATTAGTTTCCCTCATCCCTGACTTGCAGTTCTGCCTCTCCCTCCTCCCCATCCTCTTACAAGGAATCCTACCTACCCCGAGGGAGATAGTGGTGATGGAGGGTCAACTTGTACCCTATATAGGTTTCCCCTATCTATCATCAAGACGAGTTTTTGGCAGTTGTGCTTGTCATGACCCACCAACGAGCAGAATTTTTACCACTATTGTTTCAGTTCTAGAACATAGGCACCTAATCGTGGGCAGTGATCTGTATCTTGTCTTTCTACTACCCGAAAATTGGTGAACCACAACATGGGGTTACTTGGTCCAACCATGACTTTAGGGAGTATAGGAATTGGTCCCCCAGCCTGCATATAATCTGAAGATAGAGGGAAATTATCCTTAGTGTGGTCTGACACCCTGCAGCGTATGCACCATACATCCGTGCTAGCTTCTTTACCTGGATCCCTTCACAGGTTCTGAATTTATAAGTGCATTGCCTCTAGCTGGCTCTGGATCTGTAGTGCCACAAATTGAGTATCATTTATTGGCACATATTCTAGCTTCATGGAAATCTCTAGGGCTTCTTCCTAGGATTTGATATTCTGTTGTCCCATAGGTCCATGAAAATGTGGTAAAAACATGGTGATAAACCACTCCTTGTGTTTTTTCCTCATAGACAGATCCTCCATCACTAATGACCTTCTTTAGCCTCTAGTTAGCTTCCAAGATAGATTATGTAGGTATATTCTTGAAATATTTAAATTCTACCAGACATTGAGAGTAGGACTTATGCTTCTGGAACTGTTTCTTTAGGGCATCCTTAATTTCTTGTATTGAAGGGTTTGCATGTTGATCAATGTCTCCCATGAACCAATCCAAGGCCCTTCCATCAAAGGCTATGGAAAGTTGCGCTCTCTTGACAACATCATTATTATTGTTTTGCACAGTCCATACTGACTCTACTAAACACTAGAATCAATTCATATCCACGTCCCCCACACCCTTAAATGTGGGTAGCTTCATGTTCAAAGCCATATCGTCTGCAGAAGTTGGCAGAGGTGGGGTAGGAGAATTTTTACCCTTGTGGGAGTTAGAGAGTAGCATAGGTAGGGGGATGGTTTCTACGTGCGTAGCCTTGCCCTGATTGAGGTCAAGTGAATCCCTTAGAGGGTTGTATACCAATCTATCCCTTTCTTGAATAACCCTGTAATATTTACCGCTTCGTGTCTTTCTTCCACTCTGGTCGGAGGTCCTTCACTCGGTGTGGCAACACAGGACACCCTTTTCACACAATAGAATCTTAATCAACAACGAAAATTTTTCTAAGAACTTACCCCTAAATCCCTTGAAAAACCTTTGCTCAACTTTAGAATAGGACACAAAATGATCAATTGCAAAATCTGTTACAAATCCCCCCAAAACACTGTCAACCCAGTGATGTACAGTCTGGGTGATCTTCTTATCAGGCTTCTCCAACTTTTGGATCAATTCAAGGGTCCATTGTGTGATATGATTGTCTTTCCAATACGTCTGGAACTCTGCCAACCTTTCCAGCCACTCCTGTAGTTCATGTGCGAAGGTTAGGAAGAATATTTTGTGCACTTCTATGACAATTTATCTCTCTTCGATAGTCAACTTCTTAATTCTATTCTCTATTAAGGAAAACTCCTGAATATTATTTTCAAACTAGTCCTCAAGTTTAGTCTTCAATGGCTTCCAATGACCCTGCGACATTACCCGATCTCTCTCTCAAAATTCTCCCGGCCCCAGAAACAGAACCATTTGTTGGTTTGTCAGGTCTTGACCTAGGTTTGATTTTAAGTTTTATCAATAGACCCATGTACTACTGTCCCTTTCGTCAATGTTGTGCTTACACAGGTCAAGGTCTCACCCAAAGCAGTATGGGAGGGTGCTGGAACCAGGTTTCCACACCCTGAGAGAGAGAAAGTTAATTTAAGTGGGTCCTTTCAGATCTGACAGACATACGCTGGAGAAGCCCTAACATAGAAACCCCTAACAATATATCAATGGAATAACTCAAGCGAAGCTCATAAATCATTAGATAACATGTTAAGAGAGGCAAAGCGACTAATCTTAAATAGATCTATGCATTCATCCCATTTTACAATATTGCATCCATGTGCACATCAATAAATCATTAGTATTCAGTAAAGAGATATAATTTTGGAAATAACATAGAGTGTAACCACTAACCATAACACAAAAGTACTTAGCTATAACAAAAAATTCTTCTTATTCATTAATATCCATATTCAACTTACAGACTCTATTTAATAGCCCATGCACATAGCCAGTGGGGTCCACACATAGAAAGACTTAGGGTTTCTGTGCACACAGCCATCAGGAGCCCTTACCTAGACAATCGACACAAAATATCCACAAATTGTATCATAGCTTGAGCCTACAACTTAGCCTTCTATAGACTCTATTTATCCATCTATTTATAACATATTAGCCTATGATACTGTATGGTCCACAAACCGTGGTTTTCAAACTCTTAGTCTACCCTTTGACCCATTACAATTTATTGGGGATTTGACCCACCCCAAACCCTTGCGCTAGACTAGAATATTACAAAATATTACAAAATTTCTCCAAAATTGCTGCTAAGGTACCATACTCCAACAGGTGATAATAGAGCACTATTATAGTGTTAGATACGTGCCAAAGCCCATCATAAGAAGGATTTTCCATTGTAACAAGGAGGTAGGCCCTAGATCTATTGTTCTCAGGATGCGAAGATAGTTACAGATGTTGGTCATAGTTTTCCTTGGATTTATGCAGCTTTGGACAATAGGTAGGCAGATCACCAGGCATATATCTTTGAGATGAACAGTAAGATTTGTAGTCAATTTATTTCTATTTTGATTGATCCTGGATCTAATTATAGTTATGTTAAACCTGGCTTGGTGGATAAGTGTGGCATGGGAAAGGAAGTGCATGTAGATTCTTGGTTGGTGCAGTTGGCTACAAGTACAAATAAGAGAGTTAATTATTGGGTAAGAGCTTGTGAAATTTATTTCAATTTCATGCTTATTGAAGCACATTCGAATGTACTTCCATTGGGATCATATAGTGTTCTTTTGGGTATGGATTGGTTGTATCTTCACAGGACCAAAGTATATTTCTATGAAAAGGATATTGAGTTCCTGAATGATAATGAAAAAAAGAGAATACTACAGGGAAAGAAGAATCCTACATCAATGAGGATGGCTACAACTATGCAGGCTAAGAGTGGTTGCAGGAAAGGGTGTGTGATGTTTGGATTTCATATTTCCAGTGACAACGGTAAGGATGATGAGGTTGCAGAAATATTTAAGAAGTACCCTATATTGCAGCAGTTTCAAGATGTGTTTCCGGTATAGATTCCATAGTTTCCTCCACAAAGAGAATTAAAATTTTCTATTGAGTTGTTACCAGGGGTAGCACCAGCATCAAAGGAACATTACACGATGAGCACTCTAGATCTAGTAGAGCTAAATTTGCAGTTGAAGAAAATAATTGATAAGGGATACATACGGCCAATTTTATCTCCTTGGGGTGCACCAATGTTGTTCGTGAAGAAGAAGGATGGTATTCCTATATTTTACATTTATTACAGACAGTTGAACAAAGTGATAATCAAGAACAGGTACCCATTTTTGAGGATTGATGATTTGTTTTATCAGTTGAAGTGAGCAGAAATTTTCTCAAATATTGATACGAGATCAGGATGCCATCACGTATGCATAAAATAAGAGGTTTTCTATGAGACTACCTTTAGGACCATGTATGGTAATTATGAGTTTTTTGTAGTTCCATTCAGTTTGACAAATGCTCCAACTACTTTTATGTGTCTGATGGATAATGTGTTGCATCCTTACTTGGATAAGTTTGTTATTATATTCATTGATGAAATATTGGTATATTATAAGAATGAGGAATGACATTATCAGAATTTAGTAGCAATGTTGAGATGAATCAGAGAGCATTAGTTATTTGCTAAGTTTAGCAAGTGTAGTTTCTTTCAGGAAGAAGTACACTACTTGGGACTGTTCAGTCCCTATAATACTAGTGTAGCCCCTTATTTTTATTGTTAATGCAACCTCGTAATTGTTATTTTGGTGCCCATGTAGTTATTATTGGGCCCCATAAAAGCGACTATTGTTATTTTTGTGCCCTTACATTATTATTGTTATGTAGACTTTGATTATATTTTGACCCCTTAAACTCCTATATATAGAAAGTATTTTTTTCCATTTGAATCATCCTAGAATTGTTCATTTATGTGATGTAAAGGATGTTTCCCCATCAAGGAGGATATTTTTCAAATCATTGATCTATATTTTCTTCTATTTTGTGAGATGACTGCATAACATTTGGTATAAGAGCTTTGGATTCTAGGTTTTCACTTCTTCAAATGGGCCATCTTGAAATTTTCACTATAAAGTTTTTTTTACGAGGTTTTAGAAGCTGAAATTTTGAACAAATGGAGCCAAAATTTTGGTCAACTCTGTGTAAAAATTTCAAATATTTTTTCACTATATTTTCAAAGATATGATTTGAGGAAGTTAGGGTTTTTGCAGGCTCTAAAATTTAGTCTTAATAGGTGACCTAGGGAAAATCGTCATAAATATTGATAAGGGCATCGGATTTAAATTATGTAAAAAGTGGCTAAAATTTCACAAATTTTAGTTTTACATGTATCAATTTTGGTACTAAAGGTCGAAATAGTGACATGTGGCACTCCATACAATTTTGATCTACTGAACTAGTCTATAATCAGGTCATTGTGGCAGATCGAGCATAACTCTTTCTTGAATACTATAATCTCGGTATGACTTGTGGGCTTGGAAAGAAGCATCAAAGGGATACCACAAGAATAAATTTAATACCATGGAGATCCGAAATTACAGAGCTACAATAGATTCAATATCGAGTACGTACAAAGGAAGAAAAATGTGTGTATTTTTAAAAAAAATTGCATAAGTTTTCTTTAAAAAATCAGTTTGAAGTGATTCAAGGGGCATAGTGAAGCATAAATATCATTTTTTGATTCCAAAATGACTCCAATAAATAAAATTCAAACACCTAGTAAGCAACTATAAATGCCTATTTTGACGCATGAATAAAAGGAATAAATGCAACATGATATATCAAAATTACGAGACAAAGTGCAACATTTTTTTCTCTCACAAAGAATAACAAAAAATGAAATGGAAGCTAAGATGGATAGTTTGAATAATGTATTAAAATCAGACATTTAAGTTTTGAAGGATGAAATGGAATCTAATATGGATGGCATGGAATCTAAGATGGACAGTATAGAATCAAAACTGAAAGGCAACATGGAATATTTGAAGAATTGTTTAAAGGGAGACATGGAAGGGTGAAAGGAAGGTTTGACAAAGTTGCTATAAGAAATGCTTCCTAATGGAAAAAATGTATTAGATGAAACTAATGATGAGAACAAAAGAATTTTTAATCATGATTTCATAGACTCTAATGTTGGATTGAAGACTGACCATATTACAAATATCGATATGAGGAAGTTCCATGGCAAGGATCTAGTAACATGAACACTACAGATTGAGTAATATTTTAATCTCCTTAATGTGAAAAGCACACAAAAGGTATGCATTGCAACTTTATATTTAGAACCTTATAATTTTTTATGGTATCGATGTATTTTTTCTCATAAACCACTTGTTACTTGGTCAGTTTTTATGGAGGAAATGATAGCACATTATGAGGATACAAAGAGAAAAACCTTCTCTATCCAATTGATAAATATCAAACAAAAGGGTTCAATGGTGGAGCACATTGAGGAATTCCAAAAACTAAATATAAGGGTAAATGATATTCTATAGAAGCATAATATTGATGTATTTATAGGGACTTTAAAGGATAACATCCAACACGAGGTTCACCTTTGCAAACTTGATTCATTGGAGAAGACATTCAGGTTGGAATTAAAAATTGAAAGCAAAATTATGGTAACAAGGAAGCCTACCACTCACAACTATAAAGATGTAAGTGTTGTTGCTCCCATCCTTCCACAACCTACAAGGTTGACGCTGCAAAAATTGGAAGAAAAAATAGAAGAAGGTCTTTGTTATAGTTGTGATAAAAAATACACTAAAGGTCATAAGTGTGTTGAGAAGAAATTGTTTTACATAGATTGTGAAGAGGAGGAAGAAAATGAATAAGAAACTTAAAAAGAGGATGATATACACCAGGAACCAACCCTAGAGAAAGAAGAAATGAATCTGACAATATCTAGTAATGCATTGGTAGGAATTATCACTCCTCAAACTCTCAGGATAGAAGGACATATGAAGAAAAAAATGTAATAGTGTTGATTGATTCAGGTAGTGCCCATACTTTTATTCATTATAAGATAGACAAGTAATTGAATTTATTCCTATATCCAACACCAGAGTGTCAAGTGATGGTTGCAAATGGAGGAACTATAAATTTCTCTGGAATGTTCCATAATATCAAGGTAACCATGGGGGAATATGTATTGAATAGTCAAATTATTTCCATTCCAATGGGTGGTGCTGATGTTGTACTAGGAGTCCAATGGTTACAATCTTTGGGTACGATAGCTTTCAATTTTCAAGAATTTTTCTTGAATTATTTTTAGGAAGGAAACGAATTTGTATTAAGGGTTATCACAGGGAAACCGGGAAAGATAATCATATCTAATGGCATGATAAATATTCTAAAGAAAGAACAATGCGACATACTTTTACAATTATGCTCAGTAAAGGTTCAATCATGGAAATAATCTACTTCTCCATATCCCCAAAAAGTATTAGATAATAATTGCAATGTATTTGATACTCCCAAGGGCCTACCACCTATTCGTTACCATGATCATGCTATTCATTTGATTGTAGGAAGTGTTCCTTCAAACACCAGGCCTGACATATATCCCCATGCCCAAAAGAGTGAAATTGAATGTATGGTTGCAGAAATGCTATAGGCTAGTATAATTCAACCTAGATAAAGTTATTTCTCTTCTCTAGTAGTATTGGTACACAATAAGGATGGGCCATGGTGCATGTGTCAGGGTTATAGGGACCTCAACAAGCTTACTATTAAAGAAAAATTTCCCATGCATGTCATCGATGAGTTATTGGATGAATTACAAGGAGAAATTTACTTCACCGAGTTGGATCTTTGTTCAAGATATCATCAAATTTCAAAGAAGACTGAAGGCATTCAGAGAAAAAAAAAAAATTAGAACTCATGAGGGTCATTATGAGTTTTTTTTCATGCCTTTTGGCTTTACCAATGGACCTTCTACATTTCAAGGTTTGATGAATTCCATTTTTAGACTATTCCTTAGAAAATTTGTGTTAGTATTTTTTGATGATATACTATTCTACACCAAGTCTTGGAAGGATCATGTTCAACATGTTGGAAGGGTGCTCAAACTATTGGAGGAAAAAAAATTATATGCAAAAAATTCCAAATGCTTCTTTGGATTACAGGAGGTGGAATATCTGGTTCATATTGTATCTCATGAGGGTGTTAAGGTAGACCCTAACAAAATCAAATCCATTAAGGGATCGAAAATCCCCACTACCACAAAGCATCTTCGATTATTTGTTGGGTTGATAGGGTATTACCATAGGTTTTTTAGTAATTGTGGGAGAATAGAAAAACCTCTAAGAACATTACTAAAGAAAGACGCATTTTCTTAGACTCCAAAAGTAGCTAAGGCATTTGAACATATTAAAGAGGAAATGTACCCAGCACCAGTCTTAGCTACGCAAGAATTTACAAAAGCATTTATTGTGGAGTGTGATGCCTCAGGAAATGGACTTGGTGTTGTTTTAATGCAAGAAGTAAGACCCATTTATTTTGAGTTTTTTCCAATCAAAGGAAAGTATTTACACAAAACTATTTATGAGAAGGAAATTTTGGCAATACTACATGCACTATATACATGGCGACCTTACGTAATGGGATGGAACTTCAAGGTAAAAATAGATCATGACAGTCTTAAATAAGATTTGCAACAAATATTATCGTGAGAAGAGCAGAAAAAATGGGTCACAAAGATGCCGAGTTATGACTTTGAAATCATCTACAAAATAAGGAAGAAAATTGTTGTTGCAAATGTACTTTCAAGAAAGGACGAGGACATGGAATCATTTTTTCATGCCATTTCTATTATCCAACTAGATTGGATAATCGAAGTAAGGGATGAATGGAAGAAGCACAAAGAAATATAAAAACTAATTCAAAAGTTATAGCAAGACCCAGGGACATCTTATACATTTAGTTGCAAAAGTGATTCATTATGGTACATAGATCGCTTATATATTTGTAACAATTCCCAACTCAAACAAAATATTCTTTTGGAATTGCACACCTCTCCCTTAGGAGGGAACTTAGTATTTTTAAAAACTTCCCAGAGGGTCAAGAAGGAATTTTTTCGGGATGGCCTTAAATCTAATATTCAAAATTTTCTGGTAGAATGTTTGGTTTTCCAAAAAGATAAATTTGAGACAATTAAGACCATGAGTCTATTACAACCTTTATCCATTCCTTGTCAATGTTGGGAGGAGGTTTCAATGGATTTTATCATAGGTTTACCCAAGTCTGAAGGAAAAAGTGTTATCATGGTGGTAGTTGATAGACTTACCATGTATGCACACATTTATGCATTATCTCATCCATTTAAATCTAGTACAGTTGCTACTACATTTATCAAAACAATTCAAAATCTACATGGAAACCAAAATATTATTGTAACCAACAAAGATCCCATGTTAAATGGAAATTTTTGGACGGAATTATTTTCTTGTCTGTGTACTCAATTAGCTCATAGCTCTTATTGTCATCCTCAATATAATGGAAAAACTAAGGTAGTGAACAAATGTTTGGAAGGATATCTTATTTTCTTTGTATCTGTTAAAAATACATAATGGATCAAGTGGCTATCTCTAGCTGAATGGTGGTATAACACTTCCTTCCATTATGCAGGCTCTTATTATAGCGTGACCCGTTATAGTCATATATATATATATATATATATATATATATATATATATATATATATATATATATATATATATATATATATATATATATATATATATATATATATAAGGGAGGTTTTTCCATTTGAATCATCCAATATTTTTTCATTTATGTGATGTAAAGGAGGTTCCCCATCGAAGAGGATATTTTTCAAATCGTTGATCTAGATATTTTCTTTTCTTTTGTGAATTGGTTTCATAATAGGAACATGTTGTTTCCAAGAATAACATAGCACTAGATTTGAAGAAGATAAAAGCTACCATTGAGTGGGAAGCTCCTATAAATGCAGGGGAAGTCAAATCACTCATGGCCTTAGCAGGTTACTATAAGAGTTTCGTAAATAACTTCTTACGCATTGCATATCCTATTACATCATTGCAGAGGAAAGGTAAGAAGTTTGAATGAACAAAGGAGTGTGTAGCCAATTTTGAGTAGTTGAAGCACTTGTTGACAAATTCTCTAGTGTTAAAGATTACAGATCCGTATAACAAGTTGGTAGTGTGTAAAGATGCTTGGAAGAGAGGGCTTGGTGGAGTCCTTATCTAGGAGGGACACGTAATATGTTATGATTCCAAGAAAGTAACTAAGCACACGCAGAAATGCGTGACTCATGATCTTGAGTTTCCAACTATTATTAATGCCTTGAAGATGTGGATAAATTACTTCTTGGTCATAGGTTTCGGTTTATGAGCGATCATAGTGGATTAAGATATATGTTTGACCAACCAAATTTGAATGCCTGACAAGCTAGATGGTTGGATATCCTTAGAGAGTTTGGCTTTGAGATCAGGTACATTAAGGGAAAGGAGAAAAGGGTTACAGATGCTCTCAGTAGGAAATTATATTTGAACCATGTTGCAACAATGAGCTCATATGGGATATATTTATAGGATCAAATATTACAGGAAATAGAATAGGATGACAGGTACAAGGAGCTTATGCACAAGTTACAGTAGGGTATAGGTGATCAGGATGTGGATTATCATATTACAACATATGGATTCATGAGATTTATGGAAAATATCTATGTGTCAAATGATAGTAAACTAAAGAAGCTTATTTTGAGAGAGTTTCATATAAAACCATATTCATATCAACCAAGATATTAGAAGACATTGATAGTAGTAAATAAGTTCTACTATTGACCGAATCTGAAGAAGAAAGTGGTAGAGTTTTTGGCGATATGTTTATACTTTTAGTAGGTCAAAGTAGAGTGTAAGCATCCTTGAAGGTTTCTTCAAAATATTTTGATTTCATAATGGAAATGGGAGGTCTTTCTGTGGATTTCATTATAGGTCTTTTGAGGACATTGAGGTAGTTTGAGTCTATCATGGTTGTGGTATACAGGTTGTGTAGGTAGCTTACTTCATTCCAATGAAGACTAATTATTCATCCAATGAGGTAGCATAGGTCTTCATCAAGGATGTCATGAGATTACATGGTGCTCCAAAGAATATTGTGTTGGACATGGATGCCAAGTTCACTTCCAAGTTTTGGAAGGAGATGTACGCAAGATTAGGGACATATTTGGCCTTCAAAACAACTTATCATCCATAGATAGATGGAAAGACAAAGAGGGTCAATGATATACTAAAGGATATGTTCAGGATGTATGTCATGCATCAACAAATGATATGGGAGGATTAACTTCCATTGGTTAATTTTTCATACAAAAATAGTTATCAGGAGTTAGCGATGATGATTTTGTTTAAGACATTGTATGGGAAGGGTTGTAACACTCCCATCAATTAGAATGATCTAGTTAATAACGTACTTATTGGACTGGACATGTTGGCATACATGGAATAGGGAATGTAGGTTATCAAGAATAATCTAAAGGAAACATGGGATAAGAAGAAAATATATGCATACCAACACAAAGAATGTAAGGAGTTTTAGGTTGGGGGGCTCGTGTATTGGTGCATCAATCCTGTTGGCGCTGGAATCAACGCTTGGACTAATTCAAGTTCTTGACTAGAAACATCCTAAGCTCTAAGGAAATTTAATGATTTATTTATAAGATTAGTAAGTGGTTTAAACTCTCATTCACTAAAAAGAGATTTCAGTCAAATCTACAGTTTTACTACTGAGGGTAATGGAGCCTGATGTGGTAGAAAAGAGTGAGTTTGTAGCCTATGAGGAGAAGAAAATGTAAAATGAGAGAAAAAAAATAGGTCTGCAAAGTAGAAATCTACTACATTTGGTAGAAATTAACACAAGTAGTAGTTTATCAATATTTCATCAAGAGAAAGATATTTCTAGTCTCACATTATTCTCATTGAAATATTATGAAAAATAACTATCATGAGTGATTCTCTTTCCACTGTTATTAAATATATTTTACCAAGAATGCTCACTATGTGAGACTAAAAATAATTGATAAAACACATGAACGTGCCAAGAAAATGATAAAAACACATAACAACATGAGATATTGCAAACTGCAACTCAAGATAATAATATATGAAACACAAGTGAAAATCAACAATACATACACCAAATTGGTAATAAGTCCTGAAAAGTTTCTATTCAATTTCATTCACCAAAAAGTACCAATCATATGAGTCAAGATTCTAAAGCCACCAACCTTTACTTCATATCAGTTTATCACATATATAAAAAAAATGATACTGTAATCTCCACAAAAGAAGTAAATTTGTTTCAAAAGTTATTACAATCTCGTGCAAGAGATGACGCTTATCCATAAAATCAAATACAAAGTGTTATATCATAAATAAAATAAGCGTCATGAAGGCTAACAATTCGAAGTGGTTGTATGAGGTGGCAGTATGTTGGAAGACCACTCTTCTAATCTGGTGCAACCAACCTTCACAAAAAGTGTAAAAAACAGTGATAGTGACATGTGGTTGTTCTCCTTTAAATGGGAAAAACATAACCCTGATATTTCAAAGGATACTTGATATATGACACCTGACAACACCCATTGCAACTGAAAACTCTTCCACTTCACTTTATTTGATGTCACCATCATGATAGAAAATCAAACAACATCCCCTTTTCATCATATGCTAGAATTCAAAAATATTTTCTACCTTCACATAAAAAGTAGCTATATCCCAAAACATGGAAAATTAACCCAAAAAATGAAAATTTCCTCTAAAGGAAACCATGTTCCTTCATTCATTAGAGGTCCAGAATAGAGGCAAAAATCTTGATGGCCTCAGATTTAGTCACTCTATTATCTAGCCTCTTTCTCTATTCTTGACTCACTCAGTCTTTTTCTTCTTCTTGATTTTTTCTTATGGGATCTCCTCAATATTGAATATTTCATCTCTTATTGTAGGATTGGCAATTAACTTGGTGTTCAACCAGAGTTTATTTTTGGGCCTAGTATGAGGTCTCTTGACATAGGGATTTAGGATGAACTTAGAACTCTTACCTCCATGGATGAATCTACTATATTATTCTTCTTCATACTCGGATTCTGTATATTGAGGGTCACTGTTGTCTTCATAGGAGGAGTAGGAATGTATCAGAGTTTTATTTCTCTTCTTGATCAAATAATCAGTGGAAGAAACTAATTGATTCAAAGTGGGCTCTTCTTCTATGACAGGCTCTAACATTTTCTATTTTCCCCTCTTAAGAGATAGAAAAACTTGTGAGAGAGTGGACTCTATGAAAAAATTACCACTGCTTGGTTATGCTTGATGAGATATTTCAGGAACATGGCTTGATATTTTCACTCCAGGGTTGACCTCCATTAGTGAAAAAGAAAGCTTAGATGCTATAATTCCAGGATTTACTTCCACAGGTTCTTCTGCCATGAAGAGCTTCTTCCTAGGTTGGCTTCTTGAAGAGGAATTTATTTTCTCCTTGTCCTTTGACATAGAATTTTTAGGAGACATAGTATTTTCCTGTTTTAGTTTCTTATATTCCTCCATGAAAGACCTTAGGGTTTGAGGTTCCCTAGGTGAACTTTCCACTAGTGAACTACTGATACGAGCTTCATTAACTGGTGGCACTGCTGGCATAGGCATAGGGTTTTCAGCCTTCCTAATCGAGCTTCTAGTTGGCCTTTTGACTGAGATGGAGGGAGGATTAACTTGGGAAAAAACTAATGAATGGACAGAGTTAGGTTGTGAATTTTCTGAGACAGGGATTGCATTAGTTTGTTCATGGACGTCTCTTTTCTTGGGCCTCCCTACCCTTCTCTTATAATTTATGCTACCAAACCCTTCCACTCTTAGAAACTTATCCCAAGTGGTCTTCTTCTTTCTAAGATGGTAGACAAATAGAATTTTAATTAGATCCCTATGATATAAATTGTACAAAGAGTAATTTGGGATTTTTTGCAGCTTTAGGGACATTTTGAGCAAATATTTATATATAAAATAGGGCAAGTTCATAGGTTTATCTCCTGAAATGTGAGAAATAAATCTCAAATAATAATGGTGGATAGAGGAAAAGCTACCCTCACATGTGATGTATTATTCACTATGGTGATCACATGTTGCCACTCAGCCTTAAAGTAGGAAATGCGTGCAGTTGGATTCCACTTAACATTAACATGTTCAGGTTTAAGGTATAGACTTACTTCCATCGGCAATGTTTTGTTTTTGAACCAGAGTTCACAAATCACAAAGGTTTGGATAGCACGAGCTATGATGGACTCAGAGATGTTGAATGTCTTGTTTCCCAACGTGACATTTTCACCATCAAAGCTCTCGGAAAAAGCCTGAGTTAGAGCCACATTCTCCCTAGAAAAATTTTGTACATATTTATACCATCCAACAGATTTAAAATGTGGTTTAGCCCTGGCATCAACGAATCTAGTATTTGTTGGCTCGAACCTATTGATATTACCACCTTTCCACATTCTTCCAACAACTAGATTGGTCAAAAACACAACTTTTCAATTCCCTACACAAAGCCCTCATTTTCTTGCCTTGAAATATTAAAACTGCTTGCCGGATGAATGAATTTTGTTTAACTATAGCTTGCAGAGAGAACTTTGATTGAGTGAACACCGAGCTCTCTCCTTTGATTCCATGCTTATAATCATGGTATGGACTAATGGAATGCTTTGAAATAATTCAAAAACAAGCACCAAGTCATCCCACTATGATTAACACTCCAGAATATCATTAAATGACTGATACCTCGTATTATGATTTCTGCTTCACTTAAGTGGGGTAGCTATAGGTTAGCTGCATAGATAATGTTACCACTTACTAATAATAATCCTCCTAAGTAAAACCATAATTAATCTTACTTAAAATATTAATCATGTTTATAGCATAGGGGTTCTTCAATGGTATTCAAACTTGAATGATCATTGCTTTAAAAGTATTCTTTGCTTCTCCCATATATTTGAGAAATAATTGTCTTTCCCTCTGAATTTCAATAAACCAAATATGAGCGAAAAATCTGCACTTTTCACCGAGTTACCACTATGAACAGGTCCCTGAATAAATAACATCTATTTTAACTCTGTGAGTAAGATGACCTTCAATTTAGAGAAATAACTAGCTTCCATTACATCACTGTGTTGACAATGAAATTAAAATAGAGGTAGTTATTATCCCGGACAGGGTGGCTGTAGCTTTATCACTGAAACAACAAATAGCCTTCGACACTAACATAAGTTAAAATAGTTATTTTAACTTATTTTATGAACCTAAAACACTAATAACACATATACACTTAAAAGTGCCTTGATTTTGAGAATCTTTTTTGACCTTTATTAAAAAGGAATCAAACTTCAGCATGGACTAAGACATTATAAAAAGTTGGAAATAGTGGTACAATGGTGATTGCACCATTAACAATTTCAGTGCTAACAGTGGATCCTATTATGGATGAATTCCTCCCTATGAGGCTTCAAGGACTATAGACTCAGTTCCTTGAAAACTTTTCAAACTTAGAAGACTTCTTAGAAGTCATGACTAGGACTGACCATTGACTGATTGGACCCAAGAATGAACATATATACAGACATAGGTAGCATTGAGCATGGAGTTTTATTGACACATCACACCAGATATTTACAATGGAATGAATCAACTGACTTACTAAACAAACAACTTCTTAAGAAAATGACCATTAACTGGGCCTCCAGTCAGTTGGTCATCATCCAAATGTTTGAGCAGAAAAGTATTATTTTCCAAAACTTTGGCAATTCTAAATGGTCCAAACCATAAATTTTTTAACTTACCATTCTTTCCATGGTCTTCCCTCCTGACATCCCAACAAAGCACCAAATCATTCTCCTGAAATAACTGTCGATTTTCTCTTTTGTCAAAAATAGATTTGACTTTAGTCTAATACTTCTGTACTTTATCCATCAGTGATTCTATGATTTGGTGTGCCTCTATCAACTGCAGCATTCTCCTTTGGATTTTATTTTCATCATCAAATTCATCTTGCAAGAACTTCATCATAGAAAGAGATAATTGCAAAGGAATTACATCATTAGTACCATATACAAACTGAAATGGAAACATTCCAATTGATTTTTTACCACTTGCCCTATCTGCCCAAAGAGAATTTACTAGCTGAGTGTCCCAATTTCTCTTATTTTCAGGAAAAAATTTCTTAATGATCCTCACCAAACTTTTATTTGATGACTCGACTAGTCCATTACCTTGAGTTTAATATGATGTGAAATGATTCAACTCAATACCATATTGTTGATATAACCTGTGCATCTTAGTAGACTTAAAGGCCATTGCATTATCAGTTACTAATTTATGTGGACAACCAAATCTAGACATAATATTTTCCAACATAAATTTGATAATTAACGTATCAGTAGCATTCCTGGTTGGTACAACTTCAATCCATTTAGTAAAATAGTTTGTAGCTATGAGAATCCATCTATGTTGTCCTGATGAAGGTGGCTGGATTTCGCGGATGAAGTCTAACCCCCACTGCAAGAAAGGAACATCTGTTGAAATAGGAATAAGAGGTAATGGAAGCAATTTCTATTTACCATATAATTTCTGACATTCGACACAACTCCTAACTTTGGAAAAAATATCGGAGAAAAATATTTTTCCAATAATAGCCATCTCTTAAGATTTTTTTTGTAGTAGCTTCCCAATACAAATTCCCTCCACACACTCTTGCATGTATCTCTATCATAATCTCTTTAGATTCAGCTTCATCTACACATCTTAATAAGACTCCGACAGAGTCCTTCCTGTAAATATGGTTTTCCAAAATGCAATACTTCAGAGCTCTCAATTTGAATGCTCTCCTTTTTTAGTTCTCCATTTCAGGGGGATAGTTGAAATTTAACAAAAAGTATACTATATCCTTGTACCAATGTGAATGAAATATTTCAGGATAATTAGGAATAAATTTTCCATATGTTCCTTTAGTTGCCTCTACATTTATATTTAAAGCCTTGCAGTTAGATTCATCCATCAAGCAAGCCAAGCCTTGACCTTTTATCAGTTTCGTTGGTCTGATCTCAATGTTAAGTTCTAGAATTTTGGTCATCCATCATCCCCTCTACCATCTATATCTAGCTACAACAACACATATTTAACAGTGATATTGGGCACAAAAGAAACATTTTTTGAATGCAACACATAAAATTGAAAAGACTTCAAAGCATTAACTAGTGCATATGCTTGTTTTCAAGTCAGGTTGTACTTTAATTCAACATCCCTTAAAGAGGGAATAAAAAATGAAATAGGTTACTCTAAACCTTCTTTTTTCTTCTATTACAAGACACCTACAATTTTTTCTTCTGAAGCATATGAAAAAAAACATAAAATATTTTTCAAAATCAGGACTAATAAAAATTGGAGCTTCAGTCAAGGAAGAATTGATTGCTAAAAATGAATTCTTTGCTTCATCTCGCCATTTAAATTCTAAATCTTTTTTCAGTAAGACATTTATGTGTTTGATCAAATCTGCAATGTTAGGAACAAAGCACCTCATAAAATTGATTTTAGCTAAAAATGACTGCATTTCTTTTTTATTCCTTGCAAATCAATCGTCTGAATAGCTTCTACTCTTCCTGGACCAATACAAATGCCAATTTCTGTTACAATATGTCCTAATAATTTCCCTTCTTGAACAACAAACTATGATTTTTTTTTGGTTTAAGGACAAAATGAACTTTGTGCATTTGTCAAAAACTTGTTTCAAATGTTTCAAGTGGTATTCATCAGATTTAGAATAGATTGTGATGTCATCCAAATAGATGACTACAAATTTGTCTTTTTCTCCAGCAAAGGCAATATCCATTGCCCGCTGAAATGTTGTGTTTACATTCATCAAACCAAATGGCATTTTTTTTTACATGAATGTACCCCGGGGTGTGGTAAATGTTTTCTTTTCTCTATCTTGCACGTCAACTGAAATCTGATTATAGCCTGCAAATCCATCAATCATTGACAATCTTTTGGATCCTACAACTTTCTACAAAATATAATCCATCTTGGGCACTGGATAGTTATATTTCAATGAAAACCAATTCAAGTTTCGAAAATCGACATAAATTCTTATCTCTCCATTATTTTTCTGAACAGGGACTATATTAGCTACCCAGTTAGAAAATCTCAAAGGAAGAATTATTTTTTCTTCCCATAATTTTATGATTTCTTTCTCAATGATTGGGAGCATCATGGGATTGATATCTCTGATTTTTTGTGCTACAGGCTTTGCATCTGTTTTCAAAGGAATATTTTGCTGCATTATGCCTCTATCATAATTTTTTATCTCACTATAATACCATGCAAAAATATCAGCAAATTCTTTCAGCAACTTGATATATTTTGTTCTAGTTTCAAGAGAAAGGAATTTAGATACTTTGACTAATTTTGGCTGATATTTTGTGCCAATGTTACATTATATTGTACTCTCCCCATCAAATTTACTTTAAGGCTTGAGAAAAACATCATTATCGTCAAACAGTCTTTATAACAGAACTAAGCCTTTAGGAATATAGTTAGTTTTCAGATCTATAATGTTCTTACTAGCCATGGTTTTCTTAAAAGGCCTTCTATTTTGATTTTCAAAAATGTCCTGCTCATCATCAATTTGTATATCTACAAACTCTTCAACACACTCTAGAAATTCTGAATTTCCTTGTCATCCTCAAAGGCTTGCCAGTATTTGAGTTTATCAGGAATTTAAGGCCTGTTTTTTATTTGAACATCATAGGTTGCCTTGACATCTAGAGGAACTTTGAAATTACTAGCTTCAATAGATAGTGAATCAGCCATTTGATATTCTTCTTTAGTGACAAAATTTATATTAAATGTTGAAAAATAATGCCCAATCAAGTCCTGGACTTCATTCCTATAATTTCTCAACTTGGAATTTTTCACTTGGTAGTTGTTTTTCCCCTACCTTATCACCAACTTTGAATCACCAAAAGAAATTATCTGCTCCTCTCCCAAATATTTCAATTCCTTCATACCCAACAGATGCGCCTCATATTCAACAGTGTTATTAGTTGTAGCGAATTGCAGTTTATATGATATAGTTACCTTTTTTTGTGTGCGGGAAAAGAGGACTACAACTGCTCCCAATCCGTTTCTTGATTAGGCTCCATCAAAGTACAATTTCCAGATCTATCCTCCCTCTAAATGATGCTCATTTTTACATTGAAAGTGATGTTTTTCACTAATTTCAGGTTGAAAATTTTTATCATCAGCAACAAGGTGTAGTATTGATGACCCCAATTCCTTTTCTTCAGCATATATGGGGTGGTTTGAAGGATTATGCTGATCGATAATGATGTTGGCCATTTGGGTTTCCCTATAAATCCTTCTGAATTCCCCTCCAAACACTGGGATTATGGCATATGACATGTCCATCTAAAGGCTACCTCCCAATTTCTTAGACCAAGTTTTGGAAAGTCGCATCCCAAATCTAGAAGGAATGTCCGCAACTACAATGTCCATCACTAAGATTTTCATAGGTAGTTGGATAGGAGAAACAACCAAGTCCTTAATTACTCCTAGACACTTGAATTTTCTGGAATCAAAGGTGTAGAGCTCTTGGCATTTCTTGGTGATATCTAATCCCAATTTTTCCATCACTTTCTTTAGCATCAGATTGTGTGAAGCCCCAAAATCTAACAGACAATTATGAAGCAATTTGTGATTGTTGGAGCGGGGCTCTCTAAGCTGCAAATTTTGTATATTTTTGTAGTAATTAGTCTAATGCTAGGGTTTGGGGCAGGTCAAAGCCCCCAAACGTGTTGTAATGGGTCAAAGGGTAGACCTAGAGTCTGCAAACCATAGTTTGTGGACGACAGGATAGCATAGGATACGTTGATATAAATAGATTGATATTTTGAGTCTAAAGGTAGGCTTGAATGAGAATTGATGCTACATGCAAACTGTTAGGATCTGTTTGGGTTGTTTTGGGTAAGGAATCATGCTGGTTGTGTGCATGGAGAACCTCAGTCCTACAGTGTGCGGACCCCGCTAGGCTCTGTGTGTGGGATGTGTTTGGGTTGTAAGTGGATCTTTGATGTTAATGAATGAAAAGTATAGTTGAAGTATATGTGTGTTATATGAATTGATCATGTTTACTGTTGAAGTACATATGTGATCAACATTTAAGCTGCGAATGTATCTATGCTTTGAAATTGGCTCAAATGTATTTGTGATCTGAGGATTAGTTGTGATTATGTTAATCTGTGATGATAACTATTGAATGCATGTGGATGTGAATTTATTGATCAAGATATCTTAATGATAGTATCGTTGTTAGGGTTATATGTTGATTGTACTGATAAAAGCCTATGAATAGGTTTATTCTAGATAAACCTAATAGCTTTGGTGAGATCTGCTTTAATTACCTACTCTCTCCCAGGGTGCGGAAACCTCGTTCCAGCACCCTCCCATACTACTTCAGGTGACACCTTGGCCTACGAAAGTAGGTCATTGTCCAAAGGGCCAGTAGTATAGGGGTTTTTTGGCAAACCTTAACCTTCGAACCTGGCTCAAGACAACTCAAGCCAACAAATGGTTCCATTGTTGGGAACAGGATAATTTTGAGAGAGAGATCAGGTAATGCCACAGAGTTGTTGGAGACCTGAGAAATCAGAGATCCAAGAATGGTTCGAAATATAGATTCAGGAGTTTTCTATAAAAGAGAATCGCAACACGAAGCTAACAACTGAGAAGTATAAGAACAAATACATTTTCACCGAATTATATGAAATTTTCTTCGTAACATTTTCAAACGAACTCTAGGAGTGGTTAGCTAGGCTGGTAGAATTTCAAACATGCTTGAAGGACGATCAAGTAACATATTGGACTCTGGATTTGTTTCCATAGTTTGAGATCGAAAACAACACAATCAACTAGATTGTGGATCACTGGGTGGATAGTGTGCTAGGAGGGTTTGTAATAGAATTCACAATTGATCAGTTGTTATCCTACTCTGAAGCGGATCAGAGGTTCTTCAAGGGATTCCGAGGTAAGTTCCTGCGAACGTTTCCACTGCTAATTAAAATATTGTTGTGCAAAAAAGGCATTTTGTGCAGCCACACAGGGTGAGAGTAAAACACAGTGGTAAGTACTACCAAGTTAACCAAGAATGGGATAGATCCGTCTACAACCCATTAAGAGAGTCGGTTGTGCACGGTGGAAGTAGTCCTTCGACTACACCACCTTCGAGTTAGCATAAGGGCAAGAACTCACCCACACCTCCGCCACCACATGAAGAAGATATGGCCACACATATGAAGCTACCCACCTTCAAGGGTGTAGGAGACGAAGATATGAACCGATTTTGGTTTGTAGTAGAATCATTATCGACTGCGTAGAATGTAGCTAGTGATGATGTAAAGAGGGCGCAACTATCCCTAGCCTTTGAAGGGAGGGCCATGGATTGGTTTATGGGGTACGTAGGCTAGCATGTGGATCCATCAATAAAAAAATTAATGATGCTTTAAAACAATAGTTTCAGAAGCCTAAGTCCTACTCTCAGATAGTGGTTGACTTGAAAGACATTAAACAGGGACCCACTGAGACAGTATGGGAAGCTGATCAGCGGCTAAAGAAGGTTCTCAGAGAGGGGGAATCTTAGTATGATGATAGAAAACAAAAGGAATGGTTCACTGCCATGTTGTTACCTCACCTGCAGTGACCTACGGGTCAGGAAGCGATTGAGACACAAGAGAAAGCCTTGGAGATCGCTATGAAGCTAGAATATGCGCTAATAGATGATGCTCAATTTGGGGTACAATAGATCCAAGGACAGCTGGAGGAAATGCACCTTAAGATCCAGAATTTGTGGAAGGAGTGAGGAAAAGAGGCTAGCCCAGATGTACGGTGCATAAGATGCAGGGTGTCCAACCACACCAAGGATCATTGTCCTCTATTGGCGGACAACATGCAGGCTCGGGGGCCTATCCCATTGCATCCTAGAGAGGTTGTAGGACAAAGCAGTCTGAAATTATGGTGTGCTAACTGCCACATAGCTAGGTTACATGACACCAACCACTGTCTCTATCTTGGTTCTTATGTTCCAGAGTTGAAGCAACAATGGTGCCAATTCTGCTCATCTGTGGGACATGACGAACATAATTGTCAAACCTATGACTTAATGATAGATTGAGGAAACCTATATAGGGTACAAGCCAAGTATAGGCCGACCCTTCTTAACCACCATCTCCCTCAGGCATAAGAGGCTCTCCAACTAGGGGTAGGGGAGGAGGGAGATGTGGAAGCGTAGGTTGGGGAAGAGGGAAATTGATCTATTACAACTGTGAAGAAATAGGGCACTTCGCAAGGGACTATCCAAAACCTGCACGAAAATCTTGCCAATATTGTAGGCAGTTGGATCATGTGATCAAATATTTCCCAATATTGATAGAAAAAATGCAGGAAAAAAAACAGACACCAACGCAGAATGTGCAGAGGGGTGAGGTGGAACCACACGATGAGGGAACAAGTATTAATGTCATAACACGCAGCAGAATGGCTACTAGAGGAAATGAGGAGAAATATACTGCTGAACCCCTTATTTGGAAAGCTACTCTCAAGTAGGAAAGCTTGGACCTTTTTTAGGCCTCAGAAATCTATGGCAACAACAAAGGGGATAACCACCCAGTCTAGACCTTAAAGCAGTTCCTTTTCTATTTGGGATAGTGGCTCTAACTGGGTGTAATGGGACCAGTTTCCCATATTTGGGTTTTTGTACGATTTTTGGATTTCTCTCAAAATATTTGCATAAAGAATTACTAAAAACTAAAACAAATTTATTCTAGAATGCAAAACTTTGAATTAATTCTAATTTAATCTAACTCGGGATAATACCAATTTTATGCATTCTAAAATGATATCTATTCAATCTATGGTCATTTAGATCATCATAGATTTAATAGGATTAATACTTTTGTAAGATGATTCTCTTGAGGAATAGTTAATCAAAAGAATATGTAAAATATATCGCATATATCTGATGATCAAATATAAAACGAACCAATTTCTATCTTTATATCGTACAATAGTGCAACTGATATTTCAAACAAAAATAATTGATTTCATATATAATTCATGAAAGTCGGATTCATCACTAATATTCAAAATAGAATTAACATACATGATAATAGTACCATATGTGTACTGTCCTATTCATATGATCAGTGATAATAGGCAACATTCAACTCCTCTACCAATAAGTCTTTCAAAGAATACAGAAGTGCATCAACAATGATCAACAAAATGATATATAACTGAAAAGGTCGTGTTCCATTATTTTATCGAGGCATCCACAAACTTACTTACAAGAAAGCATTCTTTGTAAATTTTCTCAATAAAATTTTGGACCCTTCTCTAAATGCATGAGAAGGGTTTAAATACTATACTAACTACTTACAAAAACATAGTTTATACAAAATATCTTATGAGGTGGTTTCAAACGACCTTCCTCATTTTAGTATCTAATAGCTAAAAATTGAAATTGTATAAAAAACAAACTAAATAATAATCATGCTCGATGATAAGTTACTGCCACCTTTGATTTTTTGCTCACAAATGTCAGACATCGGTTGAACTTGTGGAGGTTTTCTGAACTGTGTCTTCATTTGTGCAGCAAATATAGCATCCAGTAAAATTGGTTGTATTCTCTGTATATAATTCAGAGAACAGTTTAGTGTCATGATCTGACTATGAGGTTTGACTAATAGCTACCAGTATGCTTCCCAATCAGTTTTCTTTAGCTGTGTAAGTGCTTCTTCCCGGAGTTGACCTGCATCTTTCCAAATTTGTTCTAAATCTATGATATCAGGAAGAGATTCATGATTTCCTTCTTTAATTATACTATAAGTAACATGTGATTAATCATTTTGACCATATTCTTTGATATACCTGCTGCTCTGGATATGGCCAATTCTTCTTGTTTCACTCGTGCATCCCAGTCAATAAAAATAATATCTTTGAAAGTCTCCTTGATATTTGGGGGATCTAACTTTCTCCCTTATTCTGAATCTTTCCATTCAATATAATCAGAGATTTTGGTATTGAGTTCATTGAAATCAATTCTTTGATCAATGACTGCGTTAGCCAACTGTTCACTGATTTCCAAGTGTGGAATTATGTTTGACATTTGTACAACAAACAGGTTTTTTGTTTTGAGAGTAAGGCACTTAATGTCGATGCTTCTTTTATGAATTCCTCTACAGTAGGAATTCCTTCATATTTGGTAACATCTTCTCTCAATTTTTCAATCAGTGAATTTTTTCTAGATAAGTCATTTTCATGACTTATCTTGAGCATTTCTATCTCTTGCTATACTTTGAGGAGTTGATGTTCCACCTTCTGATGTGAATTGTTTCTTTCTTCATCTAGCTGCTGCTGTAGTTGCATGATTTTTTTGTCCTTTTCTTGGACCAAAATAGATACTTCTTTTTCCTTATCCATTGTTGTAGTGGTGTATGCACCAGCAAATTGAGATAGCCGAGTTAAATTTTCAATCGGATTTGATGGAGTATCTTTCCATACTACTTCCATAACTTCATTTCCCAGGCGTGTTTCAATCCTTCTTCTTTTCCTCTCTTTCCTTACTACAAATTTATGAAGAAGGCTATAGAACACATCTAGTGGCGGAATATCAGTCACCTTGAGGATAATCTCATCAGTCGGATCTGTAGGAATGATTTCTATGTCTTGGGAGATTATCTCAGGAGTTTCAAAAATTTCTTTTGTTGAAATGATTTGTCCCTGTGGAGTCTAAAATTCTTTATTTTTCTGTGAAGATGATGCCTCTAGAGTATTTGTTAATGCATTGCTGAATGAAGTACAATTGTTTTATAATTCACTTTGATTTTGTGAATCTGATTGTTCTGCTCTGATTTCTAGGCTTGCTTTAGTCATATAAATGGTAATAAAAACATCCTGAGGCATCTTCCTGAGTCTTTGTTCTCTAAATTCATTGAATTTCTGTACTTCTTCTGGAATTAGTTTTAATTTGAAAAAAATTATGATTTCTTCAAAAGTCCCAACAGATTGCAAAATATCTTCAAATATGTCATCAGTGTGTATGATAGGTTTGAGTTTGACTCACAGTAGATTTTTTAGCAATATTTTCTGGGTCGAACTGCTTGGAGGGTAAAATGGGGAGCTTCAAAAGCTCAATCCTCTGATATTCTTTCAATGCGTGATTAAAATTGATGAGTGTGAACGAACCACATGAAATTGGGAAACTTTCCCATAAAGACTTCTTACTATCTTTCATATATTTAGTGAGTCCATTACCAACAGTTTGGTAAGCAACTTCTCTAGCCATCAACTTATCTAAAACATATAAAGGAATAATATTCAGGGGAGTAGAGCTTCCAAAAATTTTGATATATGAAAATGATTCTTCAATAAAACATCTGCCTATGATTTGAAGGTCTGGAAGGGCTTCCTTAGTGAACCTAGGGCTCACTATGTCAAACATAAATTGATGTAACGGTAATACAACTCCATAACACAACCTATGGAAATGTGGTGCATAATTATGTTGTCATATCTCTTTATGAATCAAATGTATCGAGGTAGGATCTTCAAGCGTCCATTTCCATCCCATAACTGGAAAGTTGGTAGAAAAATAGATGGCATCAAAAATATACGCACTCATAAAAAATTGGGGAACATATTTGGAAGAGGAAGTTCTCCTTTGGCGATATTCATTAATTTCCTTAACTAGATTTTCAGAAAGGATAGTCGCCCAATTCATTATGAGGGAATTAACACACGAGTCAATTAGGGGAATCCAATTTATGGAGAACTTAGTATTATCAGGTAGACCATATAATCTGCATAGCAATGCTGTTGCAAAATTATAAGGATATGCAAGTGATGCAATATGATACATACATATTAAACTGAGAGGGGGGGTGAATCGGTTTAACACAGTCATGGTCTTTTAAAACTTTCGTTTAAACTTATTTACACTTTCATTTCATGATCAACTTACTATGTGAGCAATCTTAATATGTGAGCAGCAAGTATTATGCAGATTAGATAATGTAATAGCAATCTAAATATGTGAGCAACAAGTATTAATCAGATTACATACACCATATCAACACATAAACATCATGCACATAGACAACATATATAAGTGGAAACCCATAAGGGAGAAAACCACATCTTATTATTGTTGTGATGCAATGGCAAGCTCCAAATCCCTTTCACCACTAATTTTCTGTAGGCTCCAACCTACAGGAGGCTCCTACCTAAATTCTGCAAGCTATAACTTGCAAGGAAGCTCCAACTCCCATCTATTTTCTGCAGGATACAACCTACAGGAGGCTCCTACCTCAGTCAACTACAACTGACATCTATCAAGCTACAACTTGATATGGAAGCACCAACTTCCTCACTTTTTCATTAAAAACACTTGCTGATTTACCTGGATATTAGCTCTATTCTGTACCTTCTTCAATGCTATCCACTAGCCTTCATATCTACCTTTTATCAACTCTGAGCCTTCACAACTTCTCTGTCTGTTCCTATTTATTCTTACCCTCTCTGCCTCATTTCTCCATTCTCTAAAAACCCTCCATTCATATCTATGTGATATCATTTATAGAGTTCACCTATTGACTGTTTGTATTCCACAAGGAATTCAATGTGAACAACCATGACTCCGTGACTTCTGTCTTCTCATTTCTTTGTCCATCTCATTTAGAAAAAATATAACAATATGTACAAATTTCAATATTATAGTGGAGTTTTGTTTTCCTACGGAGACTTGCCTTGGCATCACAAACAATATAAAATAAATAAACTTTACATTTTCAGTTACAATAAGTATTTCTATTCAGCCCATTCAGTTTTTGGCTCACTGTGAGTTTGTATTTTCTGCTGCTGTAGTGGAAATGTTCTGCATAATCTTTTGTACACTGCAATTGTGTATCTGTAGCATATATAACTACTTTACAGGTTTAGTCCTAAATAAATCTCACAGTCTCATGCATCTAAAAATGCCTCTCCATTCATTTTCCTTGGGCTGGCAATTTAAATAAATGAATGCGGAAGCTTTTCCATCAAGGGTTAAAATCTCTGTTATATCTTGAATATACCAGTCAACTTACGGAAGCTTCTTTTAATAAAACTGATGTTTTATAAAGGAAATAATACCACCCAAGTTTATTATTTTATGTGGAAGCTTAACTTTTCTCATCTAATAGTCATCAAAACCATTCAACCCAGTTGCAATCTCTGATCTGGGCAAGTTTAAATAAACACTAGAGCTTTTCTTAACCAAGAGTTATAAACCCCATATCACAAACATACATGGGAGCATTTCTTTTCCTTAAAAACCTGCGGTTATAAATCATAAAATGGCAACTAATTGTGGAAGTTTCTTATTTCAGAATCTATGGTTAAAACCATAGAAATAAACCCATAATTCATGTAAATGCTCTTCCCTTTTTATACACCAACCAATCCTTCATATAATATGTCGAATTAACATTCGAATATTACAAATAGACCATTGTAAAACTTTAACTTTCAATATTCATATGCGGCATTTCCTCTATATACCATTTATCTTATGCTTTATGAAAACCATACAAACCCCAGATCACATTTGTGAAGGCTTTCACTTTATAGAACTCTTAATGTATTTGGATTTTGGATTAAAAACCCAAATTGTAATATGGTTCCACAACATATATTAATTCAATTAACAAGCTTTATCCCCACGGCTTTTAATCAAAGCTCCATACAATACCCAACTTTGCATATGTTGAACTATTATTCTCCATAGACTCTACGATTACGACTATGGGCTAAACCCACTTTAGGAATTATACCCGATCAATACTTCACTTTGCAATATAGTCCAAGTATGACGATCACCGCTTTCACAATTCCACTCTTTAAGCAATTGTACTACCTCCCATCTTTGATTTAATAATCAGGTTGCATTTGTATAAACCCTTTCCATGACATATTAACATATAGTCTCCTCGTGGGAAATTTTATAAGCCTCGACCTTGATTTAAAACAAACGCAGCTATAAACAACTTTGGGACCATAGCATATTACCTTGCAGTAAATGTCGATTGGATCTGATGGCCCAGCTTTTGTTGTGCTCCAAAAACCAATTAAATTCTCATCCGACGGCTATCGCGCGATTTAGATGCACGAGGGTTAATTCTCCAAAATTGCATGATATAAATGGTTTGTCACAACCACTTATCGCCACACATCGACCAAAGGCATACATCCCGTTTTTTTTTCACAATCTCGCTTACCACTCTTGTGGTCACACAATATCACCGGTATCAGGTCTTCAATCCGCTTTCACTGTTCATCAAATCAGGGTTTCGTTCTCATGGTTCCACTACTTTGGTTTATTACACGATTCGGTATTAACCTTCACAACAGAATTTTTATTACCAATTCAATTCATATGAACGATCCAATATAAAGGTTGTTTCACGTCTTCTACAACAAACCTCATAACTCAACCTTGGTTAAAATCAAAAAATCAATACTCTTCGGCTCACCTTTACCCATCCATCAATATTATAATGCAATGGACTTCTTTACTATATAATCGAGCCATATTAAAATTCCGGCATTGGTTCAATTATTTCGAACCTACTCCAGGTTCCTTTAGACAGTTCACCATTACACAATACAGGGTTCAAAGATATTGATTCATTCAACTGTATGTTCAACCCAATACTCCTGCACAGAAGCCTTTACCTGAACTCCTCTCCATTTCGACCTTGCATATGGGCCCATAACTCATAATTCCGCCCTCATTCAAAGACTATGCTTTGATCCTTATTGACGTAAACCAATATATCAACCCTGGATCGATGAGAAGAAAATTAATCCTCTGTTACTGTTCCATTAACAACTTCATTTGCCTCCAACTTGACACTGACTCGAACCTACTGTTTGATCATAATTTTATCCATCAACACAAATCCATTGTACATTTCTCAAACCCCAATTATTTTCTCAGGACCGCATCTTATGCCATGATCCTAGATCATATGTTTCACTCACACAGAGATTTTGAATGTTGATTCAACTTCGTTGTGTCATCGATCCATTGGTGATCGATGACTGGAATTAATCAGTGCAATTTCATCTAATATTATCAACTGTATAT
This sequence comes from Pinus albicaulis, assembly GCA_034641835.2. Classification (NCBI taxonomy): domain Eukaryota; kingdom Viridiplantae; phylum Streptophyta; class Pinopsida; order Pinales; family Pinaceae; genus Pinus; species Pinus albicaulis. The sequence goes on along the minus strand of CM076570.1, from coordinate 695,950,444 downwards.
GTAGGATTTCTAAATCAAACCCCAATTTCCTTTGAACCACTATATTGATATTAATTATGCCTCATCAGTCCTCAATTTCTTCAATTGCACCCAAAACATATTAAAACCCAATTACAGGTTCTATCAATGTATACAAAATTTTGAATCAATCTCCTCATTCATATATAAGAAATCAAATACAAAGCATTCACTTCCAAGCCTTCTGTCTTGGCTAGATCTTCAAGTTAGATGGCCTTTTTCAAAATCAATAGCCCTTCTCTAACTCTGCCTCTCCAGCTTTCCAGGTCTCTGCTTCTTCCTGGTGTTTGAGTTGCCTCTTTTGCTGCCTCTACTCCTTGTCTGTCTCCTTTTCCATCAATGACAATATTTCCAACAGTCTCCCCCTTTGGCATTGATAGCAATACACTTCCTCAGCTTGCCTTTTAGAAGACCCTTTTTGATTTTCGCCCCCATTTGACATCAATGGCAAAGGGTTGCACATTTCTTAGTGTAGATTCTATCTTTTCATTTCTTCTCTCTGAGTTGAGTTTAGGCCCTTCTTCTTTTGACTTTATACCTTGCTGCTCCAGTTTGTTGTGCATGATTTGTTGAGAGAACACTTTTGTGAATTATTGAACTTGTGTATACACAGTACGTTGATACCATCCCAAAGTACAGACTCCTTGCACTTGTGGGTGATGATAGAACAACCATATATAATCAGAATTATATAATTAGAGATGCATCATTGGACCAAAAAAAAACTGAGAATGCTTCAAATATACTTCAGTCTCTAGTATGATCTTCATCAGAAATACATTTCTATTGAGGAAGGTTATAGATGGAATATGTCTTCTTCTACAATACACATCTGCAATACAACATGTGTTCAATTGTGATGATGCCAATATATCTTTTATTGTTGTGGTTCACCTTTCCTGTCTGTTGCTGGTGATATGAGCTAGGATGCTGACAAGGATATTACACTTAATAGCTGAAAGGTCCTTGCTACTGATGTGATCAATGAATCAAGCTAGAGCTTACAACTTATTGTGATATTAGGTGATATCCTTCAATCTAAGAGACCAAATGACTTTACTACTTGTACAATGTACTTTCAAAAATAACCTTTAAGGCTAGATACATTTAGTGTATTAGTCAATCTCACTTATCAATCATGCAATTTTCTTTATGACATAAGGAGGTATGTATGTCAATGATCAATCTCTCTTTAAAGGTGAATTACCAGAAAATCCTTTATGCTGAAGTAGGATTTGAATGAATTAATAAAAGACTTTTGAGCTTCAATGGCATTCACAACTAATCCTTCAAACTTCAAATACTTTAAGTATTATGTCATGACGATCGTCCACAAAAACATATTCAATATGTTTAACTGATATCTCAGCAAACAGACTTCACACGGTGTTATGAATGATCTCAAGAGAGAGGCTTGATATATGTGAACTAACTTTAGGAAGGCATGCAATTATACATAGAAAAAGATACTGCTTCAATGCTCAATATAATGCTTCAAGTGTGAACAAAATAGTGATCCTTTTGCCTTTTCATCGACCCTTTTATGTTTTAAAAATGCAGATAACACTGGGATACTACCTTGTTGTACTCTTGAAATAATCCTTTGATCCTGAGGACCTGTACCATACTGTTGCTCCACCTATAACACTTGGTATTATGTTGATAGGCATGCTGCTTGTACCTAAATACCAATTGAAACTACCATGCAGAGATTTCACTTCAGCTTGCACATGAACCCATAGTTAAGACAACCTTCATAGTTTCTCCTATTGAGCTCTCCACTGTTCTCAACAACAATCATCAACATACTAAATATGATCTTGGCATTATCAATCTTTTACTTATTCTGTCATTCTGGTTTAAAAGAATGTCACTGCATTTTCCTTTCTTGGACTGCTCTAGAATCATTGTTGCTTTATATACAATTTAGCTATTCTAAGATAATGATGTTCGGGAAGACATCTTCAATTTCTATACAAGGAATCTTCATGGGCAGATCACTTAGAGATTTATAACTTACTTAACTACATTCCTCCAAGTGGACTTTTCATAGATGAATGATGTAATGAAATAATGATGATAGGCACTTTTCTTACTTATCCTTCTAAATGTGATTCATTGTTAATTCTAGCAGTATGATGCACAATGTGATCATCCTTTATGGGTCTTTCCAGTTCTATAGCTCGAAACAATTTTTTTTTTTTTTTGATTCTAACCATTCGTCACTTAATGTGTTGATGTCTTCTTAGCTTAAATGTTCATGGCTAAAGTTCCCTTTACCATCATGGCTGTTTGTTGTCTTCTCTTATTCCATCAACTATTAGCTATTGTGTGCTTCAGGTATTCTTCTTCCTCTTTAATTCTTTGTTAGAGAAATTTTCCTTTCCCTTCCTGATCTTATAGTTGTTCTCATTCCAAGGAGCTCTTATTAGACTACTTTTGAGGGGATTATTTATGAACTGCTCTCCCCCTGGGATGTTGCTTCATATCTATCACTGGTTGTATATTTTTGTTGCTTCCTAGAGCAGCCCCCCCTAAGACTATGATGGATTCATTATGTTATTGAGGTAGCAGGCTCCCCCTTTCTCTTTTCCTTCCATACTTTATTGGGGTTCTTCATAAAGTCTACACTTCTTTTTGATTCATAGTTTTGTTTGATTTGATTAGATTCCATCATCTATCTAGATTTCTTTAATGCATATGGTAGTTTATAGTATTTTTCTTTGTGACTCAGCTTGAGGCATACATAACATTTTATTTTACCAAGGTACGTTTGAGCTGAAGTAAAATATTTTTTTCCCCTTTTTGAACACAATTTACATTCAACAGATTTATGTCCAAATTCATTGCATGCATAACAGTAGCCATGGAAATGATTTATGTACCTGGTGAAATATTGTCTTTTCCATTTGCTTGCTTGAGGGGTTCTCATTTTCTGCATCCTTTGCTAGTTGGACTGGATTTTCTTTTTCTTATAATCTGCTACAATATGTCCTAGTTTGTGGTAGGAAAAATAAGTGATACTTCTCACAGGAGCAAAGAACCTTCTTTGACAACTTCCAAATTTATTCAATTCATCCTTAGGAGTATATGAGCCTTTACCAGTTGATTGTTTCATCCTCTCATTCTCTGTCCTTTCATGTTGCTGCTTATTTCTGTTTGTTTCTTTACAAATCATGTTCTTGCTGGCTTCTACTTCTGTAGGAATCTTCTGAGCTACTTCATTATCCTTTGCAACTTTTACAAAGATGATATTCCTGTTATCTTCTACCTTGGACTTACTTGCTTCTCCTTTATAGCCTATCCCAAATGTTATGAGAGGAGACTTTTGAGCATTTAGAATCTTGTCCAACTGTTCAGAGCATGTCATTTGAGGAGTATTCAATAATAATTCTCTTTGAGATTTTTCTAATTTCTTTCTCAGGCACTCCATTTCTTCTTCCAATTTCTCACATTCTAGACTTTTCTCTCTCATTTTTTGCTGCAAAGTGTCTTCTACTTTCCTTGCTTCTTCAAGTTGTGTCTTCAGGCCAACAATTTCTTTCTTATATTCATATTCTTTCTCATCACATATTTGCACCAATTTCTTAAGGTCTTTGTTTTCATTCTTAAATATTTCTATTTCAGTCAAGGCTGTGTCAAGGTTGGTTTGTTCCTCAACTATAATTTCTTCATGGTACTCACATCCATTCACACTAGCAGGTACCTCATTTGATTGAACATTTTCATTTTGACATGAATTTTTCTTCGTATTGATTCTCTTCTCCTTATTGAAAATGCAGCCACTAGTGTCTGCTTCATGCATGAAATGCAATCTAGCCCAGATTTCTTTTGCAGAGGTCAAATCCATTATTAAATCAATATCCTTGTTATGAAGACTGTTATATATCACACACTTTGCCTTGGCATTCCACTGTTGTTCTTACACCGAGGGAGAGTCTATGCAGTAACCATCACATACAAGTTTCCATACCTCAGGTTCATAAGCCATTAAATCTGTTTTAACCTTATCTCTCCATTCAGGAAAGTTTGTTGTAATAACCACATGCACATTTTGATAGTCCATGACTCAACCAGATATCCTCCAAGCTATAAGGCTTACACCAAAGGAACCTGATCTGATACCAATTGTTGAACCCTTAGTTAAAATAAAAGGGGGGGTGAATCAATTTAACACGGTCATGGTCTTTTAAAGCTTTCCTTTAAACTTATTTACACATTCATTTCATGATCAACTTACTATGTGAGCAGCAAGTATTAAGCAGATTAGATAATGTAACAACAATCTCAATATGTGAGCAACAAGTATTAAGCAGATTAGATACACCATATCAGCACATAAACATCATGCACATAGACAACAGATATAAGTGGAAACCCTAAAGGGAGAAAACCACAACTTATTATTGTTGTGATGTAAAGGCAAGCTCCAACTCCCTCTCACCACTGATTTTCTGTAGGCTCCAACCTACAGGAGGCTCCTACCTCAATTCTGCAAGCTATAACTTGCAAGGAAGTTCCAACTCCCATCTATTTTTTGCAGGCTACAACCCATAGGAGGCTACTACCTCAATCAGCTACAACTGACATCTATCAAGCTAAAACTTGATATGGAAGCACCAACTTCCTCACTCTTTCATAAAAAACACTTGTTGATTTACCTGGATATCAGCTCTATTCTGTACCTTCTTCACTACTGTCCACTAGCCTTCATATCTGGCTTTTATCAACTCCGGTCCTTCACAGCTTCTCTGTCTATTCCTGTTTCTTCTTAACCTCTCTGCCTCATTTCTCCATTCTCCAAAAACCCTCTATGCATATCTATGTTATATCATTTATAGAGTTCACCTCTTCCCTATTTGTATTCCACAGGGAATTCAAGGTGAACAGCCATGACTCCTTGACTTTTGTCGTCTCATTTCTTTGTCAAGCTCATTCAGAAAAAATATAACAATATGTACAAATTTCAATATTACAGTGGAGTTTTGTTTTCCTACGGAGACTTGCCTTTGCATCACAAACAATATGAAATAAATAAAACTTTGCATTTTCAGTTACAATAAGTATTTCTATTCAGTCCATTCAGTTTTTGTCTCACTGTGAGTTTGTCTTTTCTGCTGCTTTAGTGGAACTGTTCTGCATAATCTCCTGTACACTGCAATTGTATCTACAGCATATATAACTTCTTTATAGGTTTAGTCCCAAATAAATCTCACAGTCTCATGCATCTAGAAATTCCTCTCCATTCATTTTCCCTGGGATGGAAATTTAAATAAATGAATGCGGAAGCTTTTCCATCAAGGGTTCAAATATCTGTTATATCCTGAATATACCAGTCAACTTACGGGAGCTTCTTTTAATAAAAATGATGTTCTATAAAGGCAATAATACCAACCAGGTTTATTCTTTTATGTGGAAGCTTAACTTTTCTCATCTGATAGTTATCAAAACCATTCAACCCAGTTTCAATCTCTGATCTAAGAAAGTTTAAATAAATACTAGAGCTTTTCTTAACCAAGATTTATAAACCCCATATCACAAACATACATGGGAGCATTTATTTTCCTTAAAAACCCGTGGTTATAAATCATAAAATGGCAACTAATTGTGGAAGTTTCTTATTTCAAAATTTATGGTTAAAACCATAGCAATAAACCCATAATGCATGTAAACGCTCTTCCCTTTTTATACACCAAACAACCCTTCATATAATATGTCGAATTAACATTCGAATATTACAACTAGACCATTGTAAAACTTTAACTTTCAATCTTCATATGCGGCGTTTCCTCTATATACCATTTATCTTATGGTTTATGAAAACCATACAAACCCAAAATTACATTTGTGAAGTCTTTCACTTTACATAACTCTTAATGTATTTGGATTTTGGATTAAAAACCAAAATTTTAATATGGTTCTGCAACATATATTAATTCAATTAACAAACTTCATCCCCACGCCTTTTAATGAAAGCTCCATATGATACCCAACTTTGCATATGTGGAATTGTTATTCTCCTTAGATTGTACGATTACGACTATGGGCTAAACCCGCTTTAGGAATTATACCCGATCAATACTTCACTTTGCAATATATTCCAAGTATGACGATCACCAATTTCACAATTCCGCACTTTAAGCAATTATACTACCTCCCATATTTGATTTAACCACCAGGTTGCATTTGTATAAACCCTTTCCATGACATATTAATATATACTCTCCTCATGGGAACCTTTATAAGCCTCGACCTTGATTTAAAACAAACCCAACTATAAACAACATTGGGCCCACAGCATATTACCTTGCAGTAAATGTCGACTGGATCCGATGGCCCAGCTTTTGTCGCGCTCCAAAAACCAATTAAATGCTCATCCAACAGCTATCGCATGATTTAGATGCACAAGGGTTAATTCTCTAAAATTGTATGATATAAATGGTTTTTCCAAACCACTTATCGCCACACATCGACCAAAGGCATATATCGCGTTTTTTTTCACAATCCCGCTTACCACTCTTGTGGTCGCACGATACCGCCGGTATCGGGTCTTCAATCTGCTTTCACTGTTCATCAAATAAGAGTTTCGTTCTCATGGTTCTGCTCCTTTGGCTTATTACACGGTTTGGTCTTAACCTTCACAACAACATTTTTATTACCGATTCAATTCATATGAACGATCAAATACAACGGTTTTTTCGCTTCTTCTACAACAAACCTCATAACTCAACCTTTGTTAAAATCAAAACATCAATACTCTTCAGCTCACCTTTCCCCATCCATCAATATTATAATGCAATGGAATTCTTTACTATACAACCGAACCATATTAAAATTCCAACATTGGTTCAATTATTTCGAACCTACTCCAGGTTCCTTCAGACAGTTCACCAATACATAATACAGGGTTCCAAGATATCGATTCATTCAACTGTATGTTTGACCCAATATTCCTGCACAAAAGCCTTTACCTCAACTCCTCTCTATTTTGGCCTTGCATATGGGCCCATAACTTATAATTCCACCCTCATTCAAAGACTATGCTTTGCTCCTTATTGACGTAAACCAATATATCAACCTTGGTTTGATGAACAGAAAATTAATCCTCTGTTACCATTCCATTAACAACTTCATTCACCTCCAACTTGACACTGACTCGAATGCACTGTTTGATCGGAATTTTATCCATCAACACAAATCCATTGTAGATTTCTCAAGCCCTGATTGTTTTCTCGAGACCGAATCTTATGCCATGATCCCAGATCACATGTTTCACTCACATAGAGATTTTGAATGTCAATTCAACTTCATTGTGTCATCGATCCATTGGTGATCGATGACTGGAATTATTCAGTGAAATTTCATTTAATCTTATCAATTGTATATGCAAGATTTCTAAATCAAACCCCAATTTCCTTTGAACCACTATATTGATATTAATTATGCCTCATCAGTCCTCAATTTCTTCAATTGCACCCAAAACATATTAAAACCCAATTACAGGGTCTATCAATGTACACAAAATTCTGAATCAATCTCCTCATTCATATATAAGAAATAAAATACAAAGCATTCACTTACAAGCCTCCTGTCTTCGCCAGATCTTCAAGTCAGATGGCCTTTTTCAAAATCAATAGCCCTTCTCTAACTCTGCCTCTCCAACTTTCCAGGTCTCTACTTCTTCCTGGTGTCTGAGCTGCCTCTTTTGCTGCCTCTACTCCTTGTCTGTCTCCTTTGCCATCAATGACAATGTTTCCAATAGTTTTCTCATATTTGAAATTGTTGTCTAGTTTCCTCCAACCTTGAATTTCTTTGAATGGGTCTTCATTATTCTTAGCAAACTTTGCAAGAAACTGACTGTTGTAGGTATCTTGTGGGTTGGGCAGCTTATACATGATTTTTAGATCTTTAGCTCTAAAAGAACCTAGAATCTCATTCTTGTAGGTTCTTAATTGTCTATCTTTGATTATTGAATTGTCAAGAACCCACCTAATCATGTCAGTATATGGGAGAAGAGTAGCCCTTGCTGCTATGCTATGGAGGAAAGAGCATGCAGTATCTTTGAACTGTAAATTTGAGGTTGTTGCATCATCAACAGTCACTGTGACTTCCACTACTTCTAGCTCTTCATCTTCGAGTATATTGTAAATAATCTTCCACTTAGTAGCTCCTCCATTAGCAGTGCAAATAGTATAAGAGACTATAAGCGACATTCCTATTTGTTCGAGTTCTGCAACAATCTGTTTGTCATGTTTTTGAATCACTTTGCGGATGGACATATTTTGAAGGGAAATCCTTACTAAGGATAGAGTAAATGATCAATTGATGGAAGATCTATTGAAATGATCTATTTTGAATGAAAAAATCTGAGAAACAATTGTATTATTAATTAATCATAACGAATCAATAACTGTTTACATTGGGTTGAAAAAACACACTTAATATTTTCTAACATGATTTATCTTCACGTAAAACCTTTATTCAAACCTATAAAATCCATCACATCGCGTCCTTTGATTATACGCTATGCGATTTCACGATATCGCAAAATTGCATGAATATCGCAGAAGTTGCAATATCGCAAAATTGGAGAATCAGAACTTTCATAAGAATCGCTTGAATTTGTACCATGAAAATCTGCAATATGTGATTTGTAATGTCACTTGCAAAACTTTAATTCGGCGATCACAAAATCGAGATTTCACTGTTTTATTGTTATAACTTTTTAATAGAAAAATATTTATGCGAAAATTGGATTTGTGATAAGGATGTTTTATTAATTTATTTTTATTTTGTTTTTTATGTTTGTTTATGTTTTTTATTTAATAATAGCGGTGATGTTTTTTTTGGACTTTTATTTTTATCAAAAAAATATATATATTTTTAAGAAGGGTCCCTATTTCTTTTTTATCGAAGGTCTAGATTATTTTGAAAATAAAAATGGGGAGGTTGTTGCATAGCACAACATACCTACAAAAGGAGAAAGAAACATTCATTGAAGCTCGTAAATACTTTAACAGGGGTGAGGCATCTACGTCCAAGGCTCCAACAAACCTAAGAGCGCATAAGGAAGTTAAACCATTCCTACAAGCATGTATGAAGCCACTACGCAACAAGAGGGAAGTAGAAAATCTTCAGGCACTGATAGATAGCTGCGCAGAAAGAATTGACCCTCCCATAGAAGTTAGATATGTTCAAAAACTATACAAGCACAAGAAACACATGGGGTAGGAAATGCAGCTAATAGCGCAGATCAGCGACTATGAGATGGATCAGGTTATCCTGGACCTAGGATCATATGTGAACGCTCTACCCAAGAAAACATGGCAGTGGATGGGATAAACTAAGATGGAATGGTCTACCATACAGCTGCGCATGGCTAACCAACAGAATATCATACCATTGGGGAAGCTATAAAATATTATGGTAGCTATCGAAGGAGTTAATGTACGTGTGGATTTCGAGATAATTCAAATCGTGGAGGATGCAGACCCTTATCCTGCACTCTTAAGACTACATTGGGTGATAGACATGGGAGGTATTATCAACTTGAAGAAAAGAAACATGGTTTTTGAAAATGAGGGTACGAGAATGATAGTCCCTCTAGACCCTGCGGAAGGAGAGCGGTACACAGAGCCTGTGCGTCAAGAACATGACGTGGATAATATTTATAAACTTACTACCCGGGAAGAGGATTGGATTAATCCTATAGCTGATGGTGTGCTATGATGGGAAAAAGACAGTGAATTCCTCTCTGATTCTGACGGGGAAATTGATAATTCGTAGAATCGGTTACATGACGTATCTTCGTTGCGATGTCTTACGATCACAAAGGGCTTTCGGTATATCTACTCAGAGGTAAGAGAACTGCCCTACATTGATGGTTCTGGTAGTATTGGATATTTTTTGCGAACGCTTGAAGCAAAAGTTCCAAGGGAGCAAAGAATGTGGGCGCTTAATCTAGCAATGCGCACAACTCCTGCACCGTGGTGGGAAACACATAAGGGGACGTTCCAAGATTGGGAGGAATGTCATGAGATGATGATCCTGTGGTTTGAACCCTCGTTTCACCTATGCGTAAAGACTTTCCTGGGCCCAGGAGACCCGTGCAAGCACTTGACCACATGGATGGAGGAATGGAGTGAAAGGAATACAGACAAATGGGTCCACCTATTCATTCATGCCTTGGGGCCAATCCCCATCGCATGTTATTTAGATGTAGAGGTGCATCAACACACCCACCACTGGGAAACCATGAAGGACGAGTTTTTCGGGACGCTCAGGTTTTTAGTTGGAACTGAGGCACTTGACGAAGTCCTACAGGATATAGATTCCCTAGTATTTGGTAAATCACACTCTCGTGTGGAGCACAGGGCACCAGCTTGGGATACACAGAGATAGGATATTGTTAACTGTTGCAATATATCAATGGAGGAATGTGATGAAGACTCGCGAAATGTCTAGAATCAGAGGGAGAATGCACAGTGGCTGCATCCCCACTACAGTCTATCAATGTGACTAAGCCCCTAAAGTTGAGGGAAGTAAATATTGGAACATAAGAAAAACCTAAGCTCGCTAAAATTGGTGACTATTGGGATGATGACATTGTGGGGAAAATAGCAAAGCTTCTTAGAGAATACGAGGACCTGTTTCCTAGGAAATTTTCAGAACTCAAGGGTATTACAGGGGACTTAGGGTTCATGCACATCACTTTAAAACCAGATGCATGCCCTGTCAAGCAGTGACCTACCGATTGAATCCAAAGTACAAGCAGAAATTCTGGGAAGAAAACGAAAATATGTTGGCTGCAGGTATCATCAAACCAGTAGAACAGTCATATCAAGTAAGCCCTATGGTGGTCCAAGAGAAAAATACCAAGGGAGAAATAAGAATCTGTGTTGACCTGCACAAATTGAAAGATGCCTATGTACATGATCCCTTCCCTACGCCATTTTCTGATGAAATTCCTGATAGTGTGGGAGGGAAGGAGGCATACTCGTTCATTGATGGGTTCTCAAAATACCATCAGATTAGGATCACACTTGAAGATTGTAGAAAAAATACATTTGCTACTGAATGGGGCTCCTTCCATTACACTGTCATGTCGTTTGGGCTCAAGAATGCCCCTACCTTCGTTTCACAGGTGGTGGTCGCATTATTCAAGGAATTCATCCACAAGTTCTTGGAAGTATATTTTGATGATTGGACAGTATTTGGGTTGGTAAAGAAGCATGTCTCCAACCTGCGCTTGATGTTGGATGCTTGTAGAAAACACCAGATTTCCCTAAACATCAAGAATTTCATATTCTGTGTACCGTTTGGGATCTTGCTAGGTCACATAGTTTGTTGGCAAGGATTGATGGCTGACCCTGCCAAGGTGGCGGTTATCATCAACTTAGCAGTTCCTACAACCGAGAAATAGTTGCACTCGATTCTCAGACACATGGGTTACTACAGGAAGTTTATTCAAGGGTACACACTAATCACAGTGCCCATGGGAAAGTTTTTGAAAAAGGATGTATCATTTTTTTGGGATGTCGAGTGTCAAAAGAGCTTTGAGATACTTAAGGAAAATATGGTCTCTATACCTATCCTCATATTTCCTAATTGGGAAAATGTTTTTTATGTCCATGTCAACGCTTCAGGAATCACCCTGGGAGTTGTCCTCATGCAGCCTGGGGAAGGCGACATTAACCACCCGGTTGCATTTTCCAGTAGAAAACTCTCTAGTGCAGAGCGTAACTACTCCACTACTGAGCATGACGAGCTAGCCATGGTATATGCCCTGCATCAATACTGACATTATCTATTGGGTGGGAATTTCAAGATGTTCACAGATCACTCAGCTTTGAAGTGCCTGGTGAATAGGGTTGTGTTGGGGGGGAAGATTTGCCGATGATTATTTTTATTTCCAGAATATGACTTTAAGATCATCGTGAAGCCAGGAAAACTAAATTTTGGGCCGGGTCACTTATCCTGAATTGAGAGTGGTGAGGAACTGACCAACCTAGAAGAAGGACTACCCGATGCACAAATATTTGATATTAAGGTGGTTGATTTGCACTTCCACGACATAATTCACTTCTTAACTACAAGGATGGCACCTGCAAAATATTTGGTACAACAGAAAAAAGAGTTGGTAACACGCGCAATGGACTTTACCATCATCGCAGGCCACTTGTATAAGCTAGGATCTGATGAGATAATAAGAAGGTACATTATAAAGCATGAAATAAAATCCATCTTAGCATAAGCCCATGGAGTTGTAGCAGGAGGTCACTACGTAGGGAAAGAGACAACACAGAAGATCTTGAGAGCTGGGCTATGGTGGCCCACACTGCATAGTGATTCTCATGACTACAACAAAGCTTTCGACACATGCCAGAGGATGCGAAGACCATTGTGTAGAGACGAAATTCCCTTGTAGCTGCAGATGGGCCTGCAAGAATTTGACAAATGGGCCATCAACTTCGTTGGGCCGGTCAACCCAGCAAGTAAGAAGACAGGTGCCCGCTACATCATCACCGTAATTGATTATGTAAGTAGATGGGTCGAAGCGCAAGCTGTGAAGTATTGTACTACAGAAATCAATGCACACTTTATTTTTGAGCATATCCTAACTAGGTTTGGTTGTCCCAAGGTCTTGATGAGCGATAGAGGTATGAATTTTGTTAAAGAGACAATCCTGGCTTCGACTGAAAAAATTCGGATCCACCATGCCAAAATTACCCCATATCACCCCCAAGCGAATGGAATAATAGAAGCTTTTAATAAAATTATGAACAAGTGCTGACCAAGATCTGAAATGTTGAGTGAAGAGATTGGGATGTGTGCATCTCGTTGGTCTATTGGGCCTATCGAACTACATGCAAGAATTTGACTGGGAAAACACCGTTTCGGATGGTTTAAATAAATTAGGCCATTATGCCCATGGAGTATATTGTTCCTAGCCTACGCATCACAACCTTTACGAACATGGCGGAGCCTGATATCATGGAGGAGCGTTTAGCACAACTCGTGGCCTTGGAGGAAGATCGATTCATTGCTAACTTCCATCATCAAGTTCAGAAGGCTCGATAAAAGGCATGGCATGATAGACATATTCGAAAGAAGAGCTTTGCGGAGGGAGAATTGGTCCTGCTATATGATAGCCAGTTTGCAAAGCACCTGAGGAAGTTCCAACATCACTGGCTCGGTTCCTATATGGTAAAGGAAATCACTGATGGAGGAGTTTTCGAGTCAACTAAACTATGTGGTGATATGATACCAGGATATGTGAATCGTAACTAGCTCAAACCATACCAAATCAAATGACTATATGGTCAGAGTAGCTATATGGGACGGAATATGTGCAAGCAGGAGGAAAAATGCAGGCAGGTTCGTTTGATGCACAGGGGTTGATCACAGGTCTCGCAGCTTGAGGAGGTGCACTGGGAGTGTAGGGGTAATACACAACTACAAAAAATAGCTATTGGAACAGTCAAACAAGGTAAAAATAAAATTTTACTGTTGAAAGGAGCGAGTGGTCGGCAATTAATGAGGTGATTTCCGGAGATTTTTTACCGTTATGGTAAGTTTCTGATAAGCCTCATCCAACTGTTGGTCAATATTCAAGGCTATAAAGGTAGGAGGGTAGTTCGCAAGTGGGTTCTATGCATTCTAAATGTTTTGCGTTTTACAACAGTCTGCAACTATTGCGCTCTGTTAATGTCAAGTCGAGCTACCCCTTCTAATAGTAGCAATCCCAAGTTTGTATTTCAAGCAAGAATAATGGTGACCAACCCCACTGAATCATCGCAGACTGTGGCCTCGATGGAGAAATAATCTGATGAATTATTGGAAGTCACCCCCAAAGTGTAGGAAGTGGTTTCCACACTAAGCAAGGGGAAGCAGGTAGAGAAGAAGAAGAGTAAAGGGAAAGGCCAAGAGTAGGGCTAGGGGAAGGTAGCGAAGTGGGATGGGGGGAAGCCATACACCTACCCCTGAAACTTGAGATCCCCAAAAACGGCGCTCCAGGCATGTTCACCTAACCCATCAAAGATACCTTTGTCTGCTTAGTAAGAGGCCTAGATCGCTAAACCTATCAATTGGATACCATATTATGTTCACCCGCATAGGTCCTTAGAGCGCACGCCTAAGAACCTCGATGGTATGTGTGCCTATCTAAAAATGCCACTGATTCTGGGTGAGTTCCCAATAATTTGAGAATCCTTTGGCAAGCTCCACACAGTCAAATTCGACGATCATGACCTGGCCAACCTCGAGACCTTCCCAGAATTGGCACCAGAATTATATATGGAAATGGTATTGGAGGATGATGTATTGAAGGTAGTACCCATGCCATGGGAAAATGGGTTGGGTGGGTCCAAGTTATTAAATTTGTTACGGATGCCTAACTTCGGCCACTACACTGTCACCGATCGACTTGTGCGAAAGCTAATTTCCCTAGTCCATGATGGGAGCTTATGGATCCAAGATCAAATCCCCATTGATGCAACGCTCATTCATGGTATCAATGACCTACCCATGAAAGGGTTGAATCCCATGGAGTGTGTCAGGAAGAAATATGAACAACCGATCACTGATAAGGTGTGTGAGGATTGTCACGTTGAACGAAACACTAGGGGGTTCATGATCAGCACTATCAACGACCCCGGTGCATGCATGGGCATTGTGTTGTTAGCATGCAAAATGATGAGTGAGTGTCAGGTTGCGACAGTCCTCACATATGTAATTCATCTAGCGGGCCTCTGCGAAAAGGGGGTCTTCTACAACTGATCCCAGTTCCTCCAAACTGGGTTTTTGGAGAATGTACGCGAAGCCCAGGATTAGGGAAGAGCATTTTACTACTCGTGGCTGATGCTTCTCATCATGTTGGTTGCATGGGAAGCCCCTAAAGACTTGGTCCTCCCTGAGATCAAGCCAGGCATGTGCGAGGGAGCACAGTATGCGAATCTATGGGACTCAAAGGATGAGCATCGAATGAAGGACAACAATTTCTTTTGGGTCCTCTTTAAGAGCAGCCTCACGATAGCTATTCACTCTCGGCCACGCTTGTCACCAGTGATCTATGATAAGTACAAGAGCATCGTAGCATTTCAAGTCACAATGGACAATGTATATATCAGGGGCTTTAAGGATCCATCATGGGTATCACTCCCATATATGGTTGGTGATGAGGGGATTGGCCGCCTTATTACTACTTGGCCTCCACACTAGAAACTTAGCTTAAATTCAGGTACGAAGGACATTGTAGGTACGAGCACCACAAAGGTCAACCTGCCCGACACAACCAAAGAGACCGAAGGATAGGGAAAGAATGTTGAGAAGGAAGTGAAGCTGGAATCGCACAAGGATTCGTAGCAGGATCTAGGCGTAAAGGGTCCAGATGCGAGAGGTGTTGACTCCCGTCAAGGCACGAAGCATATTAGTGACCCTCTTAAAGGCCCAAGGAAGAAACAATGAGCTACAAGACTAGATCGGGATACTGGGACTACTTCTTGGGTGTATTAATCAATCTTGAAGACAAGATCGATCTCCCTAGTACCAAAAGGTAATCTAGCGACAAACAGCCAAATAAACCTATCTTTCTCTAAACATATGTGATTTACAAAAGAATAATATGAAGGTGTTAAGAACTTACTATAGATCCAATGCTTGTTCGAAGTAATTGTTGTCCCTCGTGCACTTGAAGGAGTTAACTTCGCAAACAAGAAAACATTAAATAGCACCTGTATAGTAAACATCATAAATCATGCTTATCATGGTGATCAAGGAATCCATGAAATAAACAGTTAACTAACAAATTATTGAGAAAAATGAATTCATTTGTATTAAATTTAAAAGAAGGAAAACCTTACAACCTTATCCTTGATGTTGAACAAGTCTT
The DNA here is from genome assembly GCA_034641835.2 of Pinus albicaulis. NCBI lineage: Eukaryota > Viridiplantae > Streptophyta > Pinopsida > Pinales > Pinaceae > Pinus > Pinus albicaulis. The sequence goes on along the minus strand of CM076570.1, from coordinate 695,934,537 downwards.
CCCGGGGTCCGAAGCAGGAATCTCCTCTACTCTGACAAGCCTTGCACTCTTCCAACCGAGACAGATAGAGGTATGTGATCTCTCCTCACAAAAATCTCAGTTAAATGAGTCTGAATCCCAACAGCACTTAACCTCAAATAATTCTAAAGCTTGAACTCCCCTTGAGGCTACCCAATGCCTCTTTTTATAGTGGAAAAGAGGAGGTTTCAGTTCCAACTATGAAGGGATAGAATCCTCCTTCAAAGGGATAGTCTCCTCACATCAAGGGGTTAACTCCATAAGGTATGGGATACATGAACCTCAAAAGAGCAGTTCCACCACCGCAAGATTCTTTCTAAAGGCTTCTATAATTTACTGAAAATGAGATTTTTGAGTTTACTTGCTCCTTTTTAATCTTTTACAGGGGTCTGCACCCATAACACAGAGAAAGTGCGTTCAGGTACACAGAAGTCATGAACATTAGGTGCAAGACCACAGGAAAGATACAAAGAAAGTGCGATACTAGAGTTAAGGAGATTTTTAAGAAATTTTCTCTTATTTTCAAGGCTTGACATGAGGAACTGATATGTTAAACCTACAAAGGAGGAAGTATGAGTGATAATGATCTCATACACATAACAAAATGTCAGGGTGACAATTTATAGTGCACCAGATTGCCCCCTAAAGTGCAAAGTCTAGAATAGATGAAGCTGAAGTCTATCATATATGAAAAGTGCAGTACTTTATCATTTGAAGGATCATCCTATGGACACCCCAGTTGGAACCTGTAAAAACATTCAATGCAAAATATATATGTGTACATATCATCACTGAGGTAGGCATTCCCATACTCATATCGAAACTAACAAGAAACTGATTCAAACTGTTTTGATACAAGAATGATTTTGAATACATCAATAGTGTAGACATGTGTAGACACAGTATGGACGCAGCCATCTCTTTATGAATAGTCCATTGTATAAATGATAAAAAAATTCCTTGCAGCCTGGATGGTAGAAACTAGATCCAGGGTCTTGATTTCTGCTTCTTGAACTAGTACAATTCTATCCATGTGAATGAATGTGTCGAAGTCGAACATGGTAGAAACCACTTGATTACCAGTCAATGATGTAAACTGTTAACAGGTATGAGAGTAACCACCAGTAATGTCAATGGCTCTCAAAGTACTCAGTAAAATCCATGAAATGTGAATGAATGAGTTGAAGTTGAACATTTCACGGAATCATTCGATCGTAGGTCAATGATGCAACCTGTCGTCGAAGGCGAGAAACCTGCCATTGAGGCATGTAGATTTCAAGGTACTGATAATTTCTAGATCAACTTCCTAGATAAAGAGAAGTCGTCGATAGAAAGTGATCCGTCATAGGGAAGCCCACAAAACAAAATCATAGATCAAGTTTTGAAGAAATATATTGGAAAGGACTGACTCAGGGATGGTAAAAATGGATGACAGATATTTTGCAGATGAATGGTTTATTTGAATTGTCCTCTTGAACACATAACGACACTGCAGATGGCTTGGTGACAATTGACCCAAAGCTAATACCCAGAAACTGACTGAAGACTTTCAATGTGGTTTGATTAACTGTTAGGTAAAGGATTTCCCAACCCAGGTGAACAAAAAGCATCGTGTTCAAGAGTGGTTTACTGGCTTTTTGAAAAATCAAAATACAACAAACGAGTCCATTTTTCTCTCTTTTCCCCCACCATTTCTGGCAAGTACCTCTTTATTTTTGACAATCTTGAGGAGGATAACATTTTCTTTTTTATAAGCTCATTCTTTGGATGAGTCCAACTTAGTTTAAGATTCAAACCCTAAGGAGTGGTTCGTTCCTGTTTTAAAAATTGAACAAGTACTTTCCTGTTAAATTTTAAAGAGTCAAGTATAGGAGAAACTCGGTGTTTTTTCAATTTTAAGGAGTCAGAAGAAAAAACTTAAGAAGACTCCATGGGTGTAATTTTTCGTAAATTTAGTCTCTCGAGCCTGAAAAGGCATAAAATAATGCAGGAGAGAACTCTATTGACTGTAATTAGTCAACGTATACTTTTTTCGTAAATAGTCGATTTCAGTCCGTAAAAGGGATAAACTTATACTGAAGGGACGATCATTCATTTATTTTAACGAGTTTGAATAATCAAGTGCTTGGAAATATTTTCAATTTTTGAGAGTCTGAAAAGAGCTTAAAAGAGGACTCCAAGTTTTCTCTTTTCGTAAATTTTTGAAAGTGTCCGAAAAAGTGATAAAAGTATGCTCTTTGTTGAAAAATGATGAATTTTCCTGAGAAATCCGATTTCTACACAAAAAATTGAAACATTACACATACCTGTTTAATATAAATAAAAATGCTTTAAAAAATAACCTTTTTAAAGTGAAAAATAAACAAATTAAAAATTCATTTATTCGAAAAAACTTATAAAAAGGAGTTTTCTAACTTCATTTTTACCATTTGAGTTCGGAGTGAAAAGTAAAAAGATTTTGGGTAAAAAAGTTCCTATAAAGATTTTGGAAAATCTTTCTAGTGAAATCGAGAACCATCAGCTCTAGGTAATCCGCAACCTCCTAATCTTGCATTTCATCCATTTACATTTCATTTTTAGGCTTTAGATTTCATTTTTAAGAGAAAAATATGTTTAAAAAATCGCACGCGGGGGTCTGCAGGTGTAACATGCGGGCCCTGCGGACCCCGATTTTTTTCTACATAGGAAAAAGTCGTGGGTCCGCAGTTGTCTCACAATGCTCGTGCGTTCCTACACACTGTGTATGCGAACAAAGTGCAGACCCCGCACAATTAAATTTCAAACTTAAATTTCTTTAATTCTGCCAAAAAATTTTCAAGTTAGATTGTTCTAATATATATTTTTATGCATTGTAGGATATACAAGATGCTAATTTTGAGAGAACGTGAGCATGCAGACGTAGATGATGCTGAAATGTTTCATTTGCCTACAATGCAAGCATTAAGAGCATGCGGTTTGTATAAATTCTGGGCCATTCAGGGCATGAGGGCACAGGTAGCCCGCCTGACGTGGCTGGTGAACAGTTGGAATGTACACAACCAGTGCTTCATTATTGGCAGCCACTGGCTTGAAATTGAGCTGGAGGATATTTATTTTTTGACTAGTTTGTCTAAGAGGGGCGAAAAAATTTCTATGTTTGGGACTAGGCCAGGTGGCCAGTCTGTCGCTAGTATTCGACTAGAGTTTTGTGATGATAAGGCAGACCCCCGAGACAAACGGATTGACATAAAAAATATCATCCATCCCAAGATAAAATTTATTGCATTTACTGTCACCAGAATGTGTGGGAGCGCAGCGTTGCATGTGGCTACCGGTTCCTAGATGCGCATTGTTGTAGACTGTTTTTGAAGCACCATTTTCAACTGGTGCGAAGCTGTGTTGGCTAATGTAAAAGGCCAACTAACCAGAGAAAAGAACGGAAAGCTAAATAAATTTGGATATGGATCCATTGTAGTCACCTTTGCTCTAGAGAGGATCCCCATGTTAGCTTTGCAGAACATTCCTGTTGATGTTGGTCGACCTCGAGAACCTAGGATGGTTCGTTGGGTTTCATTGATGGCCCGTCATGCTGCTGAGGGTATCGAGGTTGTTTGTTTTCCTTCTACATATTTTCATCGGCTGGAACACCAACTTTTTGTTATAGAGGAATTTCCATACGCCGGGATAGATTTCCGCGATGACCGAGAGATGGCTCTCCCAGCAGGGGAAAAGTGGGATGAAATAGGTAAAAATTATTTCCAACAATTTCTAAGTTCGATTTTTTTTTTATTTTGATCATCTTGAAACTAATAGGCAAAAGTTTTAAATGCAGATGTGGGCCCACGGCGACCAGCCCATCTCCAGCCTTATGAGAGGAGGCATCCAGTTGCTGCAGCACCAGCCCCAAAGGGCCAATCAGCAGATATTCTGTCTGATTTAGAACATCACCCAGAGCGCCTGACTCTAGACATTCCAGAGACTAAAAGAGATGATATCCTGCTCAAATTACAGAGATATGTGATTGGTTTCCCAGGACCTTTTAGGAGGTTCCTATGTAGGGTGGCTCGGGTAGTGGTCTCTTATCGTGATTATCATTAGTGATAGGATGATCGTGTTGTAGACTCATATTTTTGACCTTTTGTATTATCATTTTTTCTGATCATAAAGTGTTTCCAACCTATGATCGAAGACGATGTATATCTTTTGAAATACTTCTATACTATGATATATCACTATTTACCGATTATCTGTGTACATGTTATGAATGTTGTTTAATTTACTATTTTGATTATTGCAAATGTCGATTTATCATACTAGAAGCAACTGCATCTGCTAATGTATTTAAATGTCTTGGAATATGCTAATATTCAATCCAATGAAATTCATGTTCCAAGAGACAAACTATTAAAAATAACCGTAATAATACTATATTTCTAATGGAATAAACCCTGTTAAGCTGTAATACAACAAGTTCAGATTCCAACCTAGAAATCAAACTCTGAATTCCAAACAATATGGATTTAGATAATAACTAAATCACTGCACTATACTCTGCAATCTTATTCGTTGTTTGACTGAGGCTTACCCCATGCATGGATACTAACTTGTTAGAGGGTGAATAGATAACCCAAGCTAAGGAAGAAATGTTCCGTGTACTATGACAAGCACCATTAGCAAAACCAATGTAGGTTTGAAGAGACGTCGACCTGCAATATCAAGAGTAAAACTTAGATAAGCCGGAATAGTGACAAAAAACACACTCTTAATTAGGCACGCTTTTATAATCTAAGACACACCAGCAGTAAAGAAATCTAATCTAATAAATCTCCACATCAAATTTAAGCATAATATCTCTTCCGATAAAGCCCATTTCTAGGTTTATCTAAAGGGACACAGTCGAAATTTATCAGCTCGTAGGCCCCTTTTTCCAGCTTCTGCTCAACAATGAAAGGACAATGCTACATGGGCACAAATTTTCCAGCTCCAAGATTATCACTGGCTTGATCGTACACTAATACTAGGTCTCCTTCTAAAAAATTACGAGGAGTAACACTTCTATCATACTGATCTTTTATTCGTTTGAAATGAGCCTCGTTTTCTATTGCAGCATTTTGTCGATTCTCATCTAACCGAGCCAAGTACAAAAAACGTTTCTCCTCTTCAGACGTATCTGGGAGTAATTCTATGGCTAATTTTAATGACGAAATTTCGCATTCAATTGGCAACACAACTTCCAAACCGTAAACCAGTTGAAAGGGAGTGAAGCCAGTTGATGTTTTTACTGAGGTCCGATATGCCCAAAGTGCTGAGAATAACATGGAATGCCAATTATAATTATGAATACCAATAACTTGTCTGATCATAGTGACTAAAAATCTATTGATAGCTTCAACCATACCATTAGCCTACAGGTAATATGGAGTGGAACTATCATGGTGCAGGCCAAGTTGATATGTCAGTTCAGTCATCATGATATTTCGAAAATGGCTTCCATGATCTATAATAATGGCTTGAGGAACAAAAAATCTAGCAATTATATGATTGAATACGAAAGTTGCAGCAGTCTTTCCGTCTGCCAAAAATGTAGGCATCACCTCAGCCCACTTAGTAAAATAATCTACCGCATGCCCCCTGGCCGAGTGAGGGTTACATGTTATAAAGTCAATACCCCACTTTGCGAAAGGACCGACATCATTTATATGGTGAAGAGGAGCAGGTGGCGTGCGCATTTTACGATCAAAGACTTGACAATTGTGGCATTTCCGGACTGCATAAATACAATATTTGAATAACGACGGCCAGAAATAACCAGTGCGCAATATATTTTTGGTTGTGGCATACCCAGACATATGACCGCCACATGCTCCAGAATGGCAGTCATTTAAAACCTTCTCAGCTTCTTCATGAGTAAGACAACATTGGAAAAAAGAATCCACTCCAGGACGATAGAGTGTATCACCAATAATATTTTATTATTGGGATTGGAAACATATTTTCCATCGCTAAGATCATGAGATTTCAGGCCGAAAATATTGGGTTTGGAGATAAAAAATAATATCTCCATACCATGGATCAAGAGTACTAATAAGAAACAAGGATTCGTCCGTAATGGGCTGTTCCACCATAGTGTTAGTATCAGTAGAGGGGACATCACACATTAGTTCAGAAAAAACCAAAGATTTCTTTGCCTTGGATTTTTCAAATTCCAAGTCAAATTCCTGCAGGATAACCATCCATTTGGAATACTTTCCCCCTAGCAATTGTTTGGTTAAAATGTACATCATAGGGTTACAATAAAAAATTATTGTGGTTTTTCGTAATAAGATGTAGTGTCTAAATCTTTGGACAACTCGAATAGCTTCCAAGGCCAATTTCTCCACATGTGTGTATTTGAGCTCAGTCGGATGCAGATTTCGACTAAGATAGTAAATCACATGTTCATTGTTGAATTCATATTCCTTAACTAAAACCATCCCAATGGTGGAATGAGAGGCAGCGAGGTACAAAAAATAGTCCCGGTTGTAATTGGGAGGATGCAATAACGGTGCATGGGTCAACGCGTGTTTAAGTTCATCAAAAGATCGGTTATTGATCTAATCCCAAAAGAATGAAACATTATATTTTAACAACCTTGTAAAACCCTTTGTTAGCTTGACGTAGTTAGGAATGAACCGACGTAAAAAGTTTTCTTTCCCTTGCAAACTTTGGAGTTGGCGCAAAGTCGAAGGAGGAGGTAAATTCACAATAGCTTCGACCTTTGATGGATCAAAGCGAATGCCTACTTTTGAAATAATAAATCCCAGTAAGTGACCCGATTCTACACAGAAAACACATTTGTGTGGATTCAGCCTAATTCGATAATGCCTACATATCATAAAGATATCTCATAAATGAGTGAGATGGTCGGCCCTACATGATGAATGAGCAGGTAAATCATCGAGATAAGGCTGCAAAATGTGCTTAATGTAATGAAATGCATAAGACATAGCTCTTTGAAAGGTTGCCCCAGTGTTCTTCAATCCAAAGGGTAGTTTGGAATAAGCAGATCTCCCCCATGGAAAAATGAAAGCTATTTTTGGCTGATCAGCAGGGAGTATGTTTATTTGATTGTAACCAGAAAAACCATCCATAAAGGAGAACATTTCATTGCAGGAAAAATCATCAATTATTTGATCGATATAGGGGTTGTATAATTGTCTTTAGGGAAAACTCGATTAATATCCCTATAGTCAGTACATACTCTTATCGTTCCTTGTTTTTTGTTAATAAGAACAATATTCGATACCCAATCGGTTAAAGGAATTGGATAAATGAAACCTGCACGAAGTAATTTCTCAATTTCGGATTTGATAGCAGCATATTTTCTTGGATGTATTTGACGTAAATGTTGACAAACATGTTTGGCATCCGGGTAAGTCTTGATTTCATGTACGAAAATTGACAGATTGATTCCTGGCATTTCTTCATATGACCAGGAAAACATATCACAGAATTCTTGAAATAGGGCTTTATAAGTTTGAATTTCATCTTCTATACAGCAAGCACCTATATGAATGTTTTCAATTATTCTTGGCTTCACTGAAATATCAATTGGAATCGTTCGAGAGTTATTTTCCAAATTTAACTCAAAATCAAGATTTCGCAATGGATTCTGTGGTTCTTTGACATATTCAGCAGTAAAAATAGAAGAGAAATCATTTTCAAAATGATCCAGCTCAGGTAAAAAATGAAGATCGGTGATGTAGATCTTCCCATGGTAAATCATCAATAGACAAAAGTTCACGAATTTTCTCATCAGTATGAACAAGATCAGGAAATGTCATTGTGGATGAACTAGATATAGAAAGTGTTTCCTCATGGATCCCATTCATTGGATCAATTTCGGTTGAATAAGGGTCGGAAAGTGACTATACAGCCTGATATGCAATTTCAAATGGACTCAAAGGCATCATGCCATCAAATGAATCTAACTCGGAGTCGGAAGGTACGATCCAAGGATCATCAAACATAATATTATTTGATGAAATCATATGAATAGTTGCGATAGAAGGTGGTACGTTAGGAGGAAGAAAGGAAAAAGTTCCTAGTAAACCAGAATCTTTAATCAAACCTACTCCAACATCCTTGTAAGGGATAGCCGCTTTATCAACGTGCTAGATTGTCTCTATAGACGCTGGATCAGAAGAAAAATAAGTTAACTGATCTAATGTAACGATATTTCCTTGATGTGGAAATTTTATGAGCCGAAAGACCGAAGAAACAACAGCAGTCATAGCATAAAACCAACTACGACCCAGGAGAAGGTTGTAATCTAGAGGGGCATCAACCACTTCCACATCTATATTTACGGTTTTACCCTCGACCCCTATGGGTAAATCCTGCAAAATACCAAAAGGGTGGAAACCTCATCCATCAAAAGCCTTTAGAATTGTTGGAGACTGATTGAGTGTAGGAGAACCAAGCGATTTCCAACACTGGATCGACATAATACATGTTGAAGTTCCCTCATCAATCACAGTCCAAAAAATCGGTCTATTTTTTACTAATAATGGAATTTGGAAAGCCATTTGGCGAGGTAGATGAGGTGTACTATTCTCTAAATAGAAGATTATTAGGTTCGAATCCTAAATATTGACAGCTCCTATGGCAGGAAAAAGTAATTTATGCTGTGCTGGGCATGATTGCAGCACTTCCAAAGCCGACATTGCTGAAGGGGAAATAGCTAAGTCCTCAACAATGTTGTTATTCTGAGTAGCTCTCGCATGTGGATTGAAAGCTGATTTACGAAGAACACCTTTAGTAGGCGGTTTGATTATTAATTCTGGATTGGGTTTCTCGATCTGTAGCGGACCAGAAACAGGAGGAGGTATAGTTGATGTGTTTTCACTAGAATATTCTTCTTCTTTACCATCAACAAGATTCTTAGTACCATAATCTGGTGATCGTGTTGCAATCCTGACATGAGACATCATCAGAATAGGTTCTTCTGAGGCATTCGAGGTAGAACCAATCATCTTACTATCTTGAGTAGGAAAAAGATCCTTCAAGACAGCAGGCTGTTGAGAACCTTTAACGGATTTCACAACCTCTGCTCGATGTGGGTTGTCTTTGGTAAAATGATCCTTTTCACAAATGTAGCAAGGATAGAGAGGCTTGCGTTTTTCATCATTAGATTCATTTTTATCAGTTTTCTCTTTTGAATTTTTTTTTTTTATTCTTCCCTTTCTTTTTACAGTTGGATTTAGATTTGGCCGTAGATGTCTCTATGACATGAATGTTGGTAGAAATTTTTGGGGAAGACTCTCCTTTCAGGGAGTCTGGTAAAGTTATAATAGGAGAAGAATTATTTGAAGATTTCTTCTTGCTTTTAGTATTGACTGTACCAATCATACCATCAATGGAATGAGACCCTGAAGGAGCTGTAGTTATCTGACCTTGTTTTAGAAGATCAGGGATTTTTTCATGTAAAGTACCTGACTATGTATAGATGATGTCAAGGTACTGAGCTTGAGCAATGACTTGCTCCTCAGTAACAAATCCAACCTTAGCTACATCCTTAGTGATTTTGGGTAACAATGATTTAACAAACCATTCCGCCAAAATTTGATCAAGAATGTAAACTTTCACCAAACACCTTCTACGTCACCATTCATGAATATGATCAGAAATATATGTGGACGTGGATTACTTTAGTGAAGTTAACAATTCTGTGCCATTGTCATATCTGACAGGAAACTGAAAATGAGTCAAGAAGGTAGTTGCTAATTGATTGAAATTATTAAAAGAGCCTCGTGGCAACTCAATGTATCATTTGGCGGCAAGACCAATAAGAGTTCTTTGGAAAAGATGTAAGTGAATCAAATAATCAATCATTGAATTAGACACACACCAGAGGTGATAAGTCATAACCTAATTTTATGGATCCTCTCCTAACTTACCCTCAAATTTTGGTATATCACTGGGCAACTTATGCGACATTGGCAGCCAGTTTGGATAATAGAAAATTGGATCATTCGTAAGGCGTGTCAAATCAGGTAAATCCAAAGTTGCAATAAATGGTAACTGACAGTTAGGGTCGCAAAAAAATCGAGTAGCCAAAGCAGTTCCGGAAGGAGGATACCCAGGATAACTGGGAATCGGATTTGCATTAGGAATTGTGTAACCTCCCGGATATCCAGGATTAACCGGACCAAACTGGGGTTGTTGAGGTTGTTGATAAGTATAGCCAGGGTATGGTTGATACTGATAAGTTGGATTTTTTGAAACGAGACTGAATTGAGGCTGTCCCTGGTATGGTTGATACGTGAATTGTGGTTGACTTGTGACAACAGTACTTGTACCAGCTTGTCCTGCAGGTATCTGGGCCGAAGTCTGAACTGAAGGTCCTGACTGGGGTACAGATACTTGAGGGATTTGCACAAATGAAGGGATAGAAGAACTCAGAGCTACAGATACTCCAGAAATAGGTGTTATAGGTTAAACAGATGTTGCAGCAGTTGCAGCAGTTTGAGGCTGAGTCTGAGGTGTACTAGGCCCAGACTGCTGAACATAACTAGGTGCAGGGGTTTGAATAGTAGGCTATACAGGTTGCTAGGTTGGACCAGAAACCAAAGGCTGTCCAGGTTGAGAAGACAACTGCACATTAGGTTGCATAGGTTGTTGAAATTGGGATGGATCCCACACCATGTTTGTTCTGGGGTATTGTCCCATAGAATGTTGAACGTAAGGACCATGGCCTGGTTGAACGTAGGGTTGATAAGTAAGTGGTAAATTTCTGGTTCCTTGTACAGATGATTGACCAGAAGGTGGTTGGAAGCATTCAATTGGGTATTTACTTTGAGGTTGATAACCCTGAGGCACGTACTGAAGCTGGGGTTGATAAGGACCCTGAGGAGCATATTGAGTTTGGGGTTGACCTTGGGATATGTACTGTCTTGAAGGTTGATAACCTTGAGGTATGTACTGTCCTTGAGGTTGTTCTCCAAAATTATATGACGCCACAGTTTGTCCTAGGAAAAAGCAACCTTGAGGTTGCCCCCCAGGCCGTAACAAACTGCCTGAAGGTTTCCCCCTAGGCGTTAATTGACTACCTTGAGGTTGCCCCCTAGGCGGTAACTGACTGCCCTGAAATTTTCCTCCAGGCGGTAACTGACTGCCTTGAGGTTGAGGATTCGGAATATTACCAAACATCATAAATATTTGCTCTGCGTTCGACATTTCAGTTTTAATTCCATTAATACTGGATGATAATACATGTTCAATCGGTTTAGGAGTTGCTCCAGAGAAAGTACCAGACAGAGCCTGATATCCCGAAGGAACAGAAGGACCACTGTGTAAAAAAATTTCTGGTGTTTGGGAAAACATAGATGACTCTCCTGCCATAATGGATGAAGGATAGTAACCTCTAGGTGTAGGATGAAATGGAATTCGAGGTGGAGAAAAAGCAAGACCTGGGTTCTCTAAAAAGTTTGTCAAAGATAGATACCAAGCGTCAGTTCGAATAGGGCTGTAGAAAATAGATTCATGCTCCCTAAGATTTAAATACTGAGGGGATTCGGGAAGAGATAACTCTTCATCTGGACTAGTAAGCTCTTCAATAGAAATGAGACCAGATGGAATATCTTCTGTAACAATATTTCTTACCCTAGGTGCACCAAGATCGCTAGAAGCTGGTGTAATAAATCCTAAGGATTTTTCCAAAACAGAAGGTTTAGTTTTAGGCTCATAAATTTCAGGTTCGTCAGCTAGTTCACTAGAAGGAGAAATACCACCAGTAACTTCAGAAACTAAAATTGGTTCTTGAATGAGTTCTGTCGTGGGTATTTGATGATCAGGATGAACAACTATAGATGAAGTTCCAATTTCTATTGATCTAATTCTATCGCTACTAGATTATACTAGAGCACACAACCCTTCAAGCTGACTTGGTGTATATTTAGGGGGTTTCCCTTGAAGTCTATGGGATTGTCTCAGAAATTCCGCCACGATTAAATATTAAATAAATAACACGCAACAAAGAAAATTTTAATGAAAACACCTAAAGTCTCTAAAGAAACAAAATGCTGAATCACACGCCTAAAAATCTAAGATTTCAAACCACACACAAACAATAACTTCCCGTACTAAAAACACTAGCTAGTGATGAAATCCAACTTAGTAGAAATTTAATATAGAAAGAGCGGTTGGAGCAGTTACCCTGACAACCTGCTTAATGAAACATAATGGCACAAGTTTCTTTACAAAACCATCTCGATTGAAAATAACCCCCCAGAGAGTCTAACTGAGTCTAGTCGACGTCTACTCCAGGTACAGTGAGATCTTTTCTTCACCATCACCTTAGGAAATAATCTTAAGCTTATGGACACTAAGGTTAAAAATAGTAACAAATACAACTAGGGGAATAGTCTACGATATGATCCCATGCGCAAGGGTAGATTAACAAATCTCAATCCCCTTGAAGGCTCCTCGACATGGTTAATCCAAGGTTTACCGACAAGTGACCCCAGGCTCCTCGACAATGGTTAATCCGAGGTTTACCTTTTGTAATGCACGCAGAATCTTCTATCTTTTCCAATGAGATAGAATTGATTGTCTCAAAGGTTTGGACATGATCTCATGATTAACTCCTTTAAGAAAAGATTCCCAGATTGTACCAATTACAATTGTATTTATTTCCTATCACAAGATTTTTCTACTTGTTTGTTTTTACTATCTTGGAGAGTTAATTACTCCCTACTCCAAGATACTAGCCTAAGCTATGTTGGTGATAAGAGCCCTAGAAATAAAAATATTACTAGATAAATTTTAACTAAGCATTAATTTTATGGGTTGTTCCTTAATTCAATAGGTATGCAAATGAAACTTTGATGGTGTGAAGACTCGACTTCCAAAAACATTAAAAATGCACCTAAAAATGATAATCAATTCATTTTTCTTTCAATGAAATTCTAGTTAAAGAAAGAGTTCGAGAATGCAATTCTTTTAAGAGGCAATTCTTTCTTTGAACATAAAGAATAACTGAAAGAAAATATTTTTGTCTTTTCAACAATAACTCAAAACGAGACAAATTATCAAAGCTCACAACAAAATCCTTTCACTTTCAAAACTTGAAACTACAAAAACAACTTTCCTTCAAAATAAATCTACAAATTTTAAAAGCACTCAAAACTACAAAATCAATTTCAAGATCTAAAAACTTTAAAAATATAATTGAATAAAAGCTTTAATATTTTTTGAAGAATGTTTGGCTTAGTTTTTCAGTAAAATAAGGATCTATTTGTCCAGAATAACAAACAAATAAAAAACATTCAGATATGTTTTCTTTTATAAAAATGAAATTCAAAACTTGTAACAAAGTCTTTTCGAGGATTTGAAAAGAAACAAATAGATCTATTTCTCAATAAAGGATCTATTTCACAATTATATCAGACTCGGCAAGAAGGAAAAAATAACAACGTAATCTGAGGTATTTCAAACTTCCAATGCTTTGAGTCACTACATAGACCAAACGAAAAACAATCCAACTTACAAAACTTCTAGAAAATCATCAAAAACATAAATACTATTGAAATTCATTCACAAAAGGCTTTTGACAGAAACAACGTCAATCTAGGTAGACACTAAAACTCTAAAACAAATTAAACATAAACTAGAAAAAGAAATCTGGAGTTTTTCAGAATTTTAACAGGGTCCGCAGGCTCCTTTAAGTAACAGGTAGGGTCCGGCACTGTTTACTTAAGGAAAGTGTGAAACTGCCTGCACTGTGAAAAAGAACAAAGTGCGATCCCTAGAAAAGTTCAAGAAAAACATAAAAGATTTCAATTTTTTTAAAAACAGAGAAAACCTAAGCTACCCAGGCAGATATTCATCAATCAAAAACCAGGAAAAACTTTTCCTCAAATCAAAATAAAAGAGAACCAAAAACAACAAGTTCTTTCCCCAACAGAGTCACCAATTTGTTGGGCGGATTAATCAATCTTACGAACAAGATCGATCTCCCTATTACCAAAAGCTAATCTAGCAAAAAACAGCCAAATAAACCTATCTTTCTCTAAACATATGTGATTTACAAAAGAATACTATGAAGGTGTTAAGAACTTACCATAGATCCAATTCTTGTTCGAAGTAATTGTTATCCCTCGTGCACTTGAAGGAGTTATCTTCGCAAACCTGCAGTCACAAACAAGAAAACATTAAATAGAACCTGTATAGTAAACATCATAAATCATGCTTATCACGGTGATCAAGGAATCCATGAAATAAATAGTTAACTAACAGCTTATTGAGAAAAATGAATTCATTTGTATTAACTTTAAAAGAAGGAAAACCTTACAACCTTAGCCTTGTTGTTGAACAGGCCTTCCTAGGGTCCGAAGTAGGAATATCCTCTACTCTGACAAGCCTTCCACTCTTCCAACTGAGACAGATAGAGGTATGTGATCTCTCCTGACAAAAATCTCAGTTAAATGAGTCAGAATCCCAACAACACTTAACCTCAAATAATTCTAAAGCTTGAACTCCCCTTGAGGCTACCCAATGCCTCTTTTTATAGTGGAAAAGAGGAGGTTTAAGTTCCAAATATGAAGGGATAGAATCCTCCTTCAAAGGGATAAGCTACTCACATCAAGGGGTTAGCTCCATAAGGTAAGGGATACATGAACCTCAAAAGAGCGGTTCTGCCACCGCAAGATTCTTTCTAGAGGCTTCTAGAATTTACTGAAAATTAGATTTTTGAGTTCACTTGTGCCTTTTTAATATTTTATATGGGTGCGCACCCACAACACAGAGAAAGTGTGTTCAGGTACGCAGGAGTCATGAACATTAGGTGCGGGACCATAGACAAGATACATACAAAGTGCGATACCAGAGTTAAGGAGATTTTTAAGAACTTTTCTCTTATTTTCAAGGCTTAGCATGAGGAATTGATATGTTATACTTGCAAAGGAGGAATTATGAGTGATAATGAACTCATACACATAGCAAAATGTCAGGATGACAATTTTCAGTGCAACACTACTCTGACTGAGGAAGACCTAGAGCAGATCACAGACGTAGTCACCTTCGCCTCAGAGGATAAATGGCTGGCTCTGGAGGAGAAACAGAAGGATATGGTCGTTGTGCTCTAGTCTGAGCTCTGAAATCTGTATCTCAAAATCGACACCCTGCAAACGAGTATGGCTCAGGCCAGGCTACCCCGGGCGACAAGTAGCGAATTGATCATTACAATGGAAAGTCATCTCTTCCCTCTGCTAGGCATAGCCCTCATTCTCAGTCCACCCAACTTAGGGGCGCAAGTCAAAGCCTGGGAAAATGTAGAATTATATCTCTCTCATCTTCCGCATGAACCATTTCATGTCCTCCAGCATCCTTGTTCGAGGAGATTCAACAAATCGACAGTCGAGTGAACCAGCAACTTAGTATAGCTGAGCAAATGATTGTGGAGAAAACCGTTGAGGTGTCCCAGGCATAGGATGGATGTACCCTCACTGCCACGTAGCAGACAGAGTTGGAATTCCTAATCAGTAGGCTCTGCGTAGATGTCACAGTAGATATCCCGGTTTCTGCGACTACCCAGGCCAAGATTGAGGATCTTGTTATAGCACTAAGGGCTTTGAGGACTGAAATTCAAACGATCAAGATAGAAATGGAACAATAGATTGCTGCCTTACAAGCTAAGTTGTAGCCAGAAACACCCCCTAAGGTAAGAGTCCAGTGAGCCACACTGGTCACAGAGGCCACCAATACTATTACATCTCAGATTGCTCATGGCGAATAACTACTAGAGACAGCTATGCAGTTGTGTTCTAAGGTGCAACATGACCCTCTACTACAAGATTTTACTCAAGAACTGTGCCAAAAGGAGGAAGATTTTGAACAACTTGAAGCTACTATGTCATCTTTGATCCTCGCTCAGTGCTTGGTCTGAATGTGTACCAGCCTCCAACTTAGAGATGACATTGAAGAGTTCCACCACAAAAAGACTGTGTACCAGCCTCCAACTTAGAGATGACATTGAAGAGCTCCACCCCAAAAAGAAGGTTGCCAGCGACCACCTTAAACCTTGGGCCGATGAAGTCCTCAAACTCTCTTAGCACATCGATATCGTATTTAAGAAACTAAAACAGACTTTGGAGAGCATCATTGCTACTACAGAAGGTCCAACCTCATAGAATTTGGTGGATATTTCTTAGAATGTTGGTGTGTAGAGCGACAAAGTGTTGCCCCCGCTGGTCGATGGAATCAAGGAACTTCAGTAGAAAATGGAAACCCCATGGCCGCTGTGACTTGGGACGAGTCACAAGATTGTGTTAGGGGCCTATTGGAGTGGGGCTCCCTAAGCTACGAATTTTGTATATTTTTGTAATAATTAGTCAAACGTAGGGGTTTGGGGTGGGTCAAAGCCCCCAAACGTGTTGTAATGGGTCAAAGGGTAGACCTAGAGTCTACAAACCATGGTTTGCAGACCATAGGATAGCGTAGGCTAAGTTGATATAAATAGATGGATAGATTGAGTCTAAAGGTAGGCTTGAATGAGAATTGATGCTACGTGAAAACTGTTAGGATCTGTTTGGGTTGTTTTGGGTAAGGACTCCTGTTGGCTATGTACGTGAAGATCCTCAATATTGCTTTGTGTGGACCCTGCTAGGCTATGTGTGTGGGCTGTGTTTGGATTGTAAGTGGATATTTGATGTGAATTAATGCAAAGTATAGTTGAAGTATCTGTGTGTTATCTGAATTGATCATGTTTACTGTTGAATTGCATTTGTGATCATCATTTAAGTTGTGAATGTATCTGTGCTTTGGAATTGGCTCAAATGTATCTGTGATCTGAGGATTAGCTGCATTTATGTTAATATGTGATGATAACTGATGAACGCACATGGATGTGAATGTATTGATCAAGATCTATTAATGATAGTATCGATGTTAGGGTTATATGTTGATTGTATTGATAAAATCCTGCGAATAGATTTGTTTTGGATAAACCTGATAACTTCAGTAAGATCTTCTTTAATTACCTACTCTCTCCCAAGGTACGAAAACCTAGTTCCAGCACCTTCCCATACTACTTTGGTTGAGACCTTGGCCTGCGAAAGTATGTCTTTGCCGAAAGGGCCAATAGTATAGGGGCTTGTTGGCAAACCTTAACCTCCAAACCTGGGTGAGGACCCCTCAAGCCAACATTCATGTATATTGAGTGAGAGCTAGAAAGGTGGTGAATTGTCATAATTTTGTTATTGGACATGACAGCCTAGATAAATAGTGGGATGCTCATCCTCAAGGTTTGCTGAATCATGAGCCAGAGGTGGTTGTAGCAGAATTTTAAAAGACTCGTTATATGCTGGATTTTTCAAAAATTTTAGAAGTGGGGCCGAAATTTTGATTTATTCAATTCAGATTTGAAGCTGAAATAAACTAGAACTAATTCTTTATTTTCTGTTGTGATTTTGACAATTGAGGCAAAATTTTGAAGTGGAGGAACCTCATTGAATTTGGCCTTCTATTTCACAGCTTATTAAATGAATCTAATTTTTGTTGAGCTTGTTCAATAGGGCCTTTAGACCTCAAAGGATAGTTTATGTTTTGAGATTATTGGTTTTTTATCATTTTGTGCATAAATTTGGACATTCTCATCATCTAAAAACAAATAAATCCTTGACTTGTCTTCATATTCTTGTAAAGTCAAACAAGTTTACTATGATTTTTCCCCTACAAGGTTTCTTTATTTATTTTATTCCTAGTGTTCTTGTTGTTCTTCTTCAACAAAATTATTCAAAGGAGGCTGAAAATTTTGATCATCAACATTCCTCCTTGGACGTTGTAGGAATTGTTGAGGTTGAAAAGGCCTCCTGAAGGGAGCCTGATTTCTATTGGCCTCATTTTGATTGACTCTAGCATCTGGTTTATTTTCTACCTCTAATTTTGTCATCTTAGAGGCAAGTTCCTTGATCAAATTCAACATTTGATCAATCTTTCTTCTGTTGTAACGGACTTAGAAGAAGAAGGTTTTTCTTCCTTCATATTCCTTTTATCTTTCGCTGCCTTTTCTTCCTCCATTTTCAATTTATTAGAAGTCATAAGATTAGAATGCACTCCAATTGTAGCCTCTTGGATATCCATCAATGTCTGTGATTTCTCATCCCTTAGCCATAAAGAAAACTCAGAATCTAGAGCATTTGCAAAATTTATCATAGTTTTAGTCTCGGGAGGGTTAATTTCTTCAGGAATTTTCTGATAAATATTATTAAACCTCTTGGTAAAATCAACCAATTACTCATCTGGTTTCGTCTTAAGAGTTCCAAATTATGTAAGATAATACACGTAGTATATATTTTATCCAACTCATCAATTCATGTTATTGAGTTTGGTGGCAAACTTCTAAAACTTTTACAAGCTTCACCATCCAAGCTCTGAACAAAGAGTCTTGACTAGACATCTTCATATTCAACATTCTGGTTGTCAGCATAACTATAGAAAACCACTAAATTTTCCTCAATAGAAACTCCTTCTCCCTCCCCGATGTATTTTGGAAGATATTTCAAGTAATTTCCTTGAGGAAATGGATGCAAAGGTTTAGGAATAGCAAGTGGTGCATATCTTGCAGCCACTATCTGTTGCATCTTTGTAAGGGTAGGCTGAGCCATATTTTATTTATGTACAGTTAATGGATGATTGGTTGATGTAGCTATTTGGTAAGTAGGAATTACAATTTGTGGATTCTGAATCTGATTTAAGAAAACAAAAAATTGGAAATCTTAGGCTGAATCTTCAAGCTTGGGGATTGAAAAAAGTGGATTTTGAAAGAGATGAACAGAGGATGTGTGGAATTCACCTTCTACAAAAGAATCAAATTCAAAAGTTGTCTCTTGAGGGGATGAGGTTAATTCAACTTTATTTTTCTGAGCTAGGAAGTCAGATAAGTTGAATGTGAGACCTTCAGGAACACTCTCTTCTAGTGGATGAGAAGAGGATGACCCATCAACTGGATTTATAGAAAAAGGAAAATATTCTTTCTGAGGAGTGATAAAAGACTGGTAATCAGGATGAGTTCAGAGGAAATATAAAATGATCTTAAAATATTCTTCAGTCAAAATATCCCTATCAAGAGAAGGTGCAATTGCCAATACTTGCTCTAACTCCCCTTTCATCAGCACAAACTCTTTTGTTTCCTTATTGACACTTAATATCTCTGGCTTTTCCTCTTGGACTGAAATAGTACTTACTGTAGATTTACTAATTTCATATTTACCAATTGAGGAATAAGAAAAACTTTCAACTCAACCTAGGTTAGCAACACCTACTTTATTTTTTAGGGAACAGGTTTCAACTTTAGATTTTTCAGCAAGATCTTTTGAAACTAAAACTTCTTTGGATTCTAAAGTAGATGAGGATACCTTTTTCTTTGGAATGTATTTTTTTGGTACCTTCTTCACTGACTGAGATGTGGCCTCAACATATCTATGTTTTCCTTTTTCATCTTTAATGATCTTGTCTGGGTATGCAACTAGGGTCACAGTAGGTGATCTATGATTTCTCCTTGTAGTTGGAGGTCTTGAAACCCATTTTCCTCTCTCTGGAGTCATTGGATGAACTAATTTGCAGCCTTATTCAAGTCATCAATTATTATACATCATCAATAATTGACATTAAGTAATTCAAAACAAGAGACATCGGGAGAATACTTCGTTTCAAGGCCTTCGTCTCCCGGCAGACGCACCAAAATATGTTGGCACTGGAATCAGCACTTGGACTTCTTGAAGTCCCTCACCAGACACATCCTAAGCTCTAAGGAAATTTAATGATTTAGTTTATAATATTTGTAAGTGGTTTAAACTCTCATTCACTGAATTTTTTTTTCTTTCAAATCCACAGTTTTACTAATGATGGCATTGGAGCATGATGTGGTAGCAAAGAGTGAGCTTGTAGCATATGAGTAGAAGAAAATGTAAAATCAGAGAAGAAATAGTAGGTCTGAAAAGCACTACTCTACTGCATTTGGTAGAAATTAACACAAGTAGCATTTAACAATATTTTATGAAGAGAAAGTTATTTCTAGTCTTACAATACTCTCACTGAAATATTATGAAAGATAATTGTCATGAGGGATGCTCTTTCCACTGTTATTATATATATTTTAGCAAGAAGGCTCATTGTGTGAGACTAAATTAAATTTATAAAACACATGAAACTGTAAAGAGACTGATAAAAATTCATAACAACATGAGGGATTGAAAACCGCAATTGAAGATAATAAGATACAAAACAAAAGTGAAAATTAACAATACACACACTAGATTGGTAATAATTACTCAGAAGTTTCTATTCAATTTTATTCACCAAAAATTATTGATCATATGAGTCAATATTCTAAAACCACCAGCATTTACTTCGTATCATTTTATCACATATATAAAAAAACATGATATTGTCATCTCCGCAAAAGAAGTAAATCTGTTTCAAAAGTTATTACAATCTCGTGCAAGAGATGAGGCTTATCCATAAGCTTAGATACAAAGTGATATATAAAAATAAAATAAACGTCATGAATTATAACAATTCAAAGTTGTTGTATGAGGCGGAAATCCGTTGGAAGACCACTCTTCTGTTCTGGTGCAACCAATCTTCACAAAAAGTGTTAAAAGCTGTGAGAGTGACATGTGGTTGTTCTCCTTTAAACGTGAAAAATAGAACCCTGATATTTCGAAGGAGACTTGATACATGATGCCTGGCAACACCCATTGCAACTAAAAAATCCTTCACTTCACCTGCTTTGATATCACCATCGTGATAGAAAACCAAACAACAACCCCTTTTCATCATATGACAGCATTCAGAAATAATTTCTACCTTCACATAAAAAGTAGCTATATCCCAAAACATGGAAAATTAACCCAAAAAATGAATTTCTCCAAAGGTAGCCTTGTTCCATCATTCATCAAAGGTCCATAATAGAGGAAAAAATCTTGATGGCCTCAGCTTTAGTCACCCTCTTTTCTGACCTCTTTCTTTGTGCTTGAATCATTGACTGCGTCTTTTTCTTCTTCTTGATTTTATCTTCTGGGCTCCCCTAAATATTGATAATTCCATCTCTTAATGTAGGACTGGAAATTAAATCGCAGTTCAGCCTGATTTTATTTTTGGGCCTGGTATGAGGTCTCTTGATATTGGGATTTAGGATCAACTTATACCTCTTACCTCCATGCATGAATCTACTATATTCTTCTTCTTCATATTCGGATTTTGTATATTCAAGGTCATTGATGTCTTCATAGGAGGAGTAGGAGAGTATGACATTTTTATTTCTCTTCTTGATCAAAGATCCAATGGAAGAAACTAATTGAGCCAAAGTGGGCTCTTCTTCTATGACAGGCTCTGACATTTTCTGTTTTCCCTTCTTAAGAGATAGAAAAACTTGTGAGAGAGTGGACTCTGTGAGAGAAGTACCACTGCTTGGTTGTGCTTGATGAGATGCTTCAGGAACATGGCTTGATATTTTCACACCAAGGTTGACTTCCACTAGTGACAAAGCAGTCTTAGATGATAGAAGTTTAGGGTTGACTTCCACTGCTTCTTCTACCATGAAGAGCTTATTCCTAGGTTGGCTTCTTGAAGAGGAAGCTATTTTCTCCTTGTCCTTTGACATAGAACTTTTAGGAGACATAGCATTTTCTTGTTTCATTTTCTTCTTGTATTACTCCATGAAAGACCTTAGGGTTTGAGGTTCCCTAGGTGAACTTTTCGTTGATGAACTATTGACAAGGGCTTCATTAACTAGTGGCACTGCTGGCATAGGCAGAGGGTTTGCAGCCTTCCTAACTAAGCTTCTAGTAGGCCTTTTAACTGAGATGGAGGGAGGATTAGCTTGGTAGAAAACTGATTAATGGACAGAGTTAGACTGTGAACTATTTGAGATAGGGGCTACACTAGTTTGTTCATGGGTGTCTCTTTTCTTGGCCATCCCTACCCTTCTCTTGGAATTTATGCTACCAAACCATTCCTCTCTTATAAACTTATCCCAAGTGGTCTTCTTATTTCTAAGATGATAAACAATTATAATTTTAATCAAACCCCTATGATATAAATTTTGCAAAGAATAATTTGTGATTTTCTACAGCTTTAGGGACATTTTGAGAAAATATCTATATATAAAATAGGGAAATTTCATAGGTTTATATCCTTAAATGTGAGCAAGAAATATTAACTGATAATGGCGTATAGAGGAAAAAATACCCTCGTATGTGATGTATTTTTTCATTGTGGTAATCACATGTTGCCACTCAGCCTCAAATCATGAAATGTGTGTAGTTGGATTCCACTTAACATTAACACGTTTGAGCTTAAGATAAAGACTTACTTCTGTGGGTAGCGTTTTCTTTTTGTACTAGCGTTCACCAATTCTAGAGGTTTGGGTAGCATGAGCTATGATGGCCTTGGAGATTTTGAATGTATTGCTACTGAGCTTGAACTTTTCACCATCGAATCTATCGGACAAACCCTGAGTTAGAGCAACATTCTCCCTAGAAAATTTTTGTAGAAATTTATACCAAACAACATATTTAAACTGTGGTTTATCCCTAGCATCAATGAATCTATTATTTGTTACCTCAGACTTGTTGACATTACCTGCACCTTTCCCCATTATTCGAATAGCTAGACTGCTCACAAACAAAACTGTTCAATTCTGGTTGCAAAACCCTACACGAAGCCCTCGTTTTCCTACCTTGAAATAAAAAAACTGCTTGCTAGAGGAATGCATTTTGTTTACCTGTAGCCTGCACAGAGAAATTTGTTTGAGTGAACAACGAGCTCTCTCCTTTTTCGTTCCTATCATCATGGCATGGAGTAATGGCATGCATTGAAATAATTAAAAAACAAGTTCCAAGTCATCCCACTATGCTTAACACTCCATAATATCATTAAATGGTTGATACCTCATACTATGATTTATGCTTCACTTAATTAGGATAGCTATAGGTTAGATGCATAGATAATGTAACCGCTTACTAATCATAATCCTCCTAGTTAAAAAAATAATTAATATTACTTAAAGGAATAGTCATGTTTATAGCATAGGAGGTCTTCAATGGTCTTCAAACATGAATGATCCTTGCTTTAAAAATATTCTTCGCTGATCCTATATGTTTGATAAATAACTTTCTTTCCCTTTGAATTTCAATAAACCAAATATCAGCGAAATATCTAAACTTTTCACTAAGTTACCACTATGGATAGATCTCTGAAGAAATAACAGCTCTTTTCACTGTGTGAGTAATATGGCCTTCAATTTAGAGAAATATCTGCCTTACATCATTATGTTGACAATGAAATTAAAATAGAGGTAGCTGTTATCCCGGACAGGGTGGCTGTAACTTTATCACCCAAACGAAAAATAGCCTTCGACACTAACATAGGTTAAAATAGTGATTTTAACTTATTTTGAACCTAAAACACTAATAAAACCTATACACATAAAATTACCTTGATTTTGAGACTCTTTTCTTACCTTCATTGAAAATGAACCAAACTTCAACATCGACTAGGACATTAGAAAAATTTGGAAACAATGTTACAATGACGATTGCACCATTAACATTGCCAGTGCTAACAAAGCCCAAGAATATCTACTTGAAGATTATATTATGTGCCAAGTTGGCACCATAATATTTCAGGCCTTTTGAGATCCTTGAGAGGATTGGACTAGTGGCCTACAGACTTGCACTGCCTCCAACAGTGAAAGTCCATGATGGTTTTCATGTTTCATTTCTTAAAATATATGTAAAGGATGTCGATCATGTTATTTATTCATATGTACTACAGGTGGAGAAAGAAGGATAATTCCAACTGGAACCCTAATGCATATTGTAGTGGAAACCTCTCGTGCTCTGGAACAAATCACTTGAGTAGGTTAAATTGTAGTGGAAGCATTTTGGGCCCGATGAAGCTACATGGGAGATGGATGATCAGATGTGGGATATGTATGCTTCATTTTTTTCAACTTAGGCAAATGATTCTTTGTATTTTTACATATTTATTTTATTTTTAGCTATGTTATAAACCTCTAATAAGCAGTATGGTTGTCAGGTTGTCTTGTTTTACATCAAGGTTTTTCTTTTGAGCAGGATGTTATTGTAAATACTGCAATGAGTTTGGTTATGAAGTTCCATAAGGAATATTATTTCTATTTTTAGTGGTTTCTATGGGTATAGATGTGGTTTAACACTGAGGACAATGTTCCCCTAAAGGAGAGGGGTATGTAACAACCCCATGTTAAAATTTCATGCAATAAATGTTAATAAAGGTAAAATAAGAACATAGAAAAGGGACACTTATTCGTGGCTGAATGCTGGGAAAAATATCCTAGTTGGAATTACTTGATATTTTTATTGCTAAGGGGAAATTGGAAAAGGTAATGGCTAAGGCTCTGGAAAGGAAAAGAGGCATTTTTGGCACATTATTTATGAAAATAAAGGAAATTAGGAGAAAATGAAGGTGAAATTTCACAGGTTGCATGTGAAGAGGAAAATGAAGGAAAATAATTGAAAATTGAAGAAATTACAGTCCTTATCAATAAAAAGACCTCAGAGCATCATTTGGTAGCCTTTTTTTAGTTAAATTTTAGAATTATTCTTATAGAGGAGAATGCACCAAGAGGGAAAAAAAAGCAAGCAAGGAAAAAAAATCAAGGAAAGGAAAGAAAAAGCAAAGAAGGACAATGAAAGCAAAGGAATACAAGGATCAAGAAAATTCAATGGGAATACTTGTAGGTAATAGGTTTCATGTATTATTTTCTCATTTTGACATGCAAAATATGTGCATGTTGGTATTTGGCTCCTTTACTGTCACTGGGTTGGACTTTTCCAGGTTTCGATAGTGGATTTTAGCCTAGCCTTTCCATTTCCCGATAACCATGGTGTGATGGGATTATTCTCGATTTTGATATTTGGATTTGCAGAATGTTTTGGATCCAAGTGAGGTGGTCTCAGGAAAATTCCCAAAGGCCTAGGAATCCCTTGATCAGTAATGGAAGGATACACGGTAAAGCCTGAGTGTGGAGGAAATAAAATTCCTCTAGGTATTAGTGAAGAAATTCCGAGGAACAAAATTTGGGTTTGGTTTTGTGCTCTTGACGTCAATTTGGGTGACATCATCGTATGGATAGGGTGGAGTTGGTTTAACCTTTGGATTCCCTCGGTTGTACTTGGATTGGTTTATCCCATGAGATCCCACATAATTCATGCTTGGAATATGACACAAGGGTGATTGGATGAGAGAAAGAATTATTTCAACCAATCCATGGTCAGGTGGAATGTGGAAGTCTCGAACATGGTTAGTATTTTCCTATGCCATAAAATCTAAGTTTCTATTTCTTTTGATGAGAAAATGTATTGGTTTTTATGTTTCTTTAAATTTTTTCTCTTACTATTATTTATTTGGTTATATGTTGGTTATAAACATGGTTTTATGATAGATATTAGTCATGGATATTTTCATGTTTTACTTATAAATGAATGAATAATGAATGAAAAACCTAATTGGTATTATGCCATCTAATGTGACAAGGCAATGACCCTTCTTATTAAACCTCAGATAAGTTCTTTGTCCCTCATGTTCAAACTTGCATTCATGACATGTAGGTTGGATACCTACCAAGTGTTTGATAGAATGCTAGTCCTGGTTAGGGATGGTCAAGTCAAGTCCTAGTTTCAGTTTTTGGTTTACAACCATTGTTCCTATGTCATTTAATAGCTCTCAAAGTTTCATTAAGTTCTCAGTAGAGACCTAAGTCTTGGACTTGAAAAAGTGGAGAGATACAGATGGCGGAGATCATAGCATAGAAATGCAAGTCAGATGGATTAGAGGTTGTGAAGAGAAGTCACGTGTCAGCCATAGGTTCCATCACATATTGCATTCGGTCAAGGATACAAGTTTGAGATATGGTTAAAATTGAAAAGATGTGATGATAAGAGTGACAAGTTTAATATTTGGCGATGCGATGAATATCACACATCGCATCCAATAAGTTATTGCGACAATCAGAGGAATTGAAAATTGGAAAAGTTGCAAAGTGTTGATGAGGTAAAATTTATAAAAGTCGATCTCTGATGAGGCCTAAAGTTGCAATATTACGAGGCAATGCGGCTACAAATAGGAAGTTCAGGATGAAAGGCACTAAGAAATATGCTGTGAATGTCGAAGGCCAAAATGCAATGGAATAGTGGATGCGATACCATTCAAAGGTTAAGTTGAACTTATTTAAAGTCCAAGATTATGTATAGTTGCATTGTTGTTACGAAGAAAAGTGGACATAGGTAGTAGACTCGGGTATGTGACCCGACACAGAGCAAACAGAAGGAAAAGACAAAAAGCAGCAAACATGGGTAGAAGAGGCAAGGTCAGGCAAAGAGAGCACATAGTGGCACTGTTGTTCAAGTCGGGCAAAGATACGTTATTTTAGAACTGTTTGAATACCACACCAGAAGTAGAAAATACATCACAACAAGAACAAAAGGAAAATGTTAAACTCTGGAAAAAAGGTGAGGCAAGGATGTATGATCTGTCAGGGAAACACATCAGTACTTTAGGGAGATACATCAACAACAAATCAGATTCAACAAAAATAATAACCTTTCAAATTTTAATTCATTTTCTTTATTTGTTAAGGTCGTAGCTATAGTGATGTCCTCAATTGAAATGTAATAAGTAGTTTTAATAGTTTAGGTAGTCGAAGGATTTTCAAAAAGTTCTAGGGGTTACGAACAATTTTTGATGTATTTAAGCAAGATAGAAAGATAGAAGAAAGGTTTTGAGTTTTGGATGTCTAGAAGACTAAAAATTTGGTACTTACTTTTATGAGGAATAAATGAAAGAAGCATCAAGTTTCCTACAACTGTTGATGGTGATTCATTTTTCCTGTGCCATTTTGTGTCCCTTCTTCCTTGAATGAAGTGAAGTAAAGTAGTTGTCTATCTCTTAATTACATATGTGAGTAAGATTTAAATAACCTTAATTTGTGCTCCTTCACTCTAACTCCTCTCCCTTCATAAATTCTCTCTAGAACTTAAAAGTAATGGATTATGTGTTTACAACATATTATTTTGAGTTTCCTCTCTCTCCATAAATTCATTCTGAAATTTGAAGTGGTAGATTCTGTGTTACAACATATCATTTTGAGTTTCTTCTATGGTTCTTCTTTTCCATTCAGATATCAACAATTAATGGCATTGAAGAGTCTTTCACTATACTAGATTATTAATATTTTTAAATAATTAGTTTCCAAAGGGATTGAATGAATACCACCTGATATAATTACTTCTGTGACACATTGTTAAAAAAATGTCTTAATCATTGAATCCTTTTCACACCCAAGGAATTGTCTCTTAAGATACAACATTTTCTAGCACCATTGCCAGGGATGAAGAGACAAAATTATTTTACCTGGGTTTTTCACATTATTTCCATTGGCTGTGTTTTTTATTCTCATAATTCTGGCTCATAAAAGGCCTCACACGAGGTCATATACCTCGTAGCAAAAGGTCCCTGCTTTGTCAGACCCTGAAAGATTGGTTTCTAAAATGGTTCGGAAACCCAAAACCCATTCAACACCTAGTTCTACATCGTTAGCTCTTGGAAGTAGTTCTAGTAATCCACTATTTGAAGATATCTTTGAAGTACTTACTTTCTTGGAACAAGATACACCTTTCACACCACTTTACTTTCAAGAACCTAAGTTGGAAGAACACTCGTTTGAGTTTGTTTCTTTTATTTTTACTCAAGCTAAAAAAAATCCAGTTTTTGGTCCCTCTGTTATCTTCCATCAACCCACCCCCATATTATTTTTACCTCCAGGTTCGTTCATTTTCACAGTAGGTTCATCGACTGCATCTAACCAAGGAACAATCAATCAAGGTGAAAACATGGCAGCACTAGCCTTTTTTTTGAACATATATGCTCCACTTAACCTTCCACAACCAATGAATCCAATGCCTCAAGAGTATCTTAAATTACTCCCACGTTTTACTAGAGATGATGAAATAATTGTAGAACAACACTTGCCTATGTTTGTAATTTTACTGAAAATCTAAATGTAGAACATATTGATGTTGTAATGATGATTTTTGTTCAGTATTTGGATGGAGAGGCTAGAAAGTGGTTTAAGTGATTTCCAAATAATTCTATTAATACATGGGAAGAACTAGAAAATAAATTCACTAAGAGGTGGGGTGAAAAAACGGATCATGGATATTCATTGACAGAATTCAATGCAATCAAAAGAAAACTAGATGAGAATATATTACATTTTATCAAAAGATTCAATAAGTTGTATAATAGTTTTCCTGTAGAAATGAAGCCCCCTCCTTTTGGAGAAAAGGTGGTTTTTGCTGGGGCTTTTGAAGCCGATTTTAGTTTCACACTTAGAGAAAGGAGATCCGCTACTCTATAGAAAATATAGACATATGATTTATAGATTGAAGATAATATGAATTCAGCTTGAAAGGCGAAAGGGAAACAACTAGTCCAAGACAAGGGGAAAGCCAAAGAAGAATCATCACAAGATCAAATAATTGAACCCTCCCAAAGTCAAGTACAAAAAAAATGAGGTGGATTTAACCATCAATTTTGAAGGCATCCCCTGCAAAATTTGCAAAGTGAAAGAAAATATCAAGACCATTTTCAAGCACCATTGTATATAGAAGCTGCACTCGGAGAATTAGCATAAGATGAACAAAGGGAAGTTGAAGATCAAATATCTTCTATGTAAAAAATAGAATATGATGAAGAGGAAGATTTTGAGTGATCCAAGTGTATATTGGTGGCCACCCGCCTATTCCACTTGGGGTCCCACCATTGTCTCTTTCAGGTTTTCAATTTTGACACAACTTGTTATTTTTTGCAGTTTTTCGGGTCTTGAAATTCCAGACCCATTTTGAGGCCCTAAACGATATTTTTTTGGGAAAAACGGGAGAAACATGTGTTCATTTAATAATGTTGCCCATACCAAAATTTTTACTCCTCAGAAATACATTTCTAACAAGGTATGATGCGCATCAAACAGAGATCGTATGCCAAAGTTACGCCCCCAGGATGTTGAAACACCAATTTACCCAAACGGGGCCCATAGTTTTGGCATTTGATCTCCTAGGGTTAGGGTTTTGGATGTTTATGGCTTTCCATTGTTTCTAAATAATAAATAGGCCCTCAAGTCTCATTGTAGCATATTTTAGAGGCTTGTATCTGCCACATATCTTCTCACACATAAGCTACCATCACCCTAGCTAGTTTATTGCCATGTTGTCTATAAGAAAATTTCAATCATTTGATTTTAATGAGATGAAATTTCCGATGCATATTTTTATTTATGGTTATATGTGTATTCTATTGTGTTCCTTCATAAATCTTAATTAGTGAGGGAGAAAATGTTGAAGCTGAAGTATCTTTTGACCAAGATGAAATGGATGAATACTATAGGAAATTCAAAGACTTCATGCAAGCTCAGTTGCATAAAAATTATGATTTGAGGTCTAGAAAGAGATCTAGAGTGCAGGATAATGAAGGTGAACAACAAGATTCTATCCCTCCTTCAATGGTGACTCCAAAACAAAGGGATCTTCTAAAAAAGTCAGTAATGGGAAGCAAGCTATAAATCTAGTTAATAGAATGGATGTGCAATAGAATGAACCTTCCCAGAGAAAATCATTTAATACATATATTCTGGAGAGAGTTGTTCCTATACCCGAACAAGTAGAAAATTCTAGAAAGAGTGAAGAAGAACCTGAAAATAGTGTTAAACAAAATAATCCTTTCAGTTTGAAAAAAGATTTGGAGAAGGTAAAAATTCAGGTACCTCTTCTAGAATTAGCTAAAATACCAGCCTACAAGAAAGAAATTTCAGAATTTATTAATCTCACAGAGATTGAGGATATAAGTGACACTGTGAACTTAAAAGAAGATAATCCAGTGGTCACCTATGGTCCTCATGTAGAATAAGTAGGCCCCTTCATTCCACCATTATATATTTCTCTGTTACTTCATGATTTTAATCTCCATAATTGTATGTTGGACTCAGGAGCATCCCATAATCTCATGCCATTGTTTGTTATGAAGGAATTAAACTTGCAGATTACCAAACCTTACATGGATATGTATTCATTTGATTCCAAAATGGTGAAAAGCATTGGTTTAATTAAAGATGTAGCATTTTCTTTGGCGCAAATTCTAGCAAAGTGTATAGTCCTGGATGTAGTGGTTACTGACATTCCCGCCAGGTTTGGAATGCTCCTGTCAAGATCTTGGGGAGAAAATCTGGGAGGTGTTCTTAAATTAGATTTCACTTATGCTATAATTCCTATTTTAAATGGGGAAGAAAGGATATTGTACAAGGAAATAAGGTTCGTGAAGAGTACTACCAAGAAAGATGTAGGAAATTCCCCTATTTATAGTCGAGAAATAGAATATATTTCATGTTTCATGCTGTATGAAAGTGCATAATATGTTGAAGAAACAGGGAAGTAGCTCTCTTCAGTAGTTTCAAATAATGATTTGCACTCAAAAGGATTTGGAAATGCTACTTTGATGGTGCCTACTCCAAGGAAGGCACATGAGTTTGATTCTTGATGATGTCACCAGAAGGTAACCTCATACATTTTTCTTATAAGTTAGATTTTTATTCAAAAAATAATGTGGCTGAGTATGAGGCCCTCATATTAAGCCTTCAAGTCGCTAAAAAAATGGGAGTTCAATGTATTTCAATTTTTGGTCACTCTGAACTGATAATAAGACAGATCAAAAATCATTATCATACCAAGCATCCAAGATTAAGATCATACATAAATGAAGTTTGGGATCAGATAGAGAACTATTTTGAAGCCTTAAGTATTAGGTTTATCTCGAGGGAGGAGAATAGATTGGAATATTCATTAGCAGTTGCAGCTAGTTCCTTTAAGCCTGCAATGAATCCAAGGTTAAGGTATGAGATTGAAATTATACACAAACATTCTATTCTTGACAATGTGAAACATTAGCAGGTGTTTGAACATGATGAGAAGATAAATCATTTCTTGAAAATGATTGGAAACTTTGAATATGTTGAGATATATCAAGAATAAGAACAGACGCAGTAGAAAGGAGAAGTAAGAAACCTCAAGCAGTCAAGAGGTGAGTACAAGATTATCCAATTGAAAGACAATATCCTCCTTGAAGGACTGGTTCCCCTTGAAATACTATTTGAGTCTAACGATGTTTCTGTTAATTTGAAGGAAATACATCAAGAGGAAGAGATGGAATATTTCAATTTTGGAACTCAACGAGAGCCAAAAATGGTGAAATTATTCAAGGGTGTTCCAAAAAATTACAAAGAATGATACATTTAACTTTTTAAGAAGTATATGGACACGTTTTCCTGGTCATATGAAGACTTGAAAATTTATGATAAAAGAATAATACAACATAATATCCCATTGAAAGAAGGAATAAAACCACATAGACAACAACTCAGACAGATTGTTCCCTTACTGTTAGATCCTATTTAGAAAGAAGTGAAGAAATTGCTGCAAGAAAAAATCATAGTCCCTCTTTGATATTCGGATTGGGTTTCTAATCTAGTTCCTATGAGGAAGAGAAATGGAGAGATAATATTTTGTGTGGATTTCAGGAATTTGAATAGATCATCTCTAAAGGATAATTATCCTTTACCTAAAATGGATTATGTCTTATAGAAGGTGACAAGAGCTTACAGGATTTATATTGTTGATGGATTCGCTCAATATAATCAAGTGGCAGTGGATCAAGAAGATTAGAAGAATACAAATTTTACAGCCCCCTAGGGAGCCTTCATGTATGTAGGAATTCCATTTGGTCTTATAAATGCAGGTGGAACTTTTCAAAGGGCCATGGACATAGTGTTTGTGGGAGACAAGTATGTGGGTATATATTTGGATGATGTAATTATTTTTCCAGGATCAGATGATGAACACCTGTAACATCTATAAAGGACTTTTGAAAAGTTTAGAAAGTATGGTATGTCAATAAATCCCAAAAAAACCTTGTTCGCCTTGGAGGAAGGTAAATTATTGGGTCACATAGTTTCAAAACAAGCAATAAATATTGATCCAACAAGGGTGGAGGCAATTCGGACCATTCCTTTACCCAGAAGCAAGAAACATATTCAGATATTTTTGGGAAAAATAAAATTTCTAAGAATATTTGTACCAAATTATGTTGAGATTGTGAGAAATATAACAAACATGTTGAAGAAGAAGGTAGAAGTGGGGTGGGAAAAAAAAGCAAGAGAAGCAATTTCCAGAATAAAAGAAGCACTCCACGAAGCTCCAATTTTAATAAGCCCTGATTATCAGAAGGTATTTCAAATATTTTCATTTGCTTCCCCCACCACTATTTTTGTTGTGCTTTTGTAGAAAAAAGATAATAGTAAGGAACCTCCAGTGGCATTCTTCAGTAAAGTTCTGAGAGATGCTAAGCCCAAATATAAATTTTTGGAGAAACAAGTGTATGCATTGGTTAAAGCACTCAAAGCCTTCAGAACTTATGTGTTGCAATCCCAAATAACTGCTTATGTACCTAAATTTGTTGTCAAGGATGTGCTAGTTAAAAATTATGTTGAAGGAAAAAGAGGAAAATGGATAGGTAAAATCCACTAGTAAGATTTGCACATTAAACCCACCAATTTAATCAAAGGACGGGGTTTAGAAAAGTTTCTAATAGAAACAAATTTTCAATCATTGGGAATTAATCTCTTGGCTCCAGTGGATGGAGATGACAATGAATAAGGTCAGAATAAGCCCAAAATAGGTATTCAATAAAAGATTTTGTGTTCAGATTGGTATAAACATGTTGTTCATTACCTATGTTTATTTTCTTGTCCATATTCACTAAATAGAACCAAATACAGAGCTCTGCATCTTAAATTTCAGCCACATTTCATAATAGAAGCAAAGTTGTAATGGAAAGATCTTGTTGGCATTTTGCTGTTGTGTTTAACTGAAAGTGAATCCATTGAGGCTATCAAGGAATATCATGAACTTCTATGTGGAGGAAATTATAGTTGGAAGGTAACAACACATATTATCCTCAAGGTAGTTTTTTATTGGCCTACACTATTTTCTGATGTATACAGACTGGTCGGAAGTTGTCAGAAGTGTCAATTGTTTGTATAAAATAATAGACTTCCTTCGTTGCCTCTCATTCCAGTATTCATAGAAGAGCCTTTCAAGCAGTGGGGACTATACTTTATTGGAGAGATAAATCCACCATCAAGTGGGTAGTTAAAATGGATTCTAACAGCTACTGATTAGTTCACAAAGTGGGTTGAAGCAATCCCCACCAAGAAAGAAAATGACCAAGTGGTGATGAAGTTTCTGGAGGAGAACATCTTCAGTAGGTTTGTCT
This sequence comes from Pinus albicaulis, assembly GCA_034641835.2. Lineage (NCBI taxonomy): Eukaryota > Viridiplantae > Streptophyta > Pinopsida > Pinales > Pinaceae > Pinus > Pinus albicaulis. Next base: position 695,901,138 of record CM076570.1, on the reverse strand, counting down.
GTCCAGTCAAGAATGCAACTGATAATGCTCAGGTATTTAATTATTCTTTATTCATTAATATTTTTCAAACATATAATGTATTTTTTTCACATTCCACAGCCTACCATCCAGAAGGGAATGGATTAGCAGAGTCTTCAAAGAAGACATTGGTAAAGATTCTGAAGAAGACAATCACTGAAAATCAGAAAGACTGGGATTAAAAGTTGAAGTTTTATCTTTGGCAAGTACTAGTAACCACCAAGAGGTCTACTGGAAAGTCACCCTATGAATTGGTTTTATGGAACTCAGGCACTATTTCCTACTCAGTTGGGAAAACCAGTGATTTCTTTCCTTTAATAAGCTCAAGAAGAACCCAATGCTCTAGTGAGAAGATTGAAGAAGGTGATTGAATCATGTGAAGAAAGGAAGAAATTTAGAGATATCCTGATTTCTTATCAGAAAAAAATGAAGTCCATATTTGGAAGAAAATCAAAAGAAATCCTCTTCCAAGCAGGAGATTTAGTATTAATATGGGACAGGAGAAGGGCAGATAAATGAAAGCATGGCAAGTTTGACCCTCTCTGGTGCGACCCATACAGAATATCTAAACCCATATCAAACAATAATTTCATCCTAGAAGATTTATATGGAGAATCTCTGCAGCTTCCTGTGGATGGGCATTATCTAAGGCATTATTTCCAACACTAAAATTCAACATTTCACTATTGTAAATACCAGATTTCTCATTGTTCATATGTCACCAAACAATATTTGACTCAATGCCCAATGGATAAGGCAATAATCAACGGTTCTTAGAGCTTTCATGGGAAAAATAATTATCCCCAGGTGGAGCTAGATGTTGTGGATCATTTGCATTTACTTTTGAAATATTTATCAAAACACCAAAAAATCATATATGTTAGAAAAGTTAAAATTATTGTATGTTGAAAAATAATTTTGATTTTTATGTTGGTGTATTAAAATTATGTGCAGAGATGTGAAGGCAGGTTGAGTCGGGCTTATTCGTGTACAGAAAAGTTCAAGAGTCGGGCCAAATGATGCGTTCAGAACATTGCACACGGGTCAGGGTCGAGTTGGTCTTATTCGCAAGCTTAGGAGAGACTAGCACTACAAAATACCGAATAAGATTAGGAGGGTTACACCGTGGAGAAAAAAAATTTATTAATCAATATCATTTATTCATTAAAGGAACACATGAGAGCCTGTTGAATGAAAATCTATTCATTACCGAAGAAATCATATATATTTCCTAAAGGCAGAGAACTGGCATATTTTACTTAAAAATTAAGATGTTTGGAAGAAGGGTAAAGGGGGAAAATTGAATGTCAGGATCAAAGCGCAGAATTGAAGTGGAAATATGGATGACAAAGATAATATCACAGAAATCCTAGTCATATGGATCGAAGGTTGTGAAGAGAAGCCACGTGTCAACCAAAGGTTTCATCGCATATCGCATTCGGTAAGGATACAAGTTTGAGATATGGTTAAACTTGCAAAGATGCAATGTGAAGAGAGACAAGTTTAAGATTAGGCGATGTGATGAATATCACACATCCCATGAGATAAGATATTTCCGTGATCAGAGGAATTGAAAATTGGAAAAGTTGTGAAGTACTGATGAGGTATAAGGTTATAAAATACAATCTTCAATGACGCCTAAAGTTGCGATATTACAAGGCAATGCGGTTGCACATCGCAAGTTCATGAGGAAATGCGCTAAGAAATATGTTGTGAATGCCAAAGGCTGAAATACGAAGGAAATATGGACGCAATACCATTCAAAGGTTAAGTTGAACTTATTTAAAGTCCAATATTATATGTAGTTTCATTGGTTTTATGAAGAAACATGAATGCTGTCAATAGACTCGGGTATGTGACCCAAAAAAGAGAAAAGGGAAGGAAAAGACAGAACACAGCAGACACGAGAAGAAGAGGCAGAGTCGGGCAAAGAGATCACACAGTGGCATTGTTGGGAACGCAACATCTGGGTCAAGTCGAGCAAGGATACGTTATTGTAGAACTGTTCGAATACCGTCTAGAAGCATAAAATACATGACAACAAGCAGAAAAGGAAAATGTTGAACTCTAGAAGAAAGGCAAGGCAAGGATGTTTGATTTGTCAGGGAGACACATCAGTACTTCAGGGACACGCATCAACAACAAATTAGATTCAACAAAGAGAATAAAATTTCAAATTTTAATTCATTTTCTTTGACTGTTAAGGTCTAAATTGTAGTGATGTCCTCAAGTGCAATGTAATAAGTAGTTTAACAGTTTAGGTAGTCAAAGGAGTTTCAAGAATTTCTGGCTATTAAAAATTGTTTTTGATGTATTTAAGTAAGATAGAAAGAAAGAAGAAAGCCTCTGAGTGTTGGACCTCTGGAAGACAAAAACTTTGGTACTTACTTTTCTTAGGAATTAATGAAAGAAGAATCAAGTTTCCTACAACTATTGATGGTGATTCATTTTTCCCATGCCATTTTGTGTCCCTTCTTCCTAGAATGAAGTGAAGTAAAGTAGTTGTCGGTCTCTTAATTACATCAGAGTTAAATAACCTTAATTTGCACTCCTTCACTCCAACTCCTCTCCCTTCACCAATTCTCTTTAGAACTTAAAAGAAATAGATTTTGTGTTTACATCATATTATTTTGAGTTTCCTCTCTCTTCATAAATTCATTTCAAATTTTAAAGTGGTAGATTCTATGTTACATCATATCATTTTGATTTTCTTCTACAGTTCTTCTTTTCCATTCGGGTATCAGCAATTAATGGCATTGTAGAGTCTTTAATTATACCATATCATTAAGAGTTTTAAAGAATTAGTTTCCAAAGGGATTGAATGAATACCACCTAATATAATTCCTTCTGTGACACATTGTTAACAAAAATTTCTTAAGCACTGATTCCTTTTCACATCCAAGGAATTATGTCTTAAGATACAACAATATTGATAACCATTTTTTATTTTTGGAAACAACATTGTTAAATGATAGAATACAAGTTAAAATACTTGTTGTTCATGTGATGGTTATGTATTATGGAATCCTGGGCCTATTGTGGTAAACCATGCCCCATCCTTTTAGTCTCCACTCGTAAGTCCTTTCGTCCTATAGACAGGATTGCAGGTCTTAGGATGGAGCTACTTGGAGTTATGTAGGTCTAGTCCAACCCATGTTTTGAGCACATCTATGGATTTTACACATGGTCATGTGTCATAGAGTCTCTATGCATTTCATTGGCCATGGATCAATACTAATTTTACAATTATCTACATAAAATATCATTGTCCATACCACCTCATTTTTCTTAAGTTAGTTCACATATCCCAATGCACAATGTGGCACATCCAAAAAATAAACAAAGGATCAAAATGTTCAAAATAATGTGTACTCAACATGCCACTTACAAATTTTGGAAAAAGGTGAACACATCAAGTAAATATTTTAGTTCAAATGTTTTCATACACTTTCTTTTGGCATGTGTGGATAAAAGGGGGAAAATCAAGGTCCAGACTCCATACTTGACATTGAGGGGAAAATATTATGTCAAAATTCAATTAAATTTTCATCAAGATAAAACTCATGTCTCATATTCTTCAAATTGGAAAAGGCATTGGAGATCTAGCATATCACTCATCCATGCAAGGTGACATCCCACAAATATGAGTCAAAATTAGTAGTTTGAGATGTCAAATTAGTCGTTGGGGGCCAAGTGAACATTTGAAGATGGTTAATAACTCAATGAAAGTCAAATTATCAAGCTAAAAATGTGAAGGGTGTTGGAAATCAAGACACATTAATCAAGATGAGACTCATTTACTAGCCATTTTATCGTCAAAGATGAATTTTGGGGTGTTTAGGGTCAACCAAGCTAGGCATTGGACCTTTGGTGGACACAAAATAGCCATTAGAATCCAAGTGAGCCCTCATGGAATAAAGTCATACAAGTCCAACAAACCAAGCCAAGTCAAGTCAAATAAGACTTCTCATGTAGTCATTTTACCTTATACAAGCCAATTGACCCCCTTTATGGGAAATTATGTGATGTAAAACATATTTTATATTGAAGTGACTTAGTCTCCAGGTTGTGGATGACAAGTCAAATACTTATTTCTTAGAAAAAGGTTTCAACCCTAAACATTACAAGAAAAACTTTAGAAGTCTAGCTCCTCATCCCTTGGGTTTTTCTAAAATATTATCATTTGGCCCAAGGAAGTTATTACACTCTTAGTGTGTATAGGGAAACAAATATAAAGCGATTCTGAGGGACTATCCAAGGGAGATTTTCCATATGATTTACAAAAACAATATTTGGTTGGTAAGTGAAACTTCCATTCAAGGATTTGATAAAAAAGTTATTTATTCATGATAATTTTTCCTTTATTCACTTCAACATTATATTTTATCATCATTTGAAGTGATAAACAATTTTCAACCTGTTGGAAAAAAAAATACATAAAAAAGGGTTTTGACCCTATGGGGATTTGACCCCAGTTGTAGAGTAATAAATTGTATTATCATTAGCTTTACTCGTCTAATCTCCATAGTGGGATGCTTTTCATTATTATTTATTCATTTTCGTAGCTTATCTACCCATAAATCCAACAATTTAAAATGCCTCTACACTTGTGGGTGGCACCCAAAGGGTGGTTTCACTTATTGTTTTCCATGTCTTCCTGCATTTCTCAGATCTAGAGGTGCATAACAGCAGGTTACTTTATCATCTACAACCATTTACTTAATTATATAGCAAGGTACTCATCTCCTAATTAGTAAGGGCTCCTAAAACCCAACTTGGTTCTATTCGAAGAGCTATGTCTAGTATTTTGACTGCCTTTATGCTAGTTGATTTGCATTTTTCTATAGTAATATTTCATTTCCATATTTCCTCTCATAAATACCTTGACAAGACCACTATTTTGGGTGGTAAAATCACCAAATATTTTGGAAAAAAACTACCCACTTATGATCCAAAGAAATTCATATGAAACTACGCAACCCATGGAGCACCAAAATGCATAAAATCCAAAAACAAAATAAGATAAAAGGCACCCCTCTCTTAAATATTTATCCTAAAAATTCTCAATCTTGAATTGAATTTGTAATTGCTAGAAACGTATCACAATGCATCAAACTAATGGAAGGATTTAACTCTAGCCTTTCTCATAGTTGGACAATACCTGGCATGGAAGTTGGGTTCAAGCCCACATGTCAAATTGGTATAGATGCAATAGTTGGTTGTGGGAACAATCACTTCCTCCGCAAGACACTTGTTGTTAAATTCAAGAGACAAGTTAATTTGCACTTAATATAAATGTTGATGTCAATTGAATGAAAATTTGGAGATAGGGATGGGTCCAAGCACAACATTTTGTACATGAAGCAAATCAAGTCCCACATTTGTTAAGTGACTCCAAGGATGATATTTCTTGGTCCTATAACACGAAAAGCGGACACTATTCAACTAAGATGTGGTATTTTACAATGTAAAGCCTGAAAACATCAAAAAATAAATTGTGATTCAAGAAGTTATAGAAAATCAAAGGGCCATTGAAAGGGATTATTTTCTTTTGGCTTGTTCTAAAATGAAGAGTTATAATCTAAGACAAAATTCATTTAAGGAATAAAGTTGGGGTTCTCTATTGTTCATTTTCTAGGAGAAATTCTTCATGGCCACTTTATGGAATTTCATTAAAGGCTCTTAGGGTCCTTCCTATAATAGTTTCTTGGTGAGTGTAGTTGGCCCCAAATTCAAATGTCTTTAAGGGCAAGGAATTGACTCCATTAAAGGTCTCACAAAATTCCTAGAATTACTCTCCATTTATAAGAATTCTCTTTAGGAGAATGGTATTTCTATGGTGGGTGAGGTAATCATCAACACAAGACTTATCTGGGAATTATTTGATGGTCTTGGGGAATGTAATATCTCGGAGGAAGGAAAAAAGAGGGCCTTAGGACCTAAATAAATCTTATATAGATCAAGTAACATGAAGTAACCCTAACTACATGAGGAAGTTGAGCTCCTAACTATAAAAACCATTTTTAAATCAATTCGGGTGAAAATAAAATCTTCCTTGTTTTAGGATGAGATATTGGACCACCAATTTTTGTTCATGATTGGATAAAAATGTCATCAGAGTGGAAATGGACATGAGATTGCAGGAAAAAAATGACACCTGAAGGAAACATATAAGGAGACCACTGGGAGATAAATAATGGATATGTATGTTGAATTTCTTCAACTTTTATGGCAAGGCACTGCCAATAATAGCAGATAATTTTAAACAGTAGTTTTATTCTAATATGAATGGAGCTCAAAGCTAGGGGAAACTTCTATATAGTGGTTCATTGGTTGGGAAAAGAATGGTTTCCCTATTGTATTTACTAAAAATCAGATAAGTATTATGTGTTGAATACTTACTTTGTATGTGTATCTAAGAACTTGGAATTCATATCAAAGTTAAAAGGAACTATGTTTTTTGATATTTAATGGTACATATTATAAATAAAAGATATAAACTGTATATATTATGTGGAAAAAATCTGATAAAAACTATTCTAAAAGGAAAGTATGATATTTTGGGTATATTTAATGAATTATTATTATTAAAAACACATATATCATATCAACGAATAGGTTAATATAAAATTTAGTGTAACAGGGTTAGCTGGGTGAAGGAAAATATTGTGGAAAAAAAACCTAGGTCACATAACAGTCCCCGTTAAGAGAAAAATATCTCAGATGATAAAAACAAATAAGAAACCAAGAATACAGGAGTCATGAATGTTATCTTCCAAAAACAAAGAATGTATGAAAGCTAATTTGTATACAATGATACTGTATGGAATTATTTTCATAATAATATGCTTGTAATTGTATTTGTGGTGAACTATCTATAACAAATGTATTCATTCTATGTCGAAGACATAAATGAGAAGGTATATAAAGAATAATGATACTAGACAGGGAAATTAACATTTAAAAATTAATTATATACAAAAACAACAAGACAAAAATATGAGAAAGCAATAATATTCATTCCAATTGTTTTCTAGCAATACAATATATAGTAAACTTGAATTAAATTTCCAATATAATTTATAATAGGCATGGACAACATAATAGGAATTTACAAATTTAGTCATAACCGACCTGAAATATGATGGGAAGTTTAACATGTAAAAATTTGAATAATAGCTGAATTATTCACCGAGATTATCCTGATTACACACTATTTAATCTTCATGCATAATACATAACCTCTTCTACAATTGATCATCAATTTGCGGAAATAGAAGCAGTCGCATGCGCACATTAAAACATAATCAAGCACAAATATAACACAGTATGTAATGGGGAAAGATAATAGCTGAAAACCCCCAACTATCTGTATATTATAATGATAGAGAACATGTAACAATACATAGCACAAAGCTCCTCACAACTCTCAGCACTATCTCACATGCTACACACAAACTAGCTCAGATATAGAACAAGTCACAAGTTCAAATCTCCTCCACAAGTCTGCCTGCCTCTACTGCGCAATCCAAGATGAATAATGATGACATCCAAGTTCGAATCCCACTGGCTTGTACTGCGCAATCCTCATTGGCAATCTCAATCAATGTGTGTGCAAATCCCATGCACAACTATAGTCACAACTGATAGTAGACTCACCCTTTCACCCACCTCTAACACTGGTCTCCACTGAACTGTCCATGCATTGCAGTTAACTGATGTATTCTTTAGTTGATTTATGAGTTAATAATTAGTGAGTTAATTAATAATTAATTCACACCACTCATCACTAGTGTATTTTTCAGTTAGACTAAATACAACTAGTTCAACTAAGTTAAACCGAACACAACTCCACCAACTGTCTCATCAACTCCACCAAACTCTGCCACATGAGTTCTAACCGAAGTCAACCATGCAATAGCTCAACTAACCCTTAGGAAAAGCGTATTTCCTTCTGTCAGCTGCATGTGCCACATCCAAGCATCAAACTGAAGTGCTCCAAGGGGATAAGATAATGTTTATAGTCTAAATATTATTAAGGGTTAATAATATTTGACTGTTCTATTTTTAGCCCGGCAGTCTAAAAATAGAAACTGCCCAATGTCTAAAAATAGAGGTCCATCTATTTTTACCAACTCGACCAATCATCCATAAATAGAATCCTGCAACTCATAGACCATGATCCATATGTCTAAAAATAGACATAGTCTAAAAATAGACTTTGCGCCAAAAATAGCCTGCAGGCCCACTTAGTGAAGGCGACTTCATTTCACTAAGCTCCATCATCTTGTTGCATTTTCAACACTTCCTCTCAACAAGATATGGATTATCTGCAACCCCTATCCTGCCTCTGTGGAATTCAAACTTGCTCCTGTTGAGCGCCTTCATCAAGATGTCAGCATCCTGATCCTCCATGGGAATATATGAAAGTAACATGATTCTCCGCTGCACACAATCTCTGATATGATGGTACCTGATGTCGATGTGTTTGGATATATCATGAAATACTGGATTAGCCGAGAGTTTAATGCAACTCTGGTTATCACAATAAATCACAGTAGGCTCCAAGTGTGACCTAAACAACCCGACCAGGATCTTCCTCATCCATATAGCCTCGCATGCAGCCAAACTCGCTGCCATATACTCGGCCTCTGCTGAAATGAGTGCCACAGATCTCTAATTCCTGATGTACCAAGAAAATGCTGTCGACCCGATACTAAAGATCCCTCCATATGTGCTCTTTCTGTCCTTTGGGCTCCCTGCCCAATCTGCATTTGTGAAGCCACATAGCTTCACCTCATCCTCCTGTCTGTACCACAATCCATATCCCGATGTGCCTCTAAGATAACGCAATACATGCTTGCCTGCCTTCCAGAAGAGCTTGGTAGGCTTAACCATAGCTTGTGAAAGCTAGTTAACAGCATAGCATATATCGGGTCGTGTATTGACCAGATACATAAGCGACCCCACCAACTGTCGATAAACAGTGGCATCCACTACCTCCGCTGAAGTAGCATCCTCCTTCCTCCAACCTCCAGGAAGAGGAGTATCAACAGGCTTGCAACCATGCATGTTGAACTTCTCCAGTATCTCCCAAGCATACTTACCCTGAGAAACAAACAGTCCATCACTGCGCTGCCAAATTTCCAATCCCAGGAAATAATGAAGAAGGCCCAAGTCCTTCATCTCAAACTCTATATGGATCCTGTACATGAGAAAGTAATAACTTGACTCATCACCAAAATCAAATCAAATCATCTACATAAGTACCAATGATCCAACATAACACCCTCCACCCTGATACAAGTCCAAGTTAGGATCCGCCTCACTCTTGGAAAATCCAAGCCCGGTGAAATAACTATCAATCCGTGTGTACCAAGCACGAGGTGCTTGCTTCAGCCCGTACAGTGCTCTCTTGAGTCGGCACACATGCGACTCACTGCTGAAGATCTCGAAACCTTCAGGTTGCTCTATGTACACCTCCTCCTCAATGACTCCATTGAGGAACGTAGTCTTCACATCCATCTGATGAATGACACCACCATCGCGGCAGAGAGCTGGGATCTCGTCGTATGGAAGAGCCACCTTGCGACGGTGCAAGGGTCTCCTCGCCGTGATCCCCTCTGTCCCGAAGCCTCGGACACGTCTTGCCGCCTCCACACTCCGGGTCATCCTTTGCTTCACTTTGTAGATCCATCTCGAACCTACCACTAATTTCCCTTCCGGCCTTAGGACAATCTCCCATGCACTGTTTCTGACAATCGAATCATACTCTTCCACCATGGCATCTACCCATGCAGGGTCCTCCACAGCTTCCTCGAAAGAGGATGGCTCTGTCATGACACATTTTCTCACAAGAGCCATGTATCCAGTGTACCGGTCCGGTGACTGTCTCTGTCTGCGCTGTGATGTAGGTGCTCCTACAACCTTCTCTGCATCTTGAGCTAGTCGCTCAGCTTCTGTAGTGCGCTTCCGCCCTCTGATGGTTGGCGCTGCTTGAGTGGTCTCTTCCACTCCATGAACCTCATCTTGTGGCTGATACACATCCTGAGACTCATCCTTAGGAACTAATAGCTCCTCATCTGCATGCAAGTGTGGCTCCCTCTCAAGCGAACACTTCATGGCTTTCTCCTCTTGAAATTTGATATCCCGTCGCACAACAGTCTTGCGACTGTCTGGAAAATACACACGATAGTTGTGGGGCGTATCAGTGTACCCCACAAATATCCCAACCTCTGCGGTCGGCTCCAGCTTCTTCCTGGCATCCTTCGTCACATGAATGTAAACAGGTTAACCAAAAATCCTCAAATGGGAAATATCGAGCCTCTTACTAGAAAACGCCTCCTCGGGTGTACTCATGCCAAGTATCCTGCGAGGACAACGGTTCTGCACATATACTACAGTATTGCATGCCTCAGCCCACAAGTGTATGAGAAGGCCTGAGTGTGCAACATCAGCAGGTACAGCACTTACCCGATCGTTCTGTTCTTCCACTCAGTAACCCCGTTCTACTGTGGGTTATGAGGTGCTATGAGCTCTCTTCGAATTCCTTCTGCACTGTAAAAGTCCTTGAATTCGCCAGAGATGAATTCACCACCATTGTCGCTCCTAAGAGCCTTCACCTGCTTTCCCGATTCTTTCTCAACCAGTGCCTTGAACTCACAAAACTTTGAGTATGTCTCGCTCTTCTTCTGCATGAAGAAGATCCAGCACTTCCAAGAGAAATCATCAACAAAGATCACATAGTACTTGTGCTTTGCTGTCGAAGCTACTGAGAAAGGTCCACACACATCTGTGTGGATTCTCTCAAGGATTGTCGTGGCGTGACTATCCTTCTCGTGAAAGGTGGCTTTCACAAATTTTTCCCAAGGTACACCCCTTGCACTAATCTGACTTCGCAAGAGTGCCCTTAGGAAGCCCAGTAGAAATCTGCTGCAGTATCTTCAAAGCTCTATGGTGAAGGTGGCCCAATCTCCGGTGCCACAGCTCGCCATCATCCCGACTCACCACTTCTCCTGCCTTGCATGCCATTGCTGCGCAGCCATCTACTTGCAACTGATAAAGGTTCTTGACTCAAACCCCTATCTTCCGGGTTTCTCCAGTTAATCCTCAACTGGGAAATCCTTTCCTCGTGAAGACAACATCATACCTGTCTTCTAATACTTCATAGAGATAAGATTATTCTTCAATCCTGGAACATGCATCACTTCCTTCAATCTGAAGGGTTTACCAGACTCCTTCTGAAAGGAAATGGTACTGATACCGGTCACACTGTATCTACCATCATCGCCCATCTCGTCTTACGTTGTGTTTTCTCATCCAGATCAGTAAAAAAATCTCGATCTCTTGTCATGTGAAAAGATGCACCACTCTCCAGAAACCACACTGATCCCACCATACTTGAGAGAAAGCATATGATCAGAGAAAAATCCAGCTCAAACTGTGAGGCCAAAGCCTCTGCAGCTATAGATCTAGCAGCCTGCTTATTTTTCTTCTTCTGCGAACAATTTGTGGCATAATGTCTGTGTTGGTGACAATGAAAACACTTCACCTTGGACATGTCCTGCTTCTTGCCTTTCGCACCAGAATGAGAAGCTTTATTGCTCTTCCCATTCTTTTCTTTGGCAGCCAAAGCACAATTTTCTTCATCAGATGCCTTTGATGAAGATCCGTCTCTGGTGCTCTGCCTTATCTCCTCTTGCACAAGATCCGACCAAAGTCGCTCCCATCCTGGAAATTTCTCCCGACCATTGACAGAATCCTGATAGGCATGCCAACTCTTTGGAAGACCAAGGAGAGCCAAGTCCACCAAGTCCTCTCATCTCTGATCCCCACTTGTGACTCATCCCCGCATTGGGTGAACCGTGAGGTACTTAGGTATACAATTTCCTTTCTCCATCTCTTTTATGTTTCTAAGTTTATCCTGACAACTTCCTCTGGTCGCTCTTGCTCTGGAACAGATCTGTCAACGATTTCCACATCAAGTATGGAGAAGCTTTTCCATGCAGGCTGGATACAATGTAATCCTTCACGCCCTCCAACAAAATCCTTCGACACTTCGCCATCTTCTTTTTCCAAGCCTCAACTTGAGCAGCATCAGTAGGCTTTGGGACCTCATCATCTATGAACTCCTTCAGCCCGTTATCATCTAATATCGCCTCCATCCGGTCTTTCCATGCAACATAATTTGAACTGCCCTCAAGGGCATACTCGAGTCGCAAACTGTTGAAAGACATTTCGCCTCCGACACCAAGAAAACAAACTGCTGCAAAATTCGAATTCCAAGCTCAAAAACTCAACTGCTTCTTGATCTAAAACCTGTGAGAACAAAGTATTTCTAGCATAGAGATCGACTATAGGGGCATTTACTGGATATATCAACTTTCAAAGAAAGGATGGATCCAGAGGCTACTAGCGCTGGAGACTACGCTCTCTTGAAATAAATTGTGTCCTTTGTGTGATCCGATGATCAATCTCGCTCCGATACCATGTAGATATAGAACAAGTCACAAGTTCAAATCTCCCCCACAAGTCTGCCTGCCTCTACTGTGCAATCCAAGATGAATAATGATGAGATCACGGTTCCGAATCCTCTGGCTTGTACAGCACAATCCTCATTGGTGGGAGCCCGATCATGTGTGTGCAAAACCCATGCACTGACTAGTCTGGCGATGGTAGACTCACCCTTTCACCCACCTCTATCTTGGTCTCCATACAGTGTCTTGTTCTGATTAATAATATTCATTAGTTTATTTATGAGTTAATAATTATTGAATTAATTAATAATTAATTCACACCACTCATCACTAGTGTATTAATCAGTTAGACTAAATACAACTAGTTCAACTAAGTCAAAATGAACACAACTCCATCAACTCCTCAATCAACTCCACCAAACTCACTCACATGAGTTCTAACTGAAGTCACCATGCAATAGCTCCACTTAGACCCTAGGAATAGTGTAATTCCTTCTGTCAGCTGCATGTGCCACATCTAGGCATCAAACTGAAGTGCTCCAAGAGGATAAGATAATGTTTATAGTCCAAATATTATTAAGGGTTAATAATATTACGGCCCAGCTCTATGATTTTTAGGCCTGATCTAAAAATAGGTCAGCCAATGTCTAAAAATAGAGGTCCATCTATTTTTACTGTATTAATCATCCATAAATAGCATCCTGCAACTCATAGACCATGATCCGTATGTCTAAAAATAGACTTTGCGCCAAAAATAGCCTGCGGGCCCACTTAGTGAAGGCAACTTCTTTTCACTAAGCTCCATCATCTTGTTGCATTTTCAACATAACAAAAGAATTATAAGTATAATAAATCTAAATATATTTAGAGCTTTAACACCAACATTGTTATTAAAATAAAATATGCATTTTGTCTTGGTAAATGTACAATTGGGCTAGTAAAATAACCATCTATTATCTTGTTCAAATTTGTAGAAAATTTTGAAAGGAAGGAAAAAAGGAAATTTCATATCTTAGTACCTGGAGACTCAAAATGTATATTCCTACATATAGAAACCTAACCTGCTATATGAGAAATGAATGTAGGAAAGCGTTTTGAATTAACCTGTAAATACATAAGGATGTGGATTAACTGAAGGTTAAAAAAAGAGAGAGGAAAACATGAAAATAAAGTAAACACCATAAAAACACAAAAAATAACTAGAGATGGGTTCTTCCTGAACACCAAGCCTTGAAACGAAAATATGAGAACAAAAATAGTGGTTGGTTAAAGAAATATAGGAAAATAAATACAAAAATGCACAAGATATTAAAATTGAAACAATTCTTATCAAGACTTTGTATCAAAACACTTGCAGAGAAAATTAGATAGGTAAGCCTACTAGGAATTGAGTTTACACTACAAGAGTTTCTAAGAAAAAGGAAGAATACATGTGATTATCTATAGGGTTTCAGAAGGTGAACATGCTTAGGGGTGTTTCAAACCTTTGATAATTTTGAGTCGAATAGGAAGAATAACTATAGCTAAGACCATGCACAACTACCTACTCAACATTTACAAAGTGGAGATTATAGTCTTGAATTTGGAGTAGCCAACCCAAATTTAGTGTCATAGTATTTCTTAATCCAAAGTAGATCATACTAGAAAAAAAATTATAAAACTTTTTATTTTCAAGTTGAGGGTTAGTAAACCTGAATATAGCACTCATAGCCACAAGTGATATGACTAAGGAAGGAAGAAACTCTACCTGTGAAAAACTAGTGATCATGAGGATTGGAAACCCTTTTGTTGACATTGAAATATGAATACTAGTAATCAAGACTAAGGTAAGCCCTTTCTCTGGACCTGTCACTCAAACCCCTAAAGAAAATTTAGTGAAAACAAATCATATAACATATAACCTGCTCATTATAAAATTTACAGATTAAATTGTGGAAAAATCTCTACCCTAGTGCAAAGAAATAATATGTGTGTTGTCGATGTGAGTTAAGAAGCTAGGAGGATGGAATATCCAGTAAATTTTTAATCAAAAGCGTAACTAACAACTAAAGAGATGAACCTGTGAAACTCTCAAGGTAATTCCCCACCATCAAATATGTGATCATTCATGTGATTGGGTAAAGTGGTATGAATATAATTTACCATGGAAGCTTAGGAAAACAACATTGCATATTGGCTATGCCTAGATGTCACCTGGAAGGGGTTATGCACATGAAGTCCAAACATATCACAAATTAAACATTTGTAAAACATATATCATCCAATCACTAGGCATAATGGAGGTAATTCCTAACATATTCATCATTGTGCCACGCTCAAACCATGAGTGACTAAAATAGTTATTGATAATATGTTGTAAGTATATAATGTGAGGCCAAGGGTTAAATACCCAAAAAAACAATTTATATAAAAACAAAGAACTCCATCCCATTAGATGGAAAATCTAAGATAGACCTTCAAAAATAGAAAATGAAAATGTTGTGTTTATTTTAAAATTTTTGCATGGGATCGAAATGAAGATAAGCATCTAATGTTCATGAAATATAAAAATTCCCTTAGTATTCAAAAAAATTTCATAAAAGTCTATTACTTTTACGTTCATAATGTAAATTTAAGCTAGATAAAAACTGAATATGCAAGTTAAAAACTAGTATCTTAAGTTCAATGGATATGACCTTGATAATAAAAAATGTAGATATGCATGAAAAGTTGAGTCTTCAACAAAAGGAAATTTGTCATCCACTAATTAACAACACTTTTCCTTGCAGGTACTCTTCATAATGTATTTGACCCAGTTGTAAACCCACTCTCATTTTGTATAAGTTTTCAGCCTTTGAATTTATTTCCCTATTAATGTGATCAAAGGATATAACCCTAACGATTATAATTAGGTCCATAACTCTAATTATCCATTGATCCAACAAAGAAGTGTTTAAGGCAGTATAACCTTTCAATGCATCTATAACAAACATTGTATCCCCTATCACTAGTAATTTTATATTGCTAAAGTGACAACTAAAATTACTAACATAAACGACTGATTCGTATTATTGTAGTACTTGTTAGGTAATCATATATTTGTTCCAAGAGTAAACTAGTCATTTTTATTTGTATTACTTATTATCTAGTTGTATATTTTAAATGTCAGCGAAATTAGTCGTTTATGTTAGTCCTTTTTAGTTGGGTCACTTAATATTGATAATTTTTGGTAATATTTCACTTGGCAAAGCTATACTGACTAACGTTTTTGGTCACCTAGTCACTAATTTCTCATTTCCTACTTGTGAAATTTTTAGTAGCCCTCATATAATCTCAGTTTCATGAGTTAGTACCAAATCTATGCTATGGTAGTTCGAGTAAACTTGACATGATTTGAGTAAATTTATGATTTATTGTTTTCAGGCTCTATATTTTTTATAAACCATGTTTTTTCCCATGGTATTCTACTGTAATGTAGCCTATTTGATGGCATGAATACTCCATTGAAATTTCCTTTGGGCCAACAACAATAGATCTACAATTTAATTGGTTTTCTTATAAGGGCTCATAGGGTAAAAAATTATTGTGTCCGGTGATGTTGATGCTATCTATTTTGATTTATTTGTTTATTTCTCTCACATTATTATTTTATTTATTAATAACTAATATATAAGTATTCTTTATTTAAAGGGGGTGGATTTATGGCTAAAGGGTTTGGCTTGGGCCTATGGTAGACCGTGTATAGTGCGAGATATGTGGAAGTGACACTTGTGGTGAACATGAAATGGAAAGCAGCTCAAAGATAGAGATCGATAAATTCAATGGGCAATGTTTAGAGCTACAGTAGCTCAAAATGGAATATTTTTTGGTGAAAGAGATCAATGGATTGTTGTGTATAAGGATACTACACTAATAGGGATATTGATAGAAGGGTGGACCAAGCTAGATCGAAAGGAAAATATCACAATATGATTATCTCTATATTAATTTTTACCTAATGTTTTAGGGGAAGCTAAAAAAAATATTTGTCGACAAGTTAGGTGATTTATATTAGTCCAAGTCCTTGGTAAACAAATAGCTCCTATGGAAGAAGTTATATAAGTTGAACATAAAGGATGGAGACTCCATTATATAGAATCTAACTGCCTTTAGGACTATGGTAATTAAACTATTATCTATTGATATTAAGATTTTCGATGAAGGTAACTGCATCGGTTTTTTATGTTCTCTATTGGACTCATGGGATAATTTGGTTATTTCCATATGTAGCAATGTAATTACTTTAATGTTTGATGAAATATTCTCATCCTTATTATTAGAGGAGATGAGATGGAAAAAGGTGGAAACCCATAATGGAAATTCCTTATCTGTAAGAGGATGCTCCCATAATATAAATAAAATAAGTCCTTGAGTGGGAGATCTAAAAATAAAATAAGACTTAAATCTCTAGGAAAGTTCATAAATATATGGTGGAAATGTGTAAAAGTGTGGAATTACAAGAAATATTGTAGATTTAAAATTTTTGAGAAAGGAAAGAGATACGAAGATGATCCTTTTGAAAAAGAAAAAATTTCCTCAAAGGAAGGAGATTATGTGTACTTCAATTATACATGTACACATGTATATCATGAGGCATGGTTGGTCTACTCAAGTGCATCCTTGCATATGACTCCACAAAAGGAGTTTTTTTTTTTTTTTTAAAGTTATAAATATTTGATGGTGATGATTTTTTCTTAAGAGATGACTCAAAAAATATAATCATAGAATGAGGAAAAGTCAAGTTGAATTTTATGGCCAGAAGCATTAGAACGCTCCTTATTGTTATGCACATACCAATATTGGTTAGAAATTTGTTTTTGTAGGAAACATGAGTGATGCAAGTTTTAAGAATAGTGTATGAAAAATATACCTTCAATGATTTTAGGAGCAATGGTATTGCTAAGGGGAGTCCAAATTGGAACTCAACATAAGCTATTGGGAAGAACTATTACTGATGGGTGCTCCATTGTTCCTATGATTGGAGCATAATGAGGAAAACATCTTTTCAATTTTGGATAAAAGACAATGCTATGGCACCAAATATTATGACATATTGGAGAGAAGTGCCTTCAATTACTAAATAGTAATGGTATGGTAGAATGTATTTATAATTACTCTCTATATTTTGATTTCTATGAACATTATTTATATTGAAACAAAATATGGGTGAGATTCTCCTCTGGTTTTACTAGGTCAAGTGAAAAATTAATGTTGGAGAACAATGATGTGCTTAGACCTCTATCAATTCCATAAATAGCTAAATATATTGACTATGTCTCATTTATAAATGAATTCTCTAGGAATACATGGGTTTATTTCTTGAAGAAGAAATTTAAGCCTTTGACAAGTTCAAAGAGTTTAAGGATCTTTTCGAAAATAAAATAGAGAAAAACTAAAGGTGTTGAGGAAAAATAATGGTCGAGAATTTTGTGGGAATGAATTCAAATAATTTTTTAAGAAATGAAATATCGCAAGGAAAAAGACTACACCATACACACCTCAATAGAATGGAGTTGTAGAAAGGGTAAACATAACATTGATGGATAAATAAAGGGTTATGATTAGTGGTTTCGAGTTAAGAAAGGAATTCTAGTTAGAGATAGTGGTCATTACATGTTATTTGGTAAATAGAACACCCTCATTAGAATTGGATAACAAGACTCCACATGAGGTATGGATAGATAAGAAAATTTATCTTAAACATCTTAGGGTATTTGGCTATCATTCTTATATATAAATTCCAAAGAAGAATATGAGTAAGGTGGATAAGAACGTTGAAAATGTATCTTTATTAGATATAAAGATGGTCTAAAAGGTTATAAGCTTTGGAACCAAATACTAAGAAGGTTTTGTACATTCAAGATGTAATATTTCGAGAAGTCAGCGATGCTATTAAACATGAATTCCTACCAAGGAAAAATAACTAGAAAATATAGATTTTGAAATGAAAGATAATGAATCAAATTCTACACATGAAAATGAATATGAATAAGAAGGAACCCATACTTTAGAATTGAGGAGATTGATTCAAGAAAGAAGACAACCAGAAAGGTGTACTCCACTTGATTTCTATTCAAATTTTTATTTTATTTTATTACTGGTGATGATCATAGAAATATTATCAAGGAAGTGGTTCATAGGATGGAAAACTCTCAAAAACGTTCATGGTTGAAGAAATGGTAGCCTTGTAAAATAATTAGGCTTCAACTCTACTAGATATTTTTCTTGGAAGAAATCCCATTAGTAGAAAATTGTGTTTGAGAAGAATTTGAATGCAGAAGGAAAAGTGGTGAAATAAAAAGCTTAGTTAGTAGAAAAGGACTATTACCAGGTAGAGGAAATTGATTTTGGTGATATCTTTTCTCATGTTTCTAAGTTAAATTATATTACATTTCTTTTATCTATTGTTGTTTATTTTTATTTTGAAGTAGAATAGATGCCATGAGGAGATAATTCCAATATAGGGATATAAAGGAAGAAATATACAAGAAGCAACCAAAAATACTTCCTAAAAAGGAGAAAAAAGAACTAGGGTGTAGGCTAAACAAGAACCTATATGGGTTACAACAATCATGGACGATGTGGTATCAAAAAATTTATACACATATATTAGGACTTCGATTCAAAAGGAGAAGAGTAGATTACAATGTATATTTCAAATTAGTTGGTTATCATATTATTTATGAGGTATTTCATGTGGATGGCATGTTGTTGATTGGAAATTAAAGGGAAATCATCATGGAAGTGAAAACTCAATTTTCCTCTATATTTGACATGAAGGATATAATTTTTTTGAATTCATCTTGTGCATGAAAATTAGAAGAGATTGGGAAAATAAGAAACTCTAGTTAAGTCAAGGGAAGTTTGCTAATAAAATATTGTAGAGCTTTAATATGCATGAATGTAAAGTAGTTAATATTTCTATTCTTATCAATGTAAAGATATAGGCATACCAGTGTCCCAAGGCACAAGAAGATGAAGAGGAAATTTCATTTGTTCCATATGTTAGTGTGGTTGGAAGATTGATATATGCAATGGTACATACTAGACCATACATTGCAAATGTAGTGGGAGTGATGAGCAAGTATATGTAAAAATTCAGGAGGAGGCATTGGACAACAATAAACTGGGTTTTTAGGTATTTCTGTCACACTACTAAATGTGGATTGTACTACAAAGGAAACTTGGAGTTGAGAAGAGTGGTTTAGTGGTTGTTGGGATAGATATATGTGATATTAGTTTTTAGAGCTATGTTTAGGAGGAATCATGTGGATTTGGAAAGTGCAAATAGTGTTGGTAGTCGAGGTCAAGGTATGAATCAACATAGGTTCAAGATATGGATTATCATAGGATGAAAATTTAGTGAGAGAGGTTGCATGACTATGTGGATGAGAAAACATAGATGGATTTAATGGTTTTGAGGTTTGGTGAAGGAGCTAGCATGTGTTGGAGAACTGTAATAATGTGTGAAAACCCAAAGGGGTTTTGGTCCAACTTGTAGATTATAGTTGTAGAAAGGTTGTATGCCCTAAGAATGTTGTAATACCTATGATGTGAATTTATGTAGGAACGCAAAATAATACACATATAACCATACATACAAAAATGCAGTGGAAATAACACTTCATTTAATTAATATCAAAGAACTGAAATTTGTTTACATAAATAATGGAAATAAACTAGCTAGGGCATTGGTAGCTTATCTATGAGAAGATATGTGGTGGCTACAGGCCTATCAACTATGTTAAAATGAGGCTAGAGGGCTTATTAATTATTTAGAAATAATGGAAAACTATAAAAATCCAAAAACCTAATCCTAGGAGATGAAGCGCCAAACTATGGGTCCTATTTGGGTAAATTGGTACATCAACTTCCCGGGGACGTAACTTTGGCATACAATCTCAGTTTGACACACACAATACCTTGTTAGAAAGATCTATCTGAGGACTAAATTTTTTTATGTGATCAACATTGAAGTAAATTCGATGTTTTTCTTGAGTTTCCCAAAAAGTGTCGTTTAGGACCTCAAAACGAATCCAGATGTTCAGGATTCGAAAAACTATTAAAAATAGTAAACCATGCTACAATTAAGGAAACTGAAAGAAACAATGGTGGGGCCCCAAGTAGAATAGGTTGGTGGCGACCAATATCCACTTGGATCATTCCTCCCCCATTAGGAAGCAATTTTCCCCATTGAGTTGAGTTCTTCCCTGAGATGAGGAAACTTCTATTGAACTTGGTCCCTTGTGAACCACCTCCCTTGGTGCAAGAGTTGGACAACATTGAAAACCTGATACAATTGTATCTTCTACCGATGAATCATGAGTTTTATTGATTTTCATGTCCATGATACGATTTTTGGTGGCCCGTTCCATGCATTTTGAGTTTAACTCTATTGGTGTGAGTTATTCTACAATGTCAGAGGTGTCCAGGAGAGGTTGGAAGTACGGCCAAAGGCAGTACGAATTTAACACTAGGAGTAGACTAAGGAATGGTGGAATATTGAGCTCAAAGGCATTGGCCCCTACATCCTTGGTGACGGTCAAGGCCCATATCAGAGAGGGTAAAGCTTCAGTGGGGTCCAACGAGGCGCTCCTTCGACAAATATAACCACACTTTGTCGCCCACCTGGAAGTTGTGTGGAATCTAATGTTGGTCATGTCATTGATTGTACTTAGAATTAGCTCTGTCTAATATGTCATGAACCTATTGGAGGATGTGCTGAATTTGCTCAATGAAGTTGTTCACTTTTTTAGCTTCAGAATTGACATGAGCCGAATCGGCCTTAGTAGATGCAAATGACATGACTACGTTAATGGGACATAGTGGCTGGAATCCCAAACCCACCTGAAAGGGGTTGTGGCTGGTTGAGCAGTGGAGAGCCCATTATAACTGTGTTGTACATAGGGAAGGCTCTCATCCCATGTGCATGGATTCTTTGAATTTTACAAGAACAAAATTTGTACAATCATCCTATCGACGACCTCTATATAACCATCAATTTAGGGATGGAAATTTGTGGACATGGTGAGCTTCATGTCTAGCATTGAATAGAGGTTGTACCAAAATGTGTTGAGGAACCAGCTATCCAAATGTGAGATGATATAATGTGGGATAACAAAGTGCACCCACACTCGTTCAAAGAGGAGTTTAGCAGTGGCTTCTGTTGTGATATTCTTCTTAAAGGCTGTCGTAATGGTTATCTTCGAGAATCTGTCGACGACCACAAAAAATAATCATCTCCATGCTTAGTAGAATGAAGGACCAACATGTAATCCATAGATATGGATTCCGAAGGTCGACTAGGAGTAGGTAACAGAGTATAGAGGCCTTTCTTCTTAATGGTCAGTTTGGAAATGGTGTAAGAAATGTAGGATTATATGTACTTCCCAACATCATGTTGAAGGTTTGGCTAGTAGAAATAATTTTGCAATATTGGCATTATTTTCTCGATCCAAAAATTCCCAATGACTCGACTATAGTGCACTTCCCAAATCATCTTAGCATGCTCGCTTGAAGGAACACAAAGGTGTTCAATGTGACATAGAAATGCATCCTGGAGGTGAAAATTTGGAACTTGCACACCCTCCAAGAGTGTTTTGTATGTGTGGCTGAATTCTATATTTCTCTTGTAGAGAAGCAGCCAATCCAAAGTCTCATGCCCACAAGAGTTGAGAACGGTGGTTAGTACCACGATCGGTGGTCGACTGAGGAAATATCTAACATTATTGGTGTTTCCCTTCTTGTACTTGATGTTCAAATGAAAATATTGTAGATATGTGGACCACTTATGATGGAGATTGTTCTACAAGTTCCCTTGTTTCTATATGAACTGTAAGGTTCGGTGGTCTATGTGGATGAACATTTCCTTCCCCAAAATGTAATGATTCCATTGTCTATAAGCTTGCATAATGGAATACATTTATTTGTGATAAGTGGGATACTTGCGGACTGTGTCAGACATTGTCTCACGATGATATTCCATTGGATGCCCTTGTTGAGTAAGAATTGCCCCAATAACATAGTCAGAGGCATATGTCTCGCTCTCAAAAGGTTGTTAACATTCTAGTAATGTGAGCACTGGGGCAGAGCAGAGGTGATGTTTCAATTCTATGAATGCCTTCTGATGAGATTCCAACCAAAATAATTTTTCTTTCACTCCTCCCTTGGTGACTTGACTCAAGGGTCAAGTGATATGAGAGAATCCCAACACGAACCTGCGGTAGAAATTTTCAAGACCCATAAAGATGCGAAGTTCTGTTAGAGTGGTTGGGGCTCTCTAATCTTAAATGAATTGGATCTTGGTTGGATCCACATGCACCCACCTCTCATCAATAATGTATCCCAAATACTGAATCTGGGTCATTCCAAAAGTTCACTTCTCCAAATTGGCATGCAACTTGTGTTGCTGCACTGTTTGGAGGACATGTCAGATGTGGTGGAGATGCTCTTCCCAAGTCTGGCTGAAGATCAGGATGTCATCCTAGTACACTACTAAAAATGAGTTGTTGAATGGCTGTAAAATGTCTTCCATCAGCCTCATGAAGGTTGTGGGAGAATTCGTGAACCCAAAAGGCATGACCAACCATTCGAAAAGGCCCTCCTTGAATTCGACTGAATTCTTTCACACACATCAGAGGGCTCAATTCGTACCTAGTGATACCCAAAATTCAAGTCGGTCTTGCTGAAATATTTTTCCCCTTTGATTTTATCCAGAAGGTCATCAATCTGTGGGATCAGGTACCTATTCCAGAAAATCATCTTCTTCAATGCCCATTAGTTAATACAAAGTCTGCAAGTCCCACCCTTCTTCTGCACCAACACGATTGGGCTCCCACGGGGCGATGAACTAGGACAGATGTGACCTTTCTGCAGCATCTCCTAAATCTACCTCTTGATTTTATCATTATCCAGAATATAGCATCGATAGATCAGTCCATTGGGCAGCGTCATACCTCGGTTTAGATCGATGGGGTGCTTGATCTTACAGTGCAGAGGCACCCCTGCACGTGAGGTGAAGATGTCTCTTTACTCCTCCACGACATTTTCCGTTTTTTGTTGTCATGTAGAGGAGCACTGTATATAGGTCTTGGCCACAATATTCTTATTTCCTTAAGGTTGGATCATTAGGAAAATAAATTTCCCAGTTTTGGAAATGAGCTTACTGCATTGTTTTGCAGTAACCAAAGATATAGCGGTAGGTGGTGGTACTAAGTTTCTGGGTTCGGAATCTCCAAAGTGAACATTTTTGGTACTGACACAAAAATGTTCACTGTGGAGATTCCGAACCCAGAAACTCAAAACTCTCACCACAGAAATCTAAAATCTACAATAGCTGGTGGTACCTCGGGTATCCTCTACAACTTATTTCCCAAAGTAAAAATAAGAGTGCAAGGTCGGGACTCATACACAACATATCTCTTCCACAAGTATGGTTGGCCTAATAATACATCTGAAAACATCAAGAGAATCAATGTCACATAATATGTCATCTATGAAGGGCTTGATTTTGTAGGGAAGGCGACAATACTAGCTGACGCGGAGATCCCGTCCTTGGTGAAGCCACCCGATGATGTACGAATGTGGGTGTATTGTGGTCGGCAAGCCCAACCTCTTCACAACCTCTATTGAAATAAGGTTATTTTGGCTCCCATTGTCAACAATTAATTATAGAGGGGAACCTTTTACCCACATCTAGGAGTGGAAGAGACACTCCTCCTCCTCAAGATATTTCGGTTCCTCCTTCTAGATCTTCATGGTGGAAATGGTTGCGTTAGGCTCTGCATCGATAATATGCTTCCCTTTTTCATTCCCCTTGTTGGGTTCTGATTCAGATTCGTAGCATGCATCTGATTCAGAAGCATTCATCTTGGCCACCAGTGACTGCTTAGCCCGACACTCACTAGTGTTCTAAGTGGAGCTTTTATGGAACTCACACCACTTTACCGTGTCCTTCAGCTTTGCAGTGTTGTTATCTACTTTCATATTTGGCAGGTTGTGTTGGGTCTCCATGCCTGGGCTTTGTCCTGTGTTCTATGGTTTGTGGGCACTTTTCCCTTGCTTTCGATTCATAGATCTAAAGTCTCACTTCTTCGGTTTGAATTTATGCTCAATATTGGCAACATACCGATATGTCATACCATGTGAGGAGATGTTGAGGAACTCCATTTCCTCGTGAATATATATATGTAGACAAATGAATACTTTGGCACCAAATGTTTCTCTGAATATTTGATACCCAACATTGTGCATAGGGTATGGAACGGATTTGCCAGCTCATGCACATCTTCATCCCTTTGTTTCCATAGTGTAGTCCACTGTATCAACTTTTCCTCGCCAGGGAAAAGTTTAAGAACCCCCCTAAATTTATATGTATAATAAATGGGTGAATCCCCATGATAAATTAGAAAAATGGAAGGTGATTTTATTAATAATATAATATGTATATATAATTTCTTCGGCGAATCTCTCACGAGATTATATTATTTTGTAAGATCATGGTCAATCACCAGTACAAATGGTGAATCACTAGTACAAAATGGTGAATCGTTGTCTAGTGAACCATGAGTTGAAGGAAGTGAACCACCAAAACCAAGAATGGAGCATGGTGACTTGTGAGGGAAGTAGCTCTCGTGCAGTTTGGAAAATGCGATCTTCTAGTTCTCCTAAGAATAGTGTTGTTTCTCATGCTACTACTAGCACTCATATTGAGGCTTGAGAGGAGTTTGAGGAAGGATGGAAGGTAGCAATGTTGGAGAATTACAAAGAGAGCCCCATGATGGGCTCCATTTTTCCCTCTGGTATTTGGGCCTACAAGATCTTCTGTTCATTGAAACAATAATTAACAGTTCAACAAACAATTAACTTGACTGAGTTGATTAGGTATGAGTCAACTTAGACTAATCTTCAAAACTATGCTTTACACTATGTTGGCGAAAAGGAGGTATTTGAGCAAGAACGAGGTTTAGGATTAGAGCCAAAAAGGTTCTTCTGTAGTCTAGGACAATGCCGACATTTTCACCCTTCTCAAGAGAGCAAGAAGTCTCACCCGAGGTGTTTCGTGACCTTACTACGATTAGAAACTAGATCATTAACATCGAAGAGAGATTACTAACAACAAGTCATTCATAATTTTATGCAGAGCACATTCATCATATATCAACTAAGATACAAGTTATCGTTCATCCATACACATTCTAAGCATTGAATTAAAATTTTAAAATAGCAAAACATACAGTAATAAACACTATCAACTATTCCATAGCATAGAACACAACATCGGTCTCATTGTATTAAATTAGCTCAAAACATTACAAACATATTCTGCAGAGTTCAATACAGCTCAATTTAGTACATACATCTCCACAGAGCTCTTCCTTGACTCTGAACCTCTATCCACCTCTTGCTACCCTCAGATTCGCTCCTTCCTTTCTTATCTACTCCCGCCAACTGACACTGTCAGTATTTGCCCATATTATTCTCAGTTGTTCCCTTGCACTCCTCTACCTTCCATCTCTTTTTCGTCACTGGCTCTATTTCTGGGAGTTCTACTGCATGTTCATTGTCTCCAATTCCTGCCATCTGTGCTACCACCTGGCTATGCTCCACCGCCTGTCTTCAAGTTTTTCCTAACTGTAACCGCTCCTTGCCTATCTTGATTGAGCTCCACCACCTGTTCCTTTCGCTCCTATCCTTCTACAACTCAAAATTGTGTTGTCCAAAAAAAAGGCCCCAACAGGCCCCGACCACATGCTATTGACTCGTCTCAAGTCAATCCTTTCCTTGTGTAATAGTCCCTGGTTGTCTGTCAGCTTCTGGTGTTGGCATAGCTCCCTCCACTGTTTCCATCTCTGTCTTCTCTTGTTCTAGTTAGCCATCCTTTAACAAAGGCCCTAACTCTAGCACCTTGCTCATCTCCTCTATCCTGAGCTGTGTGAACTCAATGATTTCCTATTTCCATACTTTTATTATGATCCCTGTCTCAGTGACCACTTTTTCAGCATGAGTTACGCCCATCACTTGTGGTAGGTTGTTGAACATCTCCTTGAGCTTGGGTTCAGCCTCAGACGCAAATTGCTGATTTTTTTTTCCTTCTACTTCACAAGTTGTCATAGGTCCCGGAGAAGTTATTTTTTCGTCATTGAGCTCTCCTTGATTGTATGAATCTATGTCTCAAGAGCATCAGCTTGGTCATAGAGTTGAGTGCAGCTGACCGGATTTGTTGTTCCCTTAATCTTGAGAACAATATTATATAGTTTCTCAAAAATGGGTTGAGCCTTCATTGTAAATGAATTGGAGCACTCATGGAGATGCTCCAATAGATTATATGCTTGTATGACCATTGTTCCCAGTGTATCCTTCATATCCTACATCTGTTTTTGTCTCTCTGGTACCTTTTCTGCATATATCATGAAGGGTCCGGTAGCATTGGTTTCGATTCAAGTGCTTATTTCATGATTTTCTTGGCCCAGGGTGGCACATGCCATTCTTACATGAAGTAATCACTCGACCACCGAGCATGATGAAATGTATGTTGGCATATTTTTGTCTATACTAGTGATTCTTAGCCATACGTATTTGAAGTTCTCCGTGATCCGATCAAGGTACTGCTGAAGGCCATCCCTCTAGTGTTGGAGTTGATTGCGCTCATTAGTAAGCGCAATAACTTGTTGATGTTTTTTTTCATATCTTTGTAGGAGGTCATTGAGTAGATTCTCTGCTTGTTGTGTTGTTTCCTGTATGAAACTGAAGAGTTTCCTATGCCCCCAATTCTGCATGTGGCCACTGCTCATTATTTCTAATATTTGATTTTTCTCCCTGAGTGGTTACCCACTGGAAATCGATCGTTCTGAGTGTCCCTGGGGAGATATGGGTTGACTTTGCGGTGTTGGTTGAGATTCGGGAATGTGGTGACTAGTGGATGGTAGTTTAGGTATGAAATATTGTAGCAATAATGTGGACTGTTGGAATGGGTTCAGTGAGGTTTTGGTGGATGATGTATTAGAAATGGGCGACCCTGCATGGATTCATAGTTCTAAAAAGGTGCTTTTCCCTATTGTGGTTGGGTTAACCTCAGTTACTCTAGCTGTACTTGAGTTAAATTTTGCCTCAATTTCAATGGCCATTAAATTTTCTGGTGGTATTGGGTCGGATATGGTCATGAAATTTGATGGAGTGTGGGTTGAGTGGTCTTTGGATGTGAATGATGTATGCGGTGATGAATTCTGTGTGTTGGGTGGTGATGAAACTTGTATATTAATAAATGAAGATGGATTAAATTCTAGTAATACAAAGGTAGTCTTAGTGCCTACCTCTGGCTCCTCTTGAATTCAAATTGCAATTACTACTAGTTGTGCTTGGTCCTCTTTTCTTAGGTCAACCACTTGATCAAATCCCATGGTGTGGGCTCTTTTCCCCTTTGGTGTTGGGATGGGAGGTTCTGTTGGCTTGTTCTTACAGAGCAGAGTGATGGTTGGTTGTGAGTGAGAGTGAAATGCGATGGATGGAAATGTGACTAGGATAGGGGTTTTGTTGATGAAGATGAAAAATTAAATGTTTGGAACTTAGAAAAAGATGGAAATACAGTAGCTTTTTCTCCGAGAGTTCCCATTACCTTGTTAAAATCTTCCACTCGGGTGTCCAACTGTTCTAGCAGTGGATGCAATTGTAATTGTGAAACCCGCTGAGGTATCTCGACTGGTGTCTCTCTCGGGAGTGGGTTGGGAACCATAGCATCAAATGAGTATACCGTGTTCTCGCTCCTGATTTCCATTGCTGTTCTTGGCCATAAAGAGAATTTTACATGAAATTCTTCCTTCATTATCTGAAACTTTAGTGGCATTTTGTGAAAGCTATCGCCATCAACACAGTCTGGAAGAATCCAGGTTCGGTCGTGAGACACCCCAAACCACACCTGAGGGAAGTATTTGTCTAGCAGACTCCTAGGACACTTTGTTGACTTTTAACCATATCTATCATCTGCCGATACCAGGCTACGGAGGCTTCTTCATTTATTTCTTTGCTGCTTAGGTCACCAGATACTTTCCATGGGGTGTACCTCAGGGCCATTGGTTGGTCTTCAGTGATCTCCGTGAGCTGCCTCCCCCCTAGTGGACACCACTTCCACATCGCTAGAGCCATAATTAAATAATCATATATGAATCTTGTAGCCCGCTTGAATTTATCTTTGCATGCCTCGAAAAAATCTTGTAGCAATAACACACACCAATTCAATTGTGCCCCATGTACGCAATGTTCCACAACTGATATTATATCAATGGTGCATTCCCCCTTGGTATAGTGCCTCATAGTCTTTCCTACAATCAAATAGCATGAAAAATTTACCATTTGGGCATTGATAAGATCAATCTTGGCTCCCTTTCCTCTTCTCGTCGTCTCGTACTTCTTGTAATAATTACAGCCCCCCACCTTCTTTTCTCTTTTAGATGTGTTATGGAAAGTTAATGACACCTACCTTCATGCTATTGATAGGCCTGTAAGTCTGTGTATATCCTCTACATGAATTGGGATCTTCCTCCCAAGCCACATCAACCCATTCTGGATTCTGTTGACGAGGAATTTGTTACACTTCATTTATGCTCCCATTGTCCCAAACACTAGTAGGCTTTTGAGATGCATAATAGTCGATCTCTTGATGCCTTTAAATTCTGGATGCACCATCGCTACTTCACCTCCTCCTTCCTTCATGTGATTTTGATATAAAATTTCCTCTTCAGCACTGGGAATAGGAATGAATCCGAAAAGTCGTTATCTATGAGGTTGGAATTATCATATTTGCCAACCAATGAATCTAACCTTTGAATTCTTTCATCGAGCTCTAACTCGACCAATGAAGTAGTAACCTTCGTCATTTTCTTCCTCCTGTAGTATACCTGAATGGTTGCTGGTATATTCTTCTAAGCTTTTGCTATTGAAGTCGGGCTAACCATTATAGCAGGTTATTTATCTCATAATTCATAATTCTCTGGCACTTTACTCTTTCCCTCCTCCATACAAATTAAGTAGGACAGTTGGCACGAAGGATGTTGATGCGACACCATAACTAATTAATTTTTACTGTCTCTCCCTGCGGATATAATCATGTGATTAATTACTTGGGGGAGGTAGAATCTGACAGCGCTAATGGTGGTTTTGGAATTTGGGTAAACGTGATGGCTAATAATTATAGCTTAATGTGGAAAATTTATTATGGTATGGGGGTTACTAATTATGGAAATTATTTGTCAAATTTTGGGTGTTCTTACGAACTGACACCATTATGATGGATCATTATGAGCGAATGATGGTTGACACGCTTCGGCTCTATAACACTATAGACTTCCCCTCTACCACAATTGATTGCGATATGGTCTCCATATTGCAACAGGGTGATGGTTGTGTTTGGGTGACATGTGGCTTTGCTATTAAGGACTCCTACTCTATTGGGTTGAAATGATTATTGTAGGAACAAAACATAAACTATTATACGACTCATCTCAGTTGCGAGAGAGTCATTGGCTCTAATATACTGACTTCTCTCAGGTGTGAGAGTTATTATAAATAGAAGGTTTTGTTTCTTACTCATGATAGGGCTTCAGGCGTGCGCCGTTAACACATCCTTGAATTATCTCTCCATCCAGTGTCGTTATCTTGACCGCTCCTGAGTCCATGATATCTACAACTTAGTACAACCCCATCCAGTGCATCTTAAGATTTCTTAGGAATTTTGGGAATTTTCTGTCATATAGAAGTATTTTTCCACCAATCATAAATGTTTTGTGATTTATGTGGTGTTCATCCCATGACCTCTGTCTCTATTTTTGTACTAGTTCATGGAAATAAACCAGAATCCTATCTTCTTCAAGTTCGTGCAATTCATGAAGGCGTGTAGAGATGGATTCTTTCTCTACCATTTGTGTTGTTGTGGCAATTAGGAGACTTGGTATAACAAGCTCGGCTGGTACTACTGCTTCTTTCCCGTACACCAATTGAAATGGAGTTTGATTATGAAACCTATTTATGGTTGTCCTGTATGCCCACAATGTGGATGGTATTATTTCATCCCAATTTTCATGATTAGCATTTCATATCTTAGTTAACCCATTCTCCAAGATTTTTTTGAAGGACTAGAAAGTTTCGTTTGCCTGTGGGTGGTATGGGTTTCTCTTGTGGTGTTGTATCATGAAATTTTCCAGTAGTGATTTGATTGTAGCATTAATGAAATGTGTGCCTTAATCAATCTCCAGGCTCCTTGGACAACCAAACCTACTAATGATGCTCTCAAAGATAAATTTGGCTGTTGTATCTACTGTATTGTTATTTACTGGTGCCGCCTCTCCCCATATTGTGAGATAGTAAGTTGCAGTGATGATATATCTTGCTTGCGAGTGTTGCACCATCGGTGCACTTGGTCCTATAAATTCAACTATCCATTTCTAAAATTCTTGAATAGCCCTTATAGGTTGTAGAGGTAGCTCATCACGATGTGATGGTCACTGCTTTCTTTGACAAACATCCATTTGTTCAAATATTCCTTGTTGTCTTTGTGCATGGTTGGCCACCATAATCCTGTTTGTAGTATTTTTCTTGTGGTAGGTTTTACACCTACATGGCCTCCCACAACTCCATTGGGACACTCCCATAATATGTCTGCTCTTTTGTGATCTAATACACAACTTCATAGAATATGACCAAGACCCATTTTGTACAAATGCTTGGCTATGAGTTGGTACTCATCTACTTTGAATACCAAGTGTCCTCTTTGAGTTGCTGTGTATTCTGCTGGGCATTGTCCTGGGGCTAAGTATGTTGTTATTTGTTCTAGATAATATGGAAAGGCTTCTACCTGGAACATATCAGCATCTCGCAGCTAATCATCAAGTGGTCCCACATTTTCTCTGTTTTTAAATCTTTACAAATGGTTGGGACCAACATTTAGCCTTCTCGAATTTACTATGACCTCGAAAGTGAATTTTTGGAATAGTAGAAGACACCTGCAGATTCTGCCCTCCATGAAAAGTTTGTTTACTAAATATTTCAATGCAGAGTGATTTGTGAAAAATTTGAATGTCCCACCCAATAAATAGTGGCAGAATTTCTGTAAAGAGTATACCATTGCAAGAGCTTCCCTCTCTGTTGTTGTGTAGTTCCTTTATGTTATTGATAACTTTCTTCTTACAAAGTACACTCAGTGGTATATGGAGGTTTCTCCTAGTTGAGATAATACCACTCCCAAAGCAATACTTGAAGCCTCAATGTGTACATGGAACTGTTTATCCTAGTTCGGATGGGCAAAACTCGGTGCACTTGCTAGTTTCTCCTTCAGCATGTCCAATGCCTTAGTGCATTCATCCTTCCATATGAATTTTCTTGTTTTCCAGAACAAATTTTCCAGTGATGTTGTGATCTTCGCATAGTTGCGGATAAACCCCCTGTAGTATCCGATGTGTCCAAGTAGTGATCTCAATTGCTTAACATTTTCTGGGGCATCCATATTCACAATTACCACCACCTTTGCGGGGTCCACACATACACCTTGTTTACAAACAACATGTCCCAATATTGTTTCAAATGGTACTACAAAGATGCACTTTTTGAGGTTTAGAGAAATTTGAAGTTGTCTGCACCCATCAAACATTATCCTTAACAGACTTGCATGGTTTTTTAGTAAACTATACACCATCCAATATTCCATATATACTTATAAAAAATTATTAATATAATCTCTGAAGACTCCTATTACTATTCATGAAAATACAACTGGTGCATTCTTTAACCCAAAAGGCATGACAGGATAGGCATATGATCCCCATTATGTTGTGAAGGTAGTTTTTATTTTATCTTCTTTCGCTATTCGTACTCGATGATACAATGAGAAGAAATTTGTGAATGAGTATGCTTCGTTTCCCACCACGTTGTCTAGAATTTCATTACTAAATGGTGTTGGGAAGGGATCATGAATACATGCATTATTTAGACTTTTGTAGTCTACACATACTTTAATTTCTGATTTTTACTTTTTAATCTGTATTACTATTGGGCTAACCCACTCTGCTTCTTCAACTGGAAAGATTAGGCCTGCATTCAACATTTTGTCTATTTCTTCTTTAACCTTTTGTTTTACTCTCAGATTCAGGTGGTAATGTCTAATTTTTATTGGCTTCGCATCAGGTTTCAGTACTATGCGCATCTCCCCTATATCTCCTTTAATTCCTTTGAGTTCTTCCACTGAAGATGGGAATAGGTCTTCATATTCTTCTAGAGGGTCAAAATTTTCTTTTCTGGTTTCTGTATCCCAATAGTCTCTGATGGATGCAATCTTAGGATCTTCTTCGTTTCCAACGTTCTGATTCTTTGTATTCAGGGGTAAGAGGTGTAATCCTTAAGTAGTTGATTACTCTTGTATTTCTCATTCTCCTTCCTTTTCTTCAAAGGATAGATGTCAAAGGTTTTCTAAATCATCATCATCTATCTCCCGATCTATTATTTTGCATGCTATTGGTTCTTTAGCTCTCTGATTTGACATGGATATTTCCTCAGTTTCCTCAAGCTCTAAAAAAAACAATATTATTTTAATTGCTTGTAAGGTATCTGTAACTTGTTCTGTATCTCCCTTGAAAGAAAAACTTTGAATAAGCATTTCCGCAACTCTTTTCGAGGTGTTTGTTTCTCTCTTCTTCTCCTCTGTCAGTTACCAATCTTGCGCAATGATTTCCAACGAATGTGTGAAGTTTTGTACTCATAAAGATTTTTTATATTCCTCCTCTCTCCACTTACATTCAAATATTTTTAGATGTACCAAGGGATCTGAGTCTCCTCGGTAATTTTCCTACTATTGCGGTCCTGAAGCCTCCTGAAATATTGTTCTTAATGATTTGGCTACATCTTCCCACCGAAAAAGAGAGTTGCGATGGGTTGCCCACAATCTTACTGAAGTGGATTGTAATGCTATATCAATGAGAGGAATTTTATTCTCTATTGGCACCTTGTCTTCAACTTTGGTAATGAATGTATTCACAGTTTGCATATCTGAAATAGTTGGGTATTCTCTTACCTATGTGCCAATCCAGTTAACTCCCCTAATATTGGCGCATCTTATGGTTTTTATTTCATATCCTCCCTGCTGCCACTCATCCCAGGCCACTTCTGCTCCTACGTCAGAACTATGAACAATCATCCAACTTACTGTTCCTCCTCCTATAGGATTAATGTAATATTCTCTTTTTCCTACTGTCATTTGGTAGAGTTGATCTAGAAGTTCTGTGTCTTCTCTATTGTCAAAATTTTCTGTGTATCGGGGTCCTTGATATGGATCCAATGGCTAGACCACTCTGACCTCACCATATTCAAGTATCATCAACTCCTTATTCAAATCGATAACTACATAATTTTAAAAGGCCCAATCTATTCCTAGCAAGGTAGGATAGGGATCCTTGTTACCCATGATATCTATTACTTCAAAGTCCGTATAGTTTTTTACTCTCGCAACATCAACCTTAACTTCTTCTAACCTCCCTATTGGTCTAATATAGTATTTATTTTCCATTCTTAGTTTTATTGGTGAATATGATAGCTTTGGCTTTCCCATTGCTTCCCACGCCTTTCTAGGAAAAATGTTGACATCTGATCTGAGATCTAACATTGTGTCACATACCCAGAATCCCGCAACTTGAGAATTTATACATAACTCTTTCCCAGTTCTTCTCTTATTTATTTTTAATATTCTTATATTTTTTTCAGTTGTGTTGCATGAATCCTCATTTCCTGCTCCTCCTTGAAGAACCATCTCTAGATTTTTCTTCAACTGCTCCAACATCTGTCCATTGTTCACAATTTTCAGGAATAGTTGGAACCATTCTTCTATATGTGTCCCTGTAGTGAGCATATTTTCACCTTCATTGGATGGTTGTAGTAGCTCCATACTCTTATGACTCCCTAACTTTGAGAATGTCTCCAGTGCTTCTTTAAAGAATTGCTTATGTTGGTCTGGGCTGGAAATCTTCTTTGGGGATGCAGGTTTGACTAACTTTATCGGGTCCATTTCTGCTTCATCCTCCCCTATTTCTTCCCTCAGGTTATTGTAGCTACACTTTGTAGAGGTTGAGGCTCTACTATCCGTGGCTCTTCATTAACTAGGTTTTCTCCTCGTTGCCTGGTTCTTTCTTCCCACCTCTTGATCAACTCTAGGTAGTCTTTAGTAGCATGTGAATTCACTCTACATTGGGAGCATTATGGTCGCCTTGGTAGTGGAAATTATCTCACTACATTACCTTCTTGATCATGGTTATAACACCTTACCTTTCCTCTTCCTCCAGTTCTTCTACCTCTCATTCCTCCCCCTCCTCGTCCTCTTGGAGTCTCATTTACTCTATAGGACGATCTATCCAATCGATATGCCAATGAATCCAAGGCTCTGCATTGCTCTATATGGTGAGTTTTTTAGGCAAAAAAAGTCACAATAAATGTTTTTTGGAAAATTTGAATACTTTTTCAGAATTGGACACAATCGTGGAGGATGACCAATACCTTTTCATATTTTGCAACACTCTGTTGTTGTTTGATTCCGATAATTAGGAAATTCTGGGAAATGGGGTTGCATTTGGTATAACCCTTGATTTTTTATATGCGCAACTCCACCAACTGACGGGCCCCCCTGTGCTCCAGTCGAAGTCCCAACATTGGCATCCCATAACCTTAGAAATTCTGTAACTACATGTCCTTCCATTAATCACATGCCATGCATTCATTCATGCAGGTCACACTAGATAAATATCTTATAGTTTCTCTGTCAAACTGGCTATTTGATGTTGCAGTCATAGTATGGATGGAACTTGCACCACTGCTCCCCCTCTGAACTATTGCGTGTATCCAACCATTGATTCTATTTTCATTTCTTGCTCTAGTGCATCTTGACGGGTATCAATCTTTTGTTGGGTCAAAGGTGTCCTTGTAAATAGTATGAGTGATTTAATGAACCATTCCTGCTGGTGGTTTGGATAAATTGGGTAGATTAGATTCCCAATTATTTCTTTAAAATTTCTCATTAGATCCCAAGCTATTTCTCCTTCCCTCTATTTAATTTCCCATAGTTCAGATGATCCTTGCTGATTCGTCTGAGGTAACTTGAATTCTTGAACGAATTCCCTCTTAACATCATCTATTGTTAGGTTATGTTGTACCTTTGAAAACTTGATGAACCATCGTAAAAGCTCTTTCTCTTAATGTAGTTTGAAATTCAATTAATTTCACGACATCTGACGTCTGTCGAGCTCTCCAAATTTCTTAACACATATACCAATGCTGTTCTATGTCATCATTACCTTTTCCAAAAAAAATTGGGTATTTGGTAAACGATTCTACCATAATTTCTTGCATTGGTGATAATAATATGAAACCTTCGCTTCCTAGCTAAGAGATTCTGCTGCTAGCATTGTTGCTAGTGGTTATCTGTATTGTGGACTGAATACTACACAACTTGTTAGACTCTCATAACTTGATCAAAAACTTATCAGGTGGATGGTAGAGTGCCAGGGGAAGGCTAGGAATAGTGTTACTGGAAACTTGGGGAATAGGATTACCTCGTGTTATGGTTTATGGCCTCTCTCCAAACAGTTGCTCCATCACAACATGCAGCTCCACATCAGACTCTTCTTAGGGGCACACATCCTCCTCCTCACTAGACTTATTTCCCTTCTCTCTTTGGGCTAGGCTCCTATAAATTTGCCTAACTTCCTTGACATACCCTTCCATTCCTTTGGGTCCCATCTGCCCTCTCTTTCTTCTGTCATCTGCGGTGCCTCTTCCTTTATCTGTCGATTCCTTTCTTTCTTTTCAAACTCTCGTATCACCCTTTCCCACCATGTTTTAGCAATTTTCGCCCTCTAATGTGCTCTCTGCTCTCTGAACCTACGGGAGGTTCTGGCGTCCATATCCCTATTCCCCACTTTTCCTTGTTTGTAGCATATTTCCCTCCACTCCTTCCCCCAGTACTGGAGGTTTAAGTCTCCATCTCAGGGCTTTGGAACGACATTAGGCCCTCGTCCACCATGAAATCTTAATCCACAACAAGACTTCCTTAAAAAAAATTCCCCACAACCAAGATTTAAATATATCTTCTACCTTTATAAAATATTGATAGAAATCGGCTGCAAAATCCACAATGTACCCCTCCAAGGTAGTTTGTACCAAAAATCTACTCCTCGCATTAGATTTGTATCTAACTGATGTAGTTTTGTTAAATCTATATGTGTCCAACTGTGACAGGCTTGACACAATCCTCCAGGAAGTGACTTGATGTGGAGTCATCGCAACCAGTTATGGATCTCTTCAGGAAATTTTCCCTATAAAATTTCATACAAATCGCTCATCATGTCAGAAAATAGAACATGAAACTTGACATTCTTTTCCCTCTATTCTTGAAGATCTCCTTGTTGCGATATGAATTGATCTACATGATTTTCCCACCAGCTACGTAATTCTCTCTCATAGATCCTCTATACCATGATCTAGCTTCTAGATAAGTTTTCAAGTCCCGGCAACAGAACCGTTTGCTTGCGAAAAAGGAGGTCTCTAGTTAATATTTAGGTCTAGGATTAGAGCCAACAAGGTTCCATTGTAGTCTAGGACAATGCCGACATTTTCACCCTGCTCAAGAGAACAAGGAGTCTCACCTGAGGCGTGTTGTGACGTTACTGAGATTAGAAACTAGATCATTAAGATCGAAGAGAGATTACTAACAACAATTCATTCCTCATTTCATGCAGAGCACATTCATCATATATCAAATAAGAGACAAGTTATCATTCATCCATACACATTCTAAGAATTGAATTAAAATTTTAAAATATCCACACATACAGTAATCAACAACTATCAACTATTCCATAGCACACAACAGAACATCGGTCTGGCTCTATTAACTTAGCTCAAAACATTACAAACATACTCCAGAGTTCAATACATCTCAATTCAGTACATACAACTCCACAAATCTCTTCCTAGACTATGTCCCTCTATCCACCTCTCGCTACCCCCAGAGTCGTTCCTTCCTTACTCATTTGCTCTTTCCAATTGATGCTCTTTGTCTTTGCCTCTTTTTCGCTCAGCTATTCCCTTGTGCTTCGCTACCTTCCGTCTCCTTTCCTTCATTGGCTCTATTTGTGGGAGTCCTACTACGTTTTCATTTTCTCTTGTTCCTGCCATCTGTGCCGCCACGTGCCTGTGCTTCGTCACCTATCTTCAGGTTTTCCACAACCGCAACGACTCATTTCCTATCTTGATTGCACTCTACCACATGTTCCTTTCGCTCCTATCCTTCCACAACTCATAATTGTCTTGTCCAAAACAAAGGCCCCAATGCACTATTCCATATTTATCACACTAATGCTACACAACATTGTGCATTTTCACCCAACTCTCATGAACACACACAAAATTTTCATTAACATCTATAACCCTAACCAAGTGAGAATTGATCAACAATTTGCACCAAAGTTTGTTATAGTGTTGAAATTTCATAATAAATTTATATCCATAGTACCTTAAATAAATTTTGAGATAACCTCCACAAATTCGACCACAATATAGAAAATTTGTGATAAATTTTAAACCTACAAAAATTAGGATTCATGTTCCTAGGAATGATCATAACAAGTAGTTGACATATTGGTCTAGTTTTGAGCCTTGACACATTGATAATGCAATGGCTTAGGTAAAAACTCACACGTTGAAAAGTCATCTATGAAGAGAGGACAAGATCATTATGAATTACACATACTCCAAACTTCCTACCAAATTCTACTTAGTTGTCTGCAACTCAGCTATACATAATCTTATAGTAAATATAAATTCCACAAACCCTTCTTCACATAGCTAATAAATGGCCACTGGAAGAACACCCCTTATATAATAGTAATAGTAGAAATCAATAGATTATTTCATATTGAAATTCATAGCCATAGCACTCCTATGTATTGTATTACTATATTCAACTTGCATTATCAAATATAGATAAAATCATACTTTTGATTGATACATGTAAATTATACTTTTGCACAATGTTAAATGTAATTCCAGTCAAGGAGTATAGTTAGTTTGACATGTAATGATCTATAAAACAATGAAGAAAATTTGTAACACATCACAACTTTCATGTTTGAAAACATTATAAAGCTTTCATGCAAATCCATTGATGTTATAGTTCCTTCTCTCGACCGTGTTGTTGAACATTGGTTCAACACTCCCTGTGTGTTTCGCGACATGGAATAACCACCTCTCGTGGATCCTAACTATGGTGATTGTAGCAAATACTAATGCATGTGGGTTTTTGTCTAATGACAATCATGATTCCAACGATAGGTATCAAAGCGACAGGTCTCAAGTTCGAAACTCACCTGGCTCACGTTGGGGGGGATATTGTTGGACATTGATTCAATGCTCCCCATGATTTTCGCGACATGGACTAATCACCTCTCCTGGATCCTAACTATGGAGATTGTAGCAGAAACTAATTCTTGCGGTTTTTCTCCTAATGACAATCATGATTCCAGCACATGTTCCACATAAGCATGGAAAATCAAGTAATATTAAAATGCATTTCTAATAATTTGAAGCAATTAATGATTATGGTGTCTTTTAATACCGAGTTATTACTCTTCCCCAGTTGTAATTTATGAAATTATATTGTATTCAGTCCTTATAAAGAAATTGAAGAGAGGATAGTTAATATTATAAGCATTCATTCCTTAACCGATGATATAGAATTCATATAAAACAAACAGGATCTGTGTAAAGAAAGAATGTGGAAATGCCATTGTACAAAGTAAATGACATTGATTTTGACATAAGATATTGTCTTTTACCAGTGTTTTATGATAGATTAGTGCAACTTAAAAGATATAAGATGTTATAACTTTCATGTATCTAAATTTTACCTTAAGAGATAGTTAGAAATACATATATTTTACAAACAATAATTTTGCAAAGAAATCAGAATTTTGAATTAACACACAAGTATGCCTCAAATAAAATCATATCTAAAACCTTTTTCCTAAAAGAAATTCATCAATTTGAAATTTTGAATATTTATCCATGATATTAGATTGTAGGAGTATGTATAGTAATTAGTTTAAATGTTGTGGGTTAATTAAGTTGTTTGGGTTCCTTGGAAGATAAAACCTTAGTAATGTGTAAATCTACTTTTCATTAGAGAAGATTTTGTAGGTGATCATTGATATTTCTCCTGGCAACCTTCAATCAAGATATTTCTCCTAATTCTCAAGTTCATGAGAGGGACCCTTTCTTCTCTTGGACAGTCAACTTTGTAACATTTTATATCTTAGATGAAGAATTTGATCCTCTAGGTCTTGGAGATCAGAAGTTAGACATTCTATTTATAGGATTTGCACTCTTGCTCCCACTACATACTGTTTCTGGTGTACCTTGTAGCCCATTCAATCTATTTGTTGTGATTTTCTTCTTGAAGCTCTATGCTACATCCCTCCAACTGAAACTATTTAGGAGCTTGAGAAGAGGTGACATAGAGCTAGAGGAAATGTTGGATTCCAACCTGAGCACTAGACTATTAATCACATCTTTACACTCCAGGCCATAATTGAGGAAGCCCAACATTGTTCCTAGAAATTTTACTGTTTTTTCATAGACTTTCAAAAAGGCTTTTGACTTTGTCCCCATAGAGGCTTTATTCCACATACTCAGAGATATTGGCATCTCAGAAACCCTTTTTTCAACCATTATGCATTTTATATGAGTCAATATTTGGTCATCTATGCACCAACACATGGGCTATCATATTTTATCCTAAGTATCATTCGTGTAAAACAAAGTTTCCCCTTGTCCCCTACACTATTTGTATCTACATTGACAAGTTAGAATCCTTCCATGAGCACATCCAAGATGGCAATGGTTTCCTTCTACACCATGTATTAACTTATATTTTTATGTTTGCAAATGATGTGGCCCTTATAGTCTCATCCCCAGACAAATTGCAAAGACAACTCGATGTCCTGGCCATTTTCTATGATCTTCATCAGTTGACTATCAACCTAGGTAAAAACCAAAGTCATCATCTTCACTGCGTTGAAGAAAATTCCCCCTGATCACCATTTCTTTCTCAAATGAGAGGAGATCGATATCACAAAATCATATACTTATCTAGGGGTATTATTCACAAGACCTCACTTTAGTTTGCAACATGCACTTCAGCTCTGACTCAACAAGGGCTATGGGTCCTCAACACTTATTAAGAGGTAGTGTTTCTCAAACATTTTTCAAGACATATCTACCAAGATGTCACTCATGCACACTCTTGGCCCAACCAAGAGTTGTAATTGGTTCCAAGGTTTTGGTACCTAGTTTAATAGAGCCTAATTGGTCTTCTACAAAGAGAGTATAGATCATCCTCCTTTATCACATTTTTCAATGCAAGTAGCCAATTCCTCAACCCATCATCCTTATAGAGTTTGCAGCTCACCCCTTCCTACCTGAGACAGTGTTTTGTCTTGGCCCTCTTTTACACTATGCTAAAAAATCCGTTGATACAACAAGGGGGCACGATCGATGTCCATACTTGGGCTTTTTCTCATCAGAGTCCATTGCAACAACTACTCCTTCGGCTTGATCTCCTTGTTTCAATTAGTATTATGATGTACCAACTACCTCCATTCAAATATTCCCTATATGCACATGAATATCTCTTACCAATCAAATAAAAGATGAAAAAAATCATCCAAGAGGATATCTATAGGATGTAAAAATTAAGATGTATGAAGTAACAAATTAAATGATGTGAAAATTTGAATCACACATGATTTACTTTATAGGACAGCTTGAAGGCCTTAAATTATGAATGTTGTGTTGCTTAAGGTTTTATTATAAGGACTGGAAAAAATACAATCTCCATAATGTTCCAACTTTGTGGCCATCTCAAAATAGTTTTGAAACATAAAATTACAACATAATGTCATAAGAAGATTACTCACGGTTTAACAGATCAGACTTGATATCTTATATCAACTTTTTCCTTTTACATGATGTCAGTCTTCTGCCCATGCCTTAGAACCATGGCTAAAGGGGTGTGCTACATGACCGGGGGTTTGTAATTCCAGTCAACATAATTATAACTAATTATGAGAACAATATAGCATTTCTTATATACCATATTTCTTAAATTAAATATTATCTTACCCTATGAATTATAGTGCATAGATATAAACAGAGATGGTTTCTAACAAAAAACACCCAGAAAGGTAGCAAAATTAAGAGGAGACACTTATTTCACTTATTCGGTGCTGGTATTTGATGAACACCATCATCATCACTTCCACATTCATCCTCCTGCACCTCAAGAGCTTCAGGTAACACTCTGCACCTGAAAATAGATTAATGAAGTGAAAATTAGAGTTAAAACATTCTATATTTTTACAAAGAGTTACAACGCACATTCACAAGAATGATACCAAGCCTTCTCCATTAATAATTTCCATGCTAGTGAACAATGTCAAAATAGGCCATAAAACACTATTATCAGAAGTCAATCCTATATAAAGAGGAAAAACACTGAACCCAACTAAACATTTCCATTTATTGGAACTGCCCATCATCAAAATTAAGTAAAACCAATCTACAAATTTATGATTAACTTTCAAGCATGATATGTCACAGAGGAAAAATTTCTTGATAGAAGGTGCCTTTCCACTCGAAGGATCACAATAACTGAAGTAGAATATGAGACTAAATAATTATTTCAATAGTTTTTCATTGAAAAATATTTATTTAACTTCCACATTATTGTCTAATAAAGTCTATTATTTAACAAAAAAGTAGTATTAATATGTAAATATCACATTTTAGAATACTATTCTACTAACATCTAATTCTGTTTCATATTATTATGATATTGTCGAATGTTATAGCCAGCTAATAATTCCAACCCACCTTCTTGTCTAACTTTTAGGGGATGCCAGATTTCACAGGAAAAATAGAGTCTTTACAAAAATAATGAGATATCACTAGAACATCACACAAGAGCCTTGAAACTTGTGTGCATAATCAATAATGCTTAAAAGAAATAATCTTTAAAATCTAGACCAATTCAGATCCCTACATCCCAACCTAATCTTAAAATAATTGCCACAATTTAAAAATATGTGGAGGTTCAATGCCAGTTATAAAACGTGTTTGACTGCGATATTGTTTCCAAATCAAAGTGCCCATCAGAGAACCTCTCTCTATATTCCTCTAGTTCCCATAGCTTCCTCCACTCCATATATATTTCACGTATCAATGTGTCAAACTGTGATTTTATTGGCATCAAATTGGGGTTGTTTTGTAACCAGTCAGCAATAATTGATACCAAATAAATACAAGCACTCTCCCCTGCAGCATGTTCACTTCGTTGGTCAATTGAAGAAAAAAATACTTTAGTTGGTAGCTTCATTTATCCATCTATGCTAACCAATACTTTATGTTCCCAACGACTAATGGTAAAGTTGTCATCTCCAAAGTCTAAACATCCAGACATGTTGAGAGGGACAATGGAATCAATCTCATTGACCTGCAATAGATAAAAAGGTATTGATATCAATATCTACCAAATATTGCAAGAGATAGTTAAACACAAATGAAGGAACAAACAAAAGGGTTCTGTCAGTTTCTAAATTGATGTTGAATTAAATTCAATACCTTAAAATAATCCATATCTAGAATCATCAAACTTTAATCAAAACTATTCAATCCAAAAAAAATATCCCAGACACTCATGAGTCGTGCGAAACTTAGTAACACACATCCAAAAAAAAATTTAGCGCCAAATGAAGCACTAAAAAATGAAAAAAACAATACAAGCACCCATCAGTATTACATTAGTACCTTTTTCTATGGTATGAATAATGTGACATATTTATAAGGGAAGAAAACATCAAGAGACAAGTTGTATATCACTAGGTAAGGCCACATGGTGAAGCCTGATTAAAAAGGAACCTAAGTCACCAATCATCTCCACTTGATCAAAAATAAACATAAATTCATTAAAAAAAAATGTTTGATCTGTTTTCACTTAAAAATGTGAAGATCCAAAATTGTAATAACAAGCATTCAAGCCAAACACACTACCATACATGATACATAATCGTTGATTGTAGCACCAAAATAATGCAATCAAATATGCCAAAAATAGTACAATTATGCATTAGTATTGCATCAGAACATTTACTATATTAAATTTATCTATTTTGTAGAGTGATATGGTTAGGAGTAGTAAAAACGATAAGAGAAAGGAACTGTACCATTTCTTGGGGGGGTAGCTATGTAAGAAAGCTTGATTGTCTGCAATCAAAATCAATATTATCTCCACCCTCTTCTCTGCATACCTTATTCAACAATGGTTCTCCCCTCTTTCGCGCTACTCTAAAACATACCTTTCTTATTTTCCATGAAAGAAGACTCTGCATGGAAGTTTGTTGCAAAGGGTGATCGAAGTCTAAAGAAGATGGATCCTCAATCAACTTTTGAATCAGTTCCAGACTCGGTATACTAGTCATCATCCAATTGTTACCAACTACATTTTCTGCAGAGTCTAGATGAAGGATGCCTTCAACGACAAGATTAGTTGCAACCAAAGTTCCATAACTCAACAAATTCTTAAATCTAGAGAAAATCTTGTAATGAGATCCACCCTCTTCACACTCATCAGCAGAAGCTAAGTCAATTGACTCAACAAATTCACATTCATGACTCCTTGGAGACATTTTTTCATCACTTAACAAGAAGGTTAACAATTATTCCATTCAGAAAATGCTTTTAAATCGCCGATTTTGCATTACTTTTCTTCATGAAAAAATTGATGTTGTATTTTGAGCCTTCTAATGGTAAATTGCTGGCCGATTTCAGTGTCTGGTATGTGAACTTTGGACTACTGATTCAATCGTTGGTCAAAATGAGCATAAAATCCCACGACAAAAAAATTGATTTTATTAAAGGAAAAATAAAACTTCAAGGAAGAATATTTTTATGAAATTTAGTAAGGGAATAAGGGAATAATATGTATCCTCCTTCCAGTAACTACAGTTTGCATTCCAATATTTTCAAAATGATTTTTGTAGATAGATTTTCCGATGATTCGTCTTCAAACTGAAGGGATTTTTACATAATTTTTTGCATGCTTTCAACGACAGTGTAAAGATGCTTCCTTATATTACTTCAAAAACAATATCACTTGAAAAAATATTTTTTCTGTGATGATGAATAAAGAATCTTTGATGTTGCAAATTCATCCAATCAGGGAACAATTCAACTTGCCGACTTTGCCACCCACAATAGGCTCAAATGGAGGAGCCTTACAATAACTCCAATCAACCCACACAAAATTATGATCACCTCCCTCC
Source organism: Pinus albicaulis (assembly GCA_034641835.2). NCBI lineage: Eukaryota > Viridiplantae > Streptophyta > Pinopsida > Pinales > Pinaceae > Pinus > Pinus albicaulis. Next base: position 695,856,227 of record CM076570.1, on the reverse strand, counting down.
TTTATAGTGCTCACACACAAAATAAGTAAGTTACAGGCAAAGAACAATGCCACCTCAGTATTAAAATTCATGAGATCTCGAGGAGACCCCTGACTTGCACCCATGAGACCCTTGAAATATTGTCTCTTTTCAGGCCCTTTTTACAATCACATAATACACCCTCCTTCCCATTAATCCATCTCTCTGCAAAGAGAATCCTTGTCAATGTGTATTTTTCTATTGGTCATAAGACATATATGTGTTTTGTATTCAAACAAGCATCCTGAATATACATTATTTTTTTGCTGTGCACATTCAAATAGTGTAGGGGACAGTTGGAGTATATTATATTTTGATGTTTGTAGATGATGTGGCCCTTATAGTATCATCCCCAGAAAAATTTCAATGATTGCTCGATGCCCTGGCCCTTTTCTGTGATCTTCATCAGTTGACAGTCAACCTAGGTAAAAACCAAAGTCATCATCTTCAACGTGTTGAATAAAATCCTCCTTAATCATCATTTCTTTCTCAATGGAGAGGAGATCGAGATCACCAACTCTTATACTTATCTATGGGTACTATTCACAAGACCTTTCTTTGGTCTGGAACATGCACTTCAACCCTCACATTCTCCAACATTCTCCAAATCTCCTAAAGGAAAAATTGTTATTGGCTTCTCCTCACGAAAATTGAAATAACATTTCTTCATATTTTTTGTCCTCGATATACATTTGATTCTCAAAATAAGAAAAAATTATATGTACACCTAAAAACACCAAAAAATAATGATTTTTTTTCCTTGTCTTCAACAACTCCCTGAGATAAGGTCAAAACAATCAATTTTGGACCCAAATTACAAGAAAGTAATAGCCCAAAATCATTGAAGCCTAAAGTAAAGATAAAATTCATATAATGTGTATTTACCACATGAGAGCTCTTTTGACCTATCATAGGTTTAGTTTTATAAAACATTATACTATATCCAATGATCCTGTTTTCATGTGGTATATCCTTACTATTTTACCCCTTGATGAGGAACCTTTGTTCTATTACTCTTTCCCTCTACTTTGTAGTTTGTCTTGTTGGCCCATCCATGTCCATTGTTTATATTTTCTTTGATCACTTTGAAATATATTCATAATAGATACTACTCTATATTAGAGCTATATTTTCCTCATTGTGGTGTATTTGTGGCCTTCTAGGCCTAGTCTCTTAACCAAAACTTCTAATTATTTTGTTTTTAGTACATTCAACTCTAGAAATAAACATCAAATTTCATATCACTCTATATCATAGCTCCATATTTATCCATGTTGGTGTATCTCTAATCCTCCAAGCTTAGTGTGAAACATTTATCTCTAATTCCACTTTGTAACACACCAAACCCGCTTATTACAATTATATTTTTGAGGCATAATTAAACCTAAAATTCAGGGTTTATTATGAATACGGGGTTACCAAAAATCCTCTTTACTCCATCACCTCAAATCATACTTCTGATACTAACATCATATTTTTCTCATTATGATCTTTCCGAATGATATAATTTTCATCCCAATATAATCTCTATCCACAAATATATACTTCTTTGAAGATTTTCCCTTTAGGGATAGATCATCATCTGTGAATGTCCATGTGGCTAACACATGGTAGCCCTTGGCCATGAACCACTTCCACATTTTTCCACTCTTTCAACCCACCTGGAATATCAAACCCTGTCATATCATCATTTTCCATTTTAACACCCTTTCTTCAATTCCTCGAGGTTTTGACATCCAATACGCCATTATAGTTAAATGCATTGGTAGGTCGATATATGATATGGTTATATGGACACTCCATTAACTCCAGATATGTTGGTAACCGATGTGGTGATATGACCATTCCTTTTATATGTTGATATGGGTTATTCCTATAATAGTAAATATTACATTATTAATACTTCCTCTATAACTATAAATCATTTCAATTAAATGATATGTCGGTTCCAACTCATCATACCACCTCATTTCTATAACATATAACAAACATATAACATGTGGAAAATTTTTATGTCTCCCCTTCCACGTGGCATTGTTAATGTGTGCCATGTTTCATTTGTATTTATATAGTTGGCACGAAAAATCACTGAATCCATGTAACATATTTCTTCCACAAGAATTTCTCATCTGTATTGACATCATCCTTCTATTATTTTAGTGCATGTGTTATGTCCCTATAATACTAGTATATTCCCCTTATTTTTATTGTTAGTGTATCCCCCTATTGTTATTTTTGTGCCCATTTATCCCCAATGTTATTATTGTTGTACCCCATAGAATACCATTATTTTTATTGTTGTGCCCTTAAATTATTATTGATATGTAGCCTCTATTTATATTGTGACCCCTTAGACCCCTATATATACCAAGGAGTTCTTATCATTTGTATCATCCAGCAATTTCTCATTTATGTAATGTAAAGGAGGTTTCCCCTTCTAAGAGGATAATTTTTAAGTCGTTCTTCTAATTGTTATTCTATTTTGTCAGTTGGTTGCCTAACATTTGGTATCTGAGCTTTGGATTCTAGGGTTTTTCTACTTCAAACAAGACATCATGGAATTTTCACTATAATGTTTTATAGGAAGCTTCAGAAGCTAAAATTATGTTCACATGGAACCAAAATCTTGGTGCACGTCGTGCTAGAATTTAAGATCTTGGCTGGCTATTTTTTTCTGAGATATGGTCCGAAGAATTTAAAATCGTCATAACTTATCTTCAAACATCAGATTGGAATTTTGTAAAAATTGACAGAAAGAGAACAAAATTTAGTTTCTTTTCTATCAATTTCATATATGAAGGCTGAAAAAATGACATTTGGCATTACATACAAGTTATCTCCACTGAACAAGTCCATAATCAAGTCATTATGGAAGATTTGGCATAAAATTACCTTGAAGAATCCAATTTTGGTATGACTTGTGGCATTGAAAATATCACTCATAGGGACACCAAATGATCGAATTTCAAACCTTGGAGATTGAAAATTATAGAGTTACAACCATTTAAATATCGAGCTCCTAAAGCAAAGAAAAATGTGTGTATTATTTTTTAATTGCATAATTTTTAAAATTTAGTTTGAAGGGATTCAAAGGGCATGTTGAATCATATATATCAGTATTGGGTTCTGAAATTCCTCCCAAACAAAATAATTCTACACCCATTAAGCCCTCAGAAATATCTACAATGGTACATGAAGAGGAAGAATTGCAACATGATATATCAAAATTATGGGACCAAGTGCAACAATTTTTTCTCTCAAAATGAGAAACTAAAGATGAACTAAAATGGGAAATGGATGGCTTAAAATGGGACATGGATGGAATGAAAGGAAACATGTAGGTTTCTAAAGTAGACATGGATGTGATTAATCTCAAGTTGGAAGGGTTGACAAAGTTTTTGCAAGAAAGGCTTCCTGGTTGTGACAAGGTAATCCATTAAAATCATGATGAGGAAAAAAGAAATATGAATTATGATTTTAATGACTCCAATGTGGGGTTTAAGTGTTGGAAATGTTGTCATTGATGGCAAAGAAGATGGCAAAGGAGGAGCACCTGAAACATTAGTCAAGGAGCAGAGGAAGCAAAAATAGAGGTAGTAGAGACAACAAAAAGAGAAGTAAGGAGAAACATTAGTCAAAGAAGTAGCAGAGGCAGCAGAGAATTTAATAGCAGATCTGGACAGACAGAGCAGTAAATATTGGAAGGGCTTGAAGGAGCTTAATACAGAGGTTTATTTATGTATTAGGGGTTTAATACAGTTTGCAGATGAATGCTGGAGAGGTTAGAATTAGAGTAGACCTGGAATAAACTTTGCATGAAGAATTTTGTGTGAATATGCCTTGAATTTCCTAGAAATCATGCCTTCAACCCAGTTTGGAATATTGGAAGTGTGAAAAATTAAGAGACGTTCGAGAAGTAGAGGTAGAGGTCGAGCAGCAGAGGCACAGCAAAGGCAAAGGCAGAGATGAAATGGTATGTATGTCATGGGTCCAATGTTGTTTTAAATATTGATGGCTGGCTTTTTATTTAAATTTTGGATATAAGAATATAAGTTGAGGTGGGCTCGGATGAACTGTTGCATTAATGGTTAGTGATAAAATTTATACGAAGCATTATTTCATTATAAGCAAGGTGAGTTAAAATAACTCTGGAGCCCGAAAGGTTATATTACTACATATATTAGTGTTGGGATTAAGTCTAATCCAAAGACTTAATATAATATTGACGAAGAACATTAAATGTAGTGTGAGACTCCCCTACATAAATTCCGAGAATCACTACCCCAGCTGGAAGATACACTAAAGACTGAAGCGGCAAAGTATACATACATACATATACATATACATATACATATACATATACATATACATATACATATACATATACATATACATATACATATACATATACATATACATATACATATACATATACATATATATATATATATATATATATATATATATATATATATATATATATGCATCACTTTATATAATTATAGCGCTTTTTAAACAAAGAGAAAAGTATATCTATATATATGCGCAGTGCACTATATACGAAGTACCATAAGGTGGGACCCTTCTACAGAAAATTCCGAGAATCATTACCCCAACTGAAGGTTACATTAAAGCGGGATCAGAAGATTATATATGTACAGCATGGTACATATGTTGTGATTTATATTCAAAGGCTCAAAGCTATATATATATATATATATATATATATGGAGCGCTTTATGGGCAAGGAACCAAAGGTATAATACAAAGCATAGGTATTATATCTTTTGGTGCGAGATCAAAAGAACCAAAGGTTTTAACGCTTGGCTTTAAAACAAAAAAAGTTTTATATGGTGGGACCCTCACCCAATCGCATCGGAGCATAAGAATATCGAAACATGCAAATGCAAATTGCGATTGTGATTGAGTTCCGGACCCAATATGGTTTAAAGAACGATTCATATATGTTTGAGTTCCGGAGATTTGATAGCTAGTGGGACCCTTTGTTAATTGCACCAAACTATTAAAGGATGCGATTGCGATTAATCGCATCGGACCCATCGCATTGGCACATCCAAATGAACAGTGTTACATTACATCGGATAAAACTGCGGCAGCGAAGCATGACAATAGAAGTTGCGATTGCGATAAATAAGCGGACCCGATCTGTTATGGACTATGATTTTATATGTTTGAGTTCCGGCCTAATCGCATCAGCACATTTAAATGAACAGTGGTTGATCGCATCGAAGGTGAAAGAGTATCGACAAAATGAAAGTTTCGATTGCGACTTAGCGATTGGATGAGAGCCATTAGATTCACTCAGGGATGGATGGCGGAGATGATTCGATTGGCTATATGGTGGGCCTTTGCTAATCGCATCGGTAGAAATCAAAAGACCAAATCGTAGGAGCATTGTGAATGTTGTGATTGCAATTAAAATAAGCGAGCGGAGTATAGCTGAAATGTGGGGTCCATCCAAAAGTTAAGAGTAATAACAGATTTTCTCCAAGTTAATTACACCAAAGCTAAAGAGGAAAAGAAAGCACCGCGGCACATGTATATATATGCTAAGCGATACGCACATATTTCCAATATGAGGATAGTAATGCATCGCATCGGAGAATAGAGCAAGTTCAGCGAGTGGGCTCGTAAGGGCTTTCTAAGTATTAAAACGTTTTATTATCTATATAACGCAAAGAATTTAATTGCGCAGTTATATATATACAACAGACACATAATAACGGTGAATAGGAATATGCACATGAACGAATTTGACAGGTGTACAAGTACAGAAAAATAGAAAATATGCAGAAGACAGTGAGGAGAAGAAGGCAAGATAGTTACATGACAGCAGCAAAAAAGACAAAGCCAACAAAGCCAAAAGCCATAAAATGGGCTGAGTAAAATTGTTTTTATGTAACAAAAATGTGAATTTTGTAATTGATTTTTATGTTTTGTGATGCATTTGCAAGTCTCCGGAAGAAAACAAAATCCCATTGTAATATTAAAATTAGTACCTACAGTTATATTTTTCTGAGTGAGCTAAAAAGAAATAAGAAGGTAGAAGACCAAGGGGTATGACTATCCATTTCGAATTCCTAGAGGAAAACAAATAGTCATGAGGAAATATCTATAAGTAATATCACCTTGATATGCATAGTGATGTTAGAGAGGTTGGATAATGTAGAATTGAGGCAGAGAAGATAAGAAGAAGGAGGAGTAGAACAAGATGATGTGAAAGTTAGAGAATGCAAAAATGAAGCAGTGAGATAGATAAGAAGGAGGAGTTGAGCAAAGAAGAAGGAGGAGATGATAGTGAATCTGAGAAGATGTAGAAATGATATAAGGCAGATATGAAGATTGATGCATAGCAGTGAAGATGATACAAAATAGAGCTGATATCCAAGGTAAATCAGCAAGTTCTTTTCTTTTGAAAGAGTAAGGAATTTGGAGCTTCCCTATCAAGCTGTAGCTTGATAGATGCCAGTTGTAGCTGACTAAGGTAGGAGCCTCTTGTAGGTTGGTGCCTGCAGAAAATAGATGGGAGTTGGTGCTTCCACATCAAGTTGTAGCTTGATAAAATGTCAGTTGTAGCTGATTGAGGTTGGAGCCTGCTGTAGGTTGGTGCCTACAGAAAATTGATGGGAGTTGGAGTTTCCTTACAAGTTGTAGCTTGCATAATTGAGGTTGGAGCCTCCTGTAGGTTGGTGCCTACAGAAAATCAGTGGTGAGAGGGAGTTGGAGCTTTCCTTTGCATCGCAACAATAATAATATGTGGTTTTCTCCCTTTATGGGTTTCCACTTATATCTAGTGTCTCTGTGCATGATGTTTATGTGTTGATCTGGTTTATATCATCTGCTTAATACTTTCTACTCTCATATTAAGTCTAATGTTACATTATATTAATGCTTGTTGCTCACATTTTAAGATTACTCACATGTTAAGTTGAACATGAAATGAAGGTGTAAACTAGTGTTAATGAAAAGGTTTTAAAAGTCCATGAATGTGTTAAACTAATTCACCCCCCCCCCCTCTTAGTTTAACTAAGGGTTCAAAAATTGGTATCAGAGTCGGGTTCCTCTGGTGTAAGATTAATAGCTTGAAGGAGATCTGGTTAAGTCATGGACTATCAAAATGTACCCGTGCTAAATACAGCAAAATTTCCTGAATGGAGAGATAAGGTTAAAAAAGGTTTAATGGCCTATGAACCTGAGGTATGGAAGCTTGTATGTGATGGTTACTGCAAAGACTCACCCACGGTGAAAGAACAATAGAGGAATGCCAAGGCAAAATGTGTGATATATAACAATCTTCATAACAAGGATCTTGAGTTAATAATGGATTTAACTTCAGCAAAAGAAATCTTGGACAGACTGCATTTCATGCATGGAGTAGACACTGACGATTGCAGTGTCAAGAAGGAGAAAATAATTAAGAAGAAGAAAACTTCAGGTCAAAAGGAAAATATTCAATCAAATGAGGTACCTGCTAGTGTGAATGGTAGTAAGAACCATGAAGAAATTGCAGCTGAAGAAAAGGCCAAACTAGACACTGCCTTGACTGAAATAGAAAGACTAAAAATGAAAACTAAGACCTTAAGACAGTGGTGAAAATTTGTGATGAGAAAGAATATGAAGATAAGAAAGAGATTGTTGGCCTGAAGACACACCTTGAAGAAGCAAGGAATATAGAAGACACTCTGCTGCAACAAATGAAAGAGAAAAATATGGAAGGTGAGAGACTGGAAGAAGAAGTAGCGAGCCTAAGAAAGAAATTAGAAAAAGCCCAAAGAGAATTATTAATGAATACTCCTCAAATGAAAAGCTCTGAACAACTAGACCAAATTCTAAATGCTCAAAGGTCTCCTCTCATAAAGGTTGGGATAGGATATGAAGGAGAAATTAGTAAGTCCAAGGAAGAAGATAACAAGAAAATCATATTTGTAAAAGTTGTAAAGGACAGTGAAGCAGCTCAGCAGATTACTACAAAAATAGAACCCAGCAAGAACAGGATTTGCGAAGAAACAAATAGAATCAAGAAGCAACATGGTAGGACAGAGAATGAGAAGATGAAACAATCAGCTGTTAAAGGCTCACATGCTCCTGAATATGAACTGAATAAATTTGGAAGATGTCAAAGGAGGTTCTTTCCTCCTATGAAAGATATCACATGTTTTTCCTACCACAAACAAGGACATACTGCAACATGTTGTAAGACAAAGAAAACGTAGTCCAACTAGCAAAAGATGCAGCAAAAAAGAAGAACAACTCAAGCAAGCAAAGGGAAAAGACAATCTTCCACCAGGTACACAAATCATTTCCATGGCTATTGTTATGCATGCAATAATTTTGGACATAAATTTGTTGATTGTAAAATGTATTCAAGAAGAGGAACAAAATATTATACATCAGCTCAAATGCACCTTGGTCAAATAAGATGTTATGTATGCCCCAAGCATGGTCACAAAGAAAAAGATTGTAAACTGCCATATATATTAAAGAACTCCAAACAGATGATGAAATCCAATCCAATAAAAAAAAAATATGAATCGGAAAGGAGTGCAGACATTATGATGAACCCCAATAGAGTATGGAAAGAAAATAGAAAAGGGGAGCCTATCATCTAAATAACATAATAAATCCTCCATAGTCTTAGGGGGAGATTCTCTAGGAAGCAAAGCAAAAATCCATCCAGTGACTAATATGAAGCAACATCCCAGGGGGAGAGCAATTCATATATAGACCCCATGAAAGTAGTCTAAGAAGAGCACCTTAGAATAAGAACGACTATAAGATCATGAAGGGAAAAGAAAATTCCTCTAAGAAAGAACTATAGAGGAAGAAGATTATCTAAATTTTTCAATCACTGACAAATTGTTGGAAGAAGAGAAGGAAAAAATAAGCCATGGTAATAGAAAGAAGACATCAACACCTTAAATGATGATCACATTGTGCATCATATTGCTAGAATTGACAATGAATCACATTAAGAAGAATGAGTAATAAAAGTGTCTGTCATCATTAATATCATTACATCACTCATCTATGAAAAGTCCCATTGGAAGAGTACAGTCAAGTAAGTGATAAATTTCTGAGTGATCTGCCCATGAAGAGTCCTAGGAAAGAAATTGAAGATGTCTTCCTTAAGATCACTATGTTAGAAAAGTTGAATTGTATGTAAAGCAGCAATGATTCTGGAGCAGTCCTAGAAAAGAAAATGTTGTGACTTCCTCTGAAAAAAATGACAGAAAAAGAAAAAGATTAATGAGGTCAAGATCATATTCAGTATATTGAAGATTGTTGTTGAAAACAGTGGAGGGCTCAATAATAGAATTTATGAAGGGTGTCTTAATTATGGGTAAATGTGAAAGCTAAAGTGAAATTTCTACATGGTTTATCAAAGTAATATCAATTGGTGTTTAGGTCCAAGCAACATGCTTATCAACAGATTACCAAGCATTATCAATGGATCAACAGTATGATACAGGTCCACAGGATCAAAGAACTATGGAAAAAGAACCTCAAGTTCATCTTGATAGAACAATCAAAGTATCTCAAGAATAAAGGAATAGCTGTGATTACCATCTGAAGCTCAAAATTTTTTAAATCATCTAATACTACTTCAGCACAAAGGATTTTCTGGTAATCCACCTTTAAAGAGAGTTTGATTATTGACATACACACCCCCTTATGTCATAAAGAAAAGTGCATGGTTGATAAGTGAGATTGACCAATACATTGAATGCATCCTACCTCAAGGTTTTGTTGTAAAAGTTCATTATGCAAGCAGTAAAGGCGTTTGATCTCTTAGATCAAATTCTAGTTAATTCATTGATCACATCAGTAACAAGGACCTGCAGCTATTAAGTGTAATATCATTATCAGCATCCTAGCTCATATCATCACCAACAGGCAAGAAAAGTGAACCACAGTTATAAAAGACATATTGGCATCATCACAATTGAACAAATTTTGTACTATAGATGATTATTGCAGAAGAAGACAGACTCCAACTACAACCTTCCTCAATAGATACGCATCGCAGATGAAGATTATAATATAGACTGAAGTATACCTAAAGAAAGCTTGATATGTCACATGGGGCATTCACAATATTTAAGGTTAGATCCAATGATGCATTTATGATTAGATAAGGTTGATACAATATATTCCATGAAGATTCATTATCTTCACTTTCAGCCTTATACTAGTGAAAGGGGACTGTGCTTTGGATTGTATCAATTTACAGTGTATATTCAAGTCCAATAATCCACAAAGTGTTCTCTCAACAAATCTTGTACACAAGTTTAGAGCAGCATGGTAAAAAGTTAGAAGAAAAAGGCCTAAACACATATCAGAGAGAAGAAATGAACAGATAAAATGCACACTAGGAAATGAGGAACCCTTTGCCATTGATTTCAAAGGGGAAGGAAAAGCAGATAGGCAGAGGAAGCATTGGATTATCGGTGGATGTGTTGCCATCAGTGCCAAAGGGGGAAACTATTGGAAATGTTGTCATTGATGGAAAAGGAGATTACAAAGGAGGAGCACCTGAAACATCAGCCAAGGAGTAGAGGAAGAAAAAAGAGAGGTAGCAGAGACAGCAAAAAGAGAATTAAGGAGTAGCATCAGTCAAAGAAGTAGCAGAGGCAGCAGAGCATTTAATAGAAGATCTGGAGAGATAGAGCAGTAAAGATTGGAAGGGCCTAAAGGAGCTTAATACAGAGGTTTATTTATGTATTTGGGGTTTAATACAGTTTGCAGATGAATGTTGGAGACATTAGAATTAGAGTAGATCTGGAATAAACTCTGCATGAAGAATTCTGTGTGAATATGCATTGAATTTCCTAGAAATCATGCCTTCAACCTAGTTTGGAATATTGGAAGCATGACAAATTAAGAGACAGTCGAGCAGTAGAGGCAGAGGTCGAGCAGCGGAGGCACAACGAAGGCAGAGGTAGAGATGAAATGGTATGTATGTCGTGGGTCCAATGTTGTTTTAAATATTGATGGCTAGATTTTTATTTAAAGTTTGGATATAAGAATATAAGTTGAGGTGGGCCCGGATGAACTGTTGTGTTAATGGTTAGTGATAAACTTTAGACAAAGCATTATTTCATTATAAGCAAGGCGAGTTAAAATAAATCTGGATCCCAAAAGGTTATATTACTACATATATTAGTGTTGGGATTAAGTGTGATCCAAAGACTTAATATAATATTGATGGAGAACATTATATGTAGTGTGAGACTCCCCTACATAAATTCCGAGAATCACTACCCCAACTGGAAGATACACTAAAGACTGAAGCGGAAAAGTATATATATATATATATATATATGCAGAACTTTATATAAGTATAGCGCTTTTTAAACAAAGAACAAAGTATATATATATATGCGCAGCGCACTATATACAAAGTACCATAAGGTGGGACCCTTCTACATAAAATTCCGAGAATCATTACCCCAAATGAAGGTTACATTAAAGCGGAAGCAAAAGCCTATATATATACAGCACAATACATATGTTGTGCTTTATATTCAAAGGCTCAAAGCTTATATATCTATATATATATATATATATATGGAGCACTTTATGGACAAGGGACCAAAGGTATAATACAAAGGATAGGTATTATATCTTTTGGCGTGAGATCAAAATAACCAAAGGTTTTAACGCTTGGCTTTAAAACAAACAAAGTTTTATATGGTGGGACCCTCACCCAATCGCATCGGAGCATAAGAATATCGGAACATGCAAATGAAAATTGCGATTGCAATTGAGTTCCAGACCTGATATGGTTTAAACAACAATTCATATATGTTTGAGTTCCGGAGATTTGATAGCTAGTGGGACCCTTTGTTAATCGCACCAAACTATTAAAGGATGCGATTGCAATTAATCGCATCGGACCCATCGCATCGGCACATCCAAATGAACAGTGTTACATCGCATCGGAGAAAACTGCGGCAGCGAAGCATGACAATAGAAGTTGCGATTCCGATAAATAGTCGGACCTGATCTGTTATGGATTGTGATTTTATATGTTTGAGTTTGGGCCTAATCGCATCGGCACATTTAAATGAACAGTGGTTGATTGCATCGGAGGTGAAAGAGCATTGACAAACTAAAAGTTCCGATTGCGACTTAGGGATTGGATGAGAGCCGTTAGATTCACTCATGGATTGACGGTGGAGACGATTCGACTGGCTATATGGTGGGCCTTTTCTAATCGCATCGGCGGAAATCAAAAAACCAAATTGCAGGAGCATTGTGAATGTTGCGATCGCGATTAAAATAAGCGAGTGGAGTATAGCTGACATGTGGGGTCCATCCAAAAGTTAAGAGTAATAATAGATTTTCTCCAAGTTAATTACTCCAAAGCTAAAGAGGAAAAGAAAGCACCGCGGCACATGTATATATATGCTAAGTGATACGCACATATTTCCAATATGAGGACAGTAATGCATCACATTGGAGAATAGAGCAAGTTCGGCGAGTGGGCCCGTAAGGGATTTCTAAGTATTAAAATGTTTTATTATCTGTATAACACCGAGAATTGAATTGTGCAGTTATATATATACAACAGACACACAATGACGGTGAATAGGAATATGCACAGGAACGAATTTGACAGGTGTACAAGCACAGAAAGCTAGAAAATATGTAGAAGACAGTCAGCAGAAGAAGGCAGGACAGTTACCTGACAGCAGCAGAAAAGGCAAAGCCAGCAAAGCCAAAAGCCAGAAAATGGGCTGAGTAAAATTGTTTTTATGTAACCAAAAATGTGAATGTTGTAATTGATTTTTATTGTTTGTGATGCATTGGCAAGTCTCCGGAAGAAAACAAAATCCCACTGTAATATTAAAATTAGTACCTATAGTTATATTTTTCTGAGTGAGCTAAAAAGAAATGAGAAGGTAGAAGACCAAGGGGTATGACTATCCATTTCGAATTCCTAGAGGAAAACAAACTTTCATCAGGAAATCTCTATAAGGAATATCACCTTGATATGCATAGTGATGTTAGAGAGGTTGGAGAATTCAGAATTGAGGCAGAGAAGATAAGAAGAAGGAGGAGCAGAACGAGATACTGTGCAAAGTTAGAGAATTTAGAAATGAAGTAGTGAGACAGAGAAGAAGGAGGAGCTGAGTAGAGAAGAAGGAGGAGCTGATAGTGAATCGGAGAAGATGCAGAAATGATATAAGGCAGATATGAAGAATGATGCACAACAGTGAAGATGATGCAAAACAGAGCTTATATCGAAGGTAAATCAGTAACTGCTTTTCTTTTGAAAGATTAAGGAAGTTGGAGCTTCTCTATCAAGTTGTAGCTTGATAGATGTCAGTTTTAGCTGACTGAGGTAGGAGCCTCCTGTAGGTTGGTGCCTAGAGAAAATAGATGGGAGTTGGTGCTTCCACATTAAGTTGTAGCTTGATAAAATGTCAGTTGTAGCTGATTGAGGTTGGAGCCTCCTGTAGGTTGGTGCCTACAGAAAATTGATGGGAGTTGGAGCTTCCTTGCAAGTTGTAGCTTGCATAATTGAGGTTGGAGCCTCCTGTAGGTTGCTTCCTACAGAAAATCAGTGGTGAGAGGGAGTTGGAGCTTGCCTTTGCATCACAACAATAATAAGATGTGGTTTTCTCCCTTTATGGGTTTCCACTTATATCTGGTGTCTCTGTGCATGATGTTTATGGGTTGATCTGGTTTATATCATCTGCTTAATACTTTTTGCTCTCATATTAAGTCTACTGTTACATTATATTAATTCTTGCTGCTCACATTCTAAGATTACTCACATGTTATGTTGAACATGAAATGAAGGTGTAAACAAGTGTTAATGAAAATGTTTTAAAAGTCCATGAATGTGTTAAACTAATTCAACCCCCCCCCCCCCCTCTCTCAGTTTAACTAAGGGTTCAACATTAAGAACCACCACATTCCAAATAAGATATGAGTAAGTTTGATGGCGAGGATTTGGTAACATGGATAGTACAAATGGAGCAATATTTTCATCTACATGATGTGCAATGCTCACAAAAGGTATGTATTGCATCTTTGCATTTAGAACCTAATCAACTTGTATAATATATATGGACTTTTTTCTCGTAAACTACTTGTCACTTGGTTGATTTTTATGGAGGAAATGATAGCACATTTTGAAGATACAAAGAGGAACACCTTCTTTGGCCAATTGATAAATCTCAAAAAAAAGGATTCAATGGAAAAACACATTGAAGGCTTCCAAAAATTGAATATTAAGGTAACCGATATTTTAGAGGAGAATAGGAGTTATGCCTTCATAGGGAATTTAAAGTATAACATCCAAATTGAGGTTCACCTTTCGGAACCTGATTCATTTGAGAAGGCATTCAGGGTGGCAAGAAATGTTGAAAGAAAAATTATGGAAACAAGGATGTTTACCACTCACAACTATAATGATGGAATTGTTGCTACTCATAGCCTTCCAACACCTACAAGGTTGACACCACAACAATTGGAGGAAAAAATAGAAAAATGGCATTGTTATAGTTGCGATATAAAATAAAATAAAGGTCATAAGTGCATTGGGAATAAATTATTTTACACAGATTATGAAAAGGAAGAAGAAAAGGAAGAAGAAACATTGAAAGAGGAGGATATACACTAGGAACAAACCCCAGTGAAAGAAGAAATGAATTGGAGCATATATTGCAATGCATTCAGAGGAATTGCCTCTCCTTAAACTCTCAATATAAAAGGATATATCAAGAAGAAAAAGGTAATATTTTTTATTGATTTGGGTAGCACCCATAATTTTATTCATTGTAAGATAACCAAGGAATATAATTTCGTTCTATATCCAACACTAGAGTTTCAAGTTATGGTTGCAAATGAAGGAACTATACATTTATTTGGAAAGTGCCGTAATATCAGCTAACCATGGGGGAATATGTATTGAATATTCCAATGCTTTCCATTCCAATGGGAGTTGTTGATTTTGTACTAGGAGTCTAATGGTTACAATCTTGGGGACGATAGCTTTTAATTTTCAAGAACTTTTCTTGAATTTTTTTTGGGAAGGAAAGGAAGTTGAATTAAGGGGTATCGCGAGGAAATCATGATATATAATTAGATCTAATGGAATGAAAAATATTATGAGGAAATAAAAATGCGGTGTAATTACACAATTATGCTCACTATAGGTTCAAACAACGAAATCATCTATTTCTCCATATCTCCAAAAAGTCTTGGACAATCATTCCAAGGCATTTGAGACTCCCAACGACCCCCCACCTATTTCTGATCATCATCATTCTATTCATTTGATTCCAGGAAGTGTTCCTCCAAACATCATCCCTTATAGATATCCATATTCCCAAAAGAGTGAAATTGAACGTATGGTTGTAGAAATATTAGAGGTTGGTATAATTAAACCTAATCAAAGTTCTTTCCCCGCTCTAGTATTTTTGGTCCAAAAGAAGGATGGATCATGGCATATGTTTCTAAATTAGAGGGAGATCAACAAGATCAATATTAAATATAAATTTCTCATTCTTTTCATTGATGAATTACATGGAGAAATTTACTTCACCAAGTTGGATCTTCATTCAGGACATCATCAAGTTAGAATGAAGACTGAAGAAATTCTGAAAACAACACTCATAAATCATGAGGGTCATTATGAATTTTTGGCCATGCATTTTTTATTTACTAATGCACCTTCCACATTTCAAGGTTTGATGAACTCCATTTTAAAATTATTCCTTATAAAATTTGTGTTATAATTTTTTGATGATATACTAATCTAAAGAAAGTCTTGGAAGGATCCTGTTCAACATGTTGACACGGTGCTCAAATTATTGGAGGAGAAAAAATTATATGCAAAAACCTCCAAAGATTTCTTCGTAGTATAGGAGATGGATTATTTGGGTCATATTGTATCTCGTGAGGGTTTTAAGGTAGACCCTAAGAAAAATAAAGGCATTAAGGAATGGAAAATCCCCACAACCATAAATCATCTTCGAGGATTTCTCGGGTTGTTAGGGTATTATCACAAGTTTGTTAATAATTATGGGAGAATATAAAACCTCACCGGTATTAGCTACAAAATAATTCACAAAAACCTTTATTGTGGAATGTGGTGACTCAGGAAATGAAATTGGTGTTGTTTTAATGCAAGAAAGAATACACATTGCTTTTGAAAGTCATCCAGTCAAAGGAAAGTATTTACACAAACCTTTTTATGAGAAGTAAATGTTGGTAATACTAGATCCACTAAAGATATGAAGACCTTACCTAATGGGAAGACACTTCAAGGTAAAAATAGATCATGATAGTCTTAAATACTTTTTGGAACAAATATTATCTTCATAAGGACAACAAATGAGTCACAAATATGTTGGGTTATGAACTTGAAATCATTTACAAAATATGGAAGAAAAATGTTGTTGCAACTGCACTCTCAAGAAAGGATGAGGATGTGGAAGTATTCTCTGTGCCATTTCAATTATCCAACCTGATTGGATAACCAAATCAAGGGATGAATGGAAAAATTACAAAGAGGTGTGGACACTGGTTCAAAATTTGTAGTAAGATCCCATTACATATGATACATTTAGCTGTAAAAATGATTCATTATGGTGCAAAGATCGCTTATATATTTGTAATAACTCCCAACTCAGGAAAAATACTCTTTTGGAATTGCACAACTCCCCCTTAGGAGGGAACTTACGATTTTTAAAAACTTACGATAGGGTCAAGAAGGAATTTTTTTTTAATGGCCTTAAATTTGATATTCAGACGTTTGTGGTGGAATGTCTGGTTTTCCAACAAAATAAAGTTGAGACAATTAAGACCTCAAATATATTACAACCTTTAGCAATTTCATGTCAGTGTTGGGAGGAGGTCTCAATGGATTTATCATAGGTTTACCCAAGTCTAAAGGAAAGGGTGTCATCGTGGTAGTTGATATACTTACCAAGTATGCACACTTTTTGTGCACTATCTCATCATTTTAAAGCTAGTATATTTGCTACCACATTTATGGAAACAATTCAAAAGCTACATGGAAACCCAAATATTAATTAAGTGACAAAGAACCCATTTTTACTCGAATTTTTTGGATGAAATTATTTTCTTGTCTTGGTACTCAATTAGCTTATAGCTCATCTTATCATCCTCAATCTAACAAGAAAACTAAGATAGTGAACATATGTTTGGAAGGATATATTCGTTGCTTTGTATCTGATAAACAAACACAGCGGGTCAAGTGGTTACATCTAGTTGAATGGTGGTATAACATTTCCTTCCATACTGCAACAAAAATGACCCCATTTATGCCACTTTATGGATATCATTGACCATCCATCACATCATATTTAAGAGAAAATTCTAATGTTCAAGCAGTGGAAGATAACATCGAGCATAAAAAATAAGTTCTACAACTCCTAAAGGATAACCTCACTCTGGCGCAGAATTGAATGAAACAACATGTAGATCAAAATTGCAGTGAAATAAGTTTTGATGTTGGTGACTAGGTATTTTTACAGTTACAACCATACAAATAAATTTCCCCCAAGCAAGCTAAGAAGGATAATGAATTATCACCCAAGTACTATTGTACTTACAAGGTGTCACAAAATATTGGTGCGATGGCATATAAATTGGAGCATCTTGCATCTTCCAGAGTACACCTAGTTTTTCATGTTCCATGCTTATAGAAGGTTATTGTTGAGAAGATCCCAGTTCAAAAATTGTTTCTAGAACTCGATGAAGAAGTTCAAATCATATTTGATCCTAAAGTAGTAACGGAAGCAAGAACCTGACAGCTACAAAACAATTAATTTCAGATTATATCATTAAGTGGAAAAATTTACCCATTGAAGATTCCACATGGGAGGATGATAATTTTATATAGAAGTACCCAGAACTAATCAAACATTGAGGAGAACACTTTTTTGAAGAAGAGGGGCATGTTAGGTCCCTATAATACTAATATATTTCCCTTATTTTTATTGTTAGTGTATCCCCCTATTGTTATTGTTCCCATGTATCCCCCATGTTATTATTCATGTGCCCCGAAGAAACCCACTATTTTTATTGTTGTACCCTTAATTTATTATTGATATGTAGGATCTAATTATATTGTGAATCCTTAGACCCCTATATAAACCAAGGATGTCTTATTATTTGTATCATCCCATAATTGTCAATTTATGTAATGTAAAGGAGGTTTCCCCCTTAAAGAGGATAATTTTTAAGTCTTTTATCTACATTTTATTCTATTTTGTGATTTGGTTGGTTAACAGCCTGAGGCTGTCAAGTAATATTCTACACACTAGATCAAATCCATACAAGGAATTTTTTGCACCAATATTCTAGTATTGGTTAACCTTTGCTATCTTACGGAATTACCTTGCGATAATATCAAGTGACTAGGAAATGTTTGTTGTTTATTTTCTATAGCGCTGGAACCACACCATTCATTTCCTTCTCCATAATACATATCAGACATCATTCTAGTGGCATAGTATGTTGATACTCTAGTTTCCCCCCCTTCTGTCAACATTTTGTCATGACCCTTGTGTTCATCAGGTGACCAAGGCTATGGTTGATGTGTTCCAAACCCCATTTTTTTCTCTGTCAAACAAAGGGGAATTTATATCGTGGGAATCCCAAAGAACATTTTGCTAAGGGGCTCAATTCCCAAATTTATTAGTTACCCGAAATGGAGGGTTCAACCCAAAATTTTATTTTTAGCATGCCTTATTCACAGCATGAACACTTAGCCCATACTTGAGATATGGAAGAGATTTGGTAGGGTATTCAAATTCCCTAGGAAGAGATCCTTCAGCATGAATACACCACTTATTTGGAACTTCACCTCATGATGAAGGTTATTTCCATTAATTCTAGGACTAGATTATTTACAAAAAAAAAAATTAATCTCTACCACACACATAAATATTCTTTGGTTTATATAATATAAACTGATCTCATTGATTAAAACTCATTGGGAGCCCCCTACAGAAAATTAGCTACCTTGGTTATCCAAAGGACTGACTTGTCTATGAATCCAAAACTCTTATTTTGTTAAGTTATATACTAGGAACATAAAAAATAACCAAGACTATAATTCTATCAGTGTTATTCTTTAGTTTTTAGCCATACTTCATAAGAGTTCATAAATATTTAAAAAAAACTACATGAACATTAGACATTAATCACAACAATTACAATCATATTTATCCTCTCATTGGTGCATAACTAACAAGTGTACGAATTCATAACATAAACAAACATCGCATAGGCCTTACAATGCATTCAAAATGCATGTTCATAGATACACATTATATTAACATAATTCCCATTTTATTCATTTCAATTTAAAATAAATGTTTAAATTCATAATCACATTTATTGAATTTAATCAAATGCAACCTATAACTCATTAAGGGAGATCCATTTTCCACCCCACCATAGGCTCAACCACACTGCAACCTTTCTTGCAGTTGGTCACCCCTGAGCCAAACCAAGAAGCCATGAGAGAAGTCCTCACATAAAAATTGAGGGTGGATTTCTGAAGATAATCTCATTTACCAAGTGAAATCCATTATTTCCCTTATGATCACATGAAACCTAGAGTTCTTCACAGCTACTATGGGTGGCCTCTTAGTTTCTCCACACAATAAGCATTCATAGTTGAAACACTCTCTCAAGCTACAAGTGGCATAAGGATGAATACCAATCCCCTTCATCCAATTAACTTAGGAAAACTAAAATCCATCTATGCATTTCATTTTTGTCTCACATATGTGCTCTAATAATATTCTTCATGAATTCTTTCTCACGTGAGAAAGCTACCTTCTGTGATTGAGAATAACCTTCTCCTCTCTACTATGAGATTCCTCTTCTCCTTCTCTATATTTTGTTGTCTTTCATAGTACAATTCCTCAAATTCTTCCCTTGATTATATTACATGCTAGGTCTATCTATTCGTGGTCACATCAAAACTTTTGGTGAATTCTTCTAGTGCTATGTTACATATAGTTGAAAATTATGGAGAAATTTTGTTTCAGAGTTATGTGTGTGTCCTAGAGTAGAGTTAGTTCCTATATTACAAGACATGGTTTTAATCTCCATAAATTGAATGCAAGCTTATATATTTCTAGTTTAATGATTAATGAGATAGAGAAGTATTGCTTGGGAAGTCTCCAGGTGTAGCTTGCTCACTTGTGAGCTACTAGTTTTAAGTGTGTAAGTTTCATTTGAGTTTAGTCTTTCCATTTTTAACATGGTATCATGGCCTTGGTGGCGAAAGAGCCCTTGTGGCTATAATTGGAGATAATGTAATCCTTGGTGGTTGAGATCCTTGGTCGTTGGTTCAATTTATTTTGCAACATAGCGTTGAAATTTTTAAGGAATCTTGTTCAACGGTGGTTTTTGGGGTCAAATAAGTGTTGAATAGCATTGTTTTTAGGGGTCAAACCTGTGTTGATAAACTCTAGTTTTAGGGGTAAAAATCTCTCTCATCCACAAAAACTTCCACCAACATGACCCATAAGCATGGATCTGACCCAGAATTCTCGCGCTCGTGTAATTTTGTTGTTTTTAAAAGTGGCCAAGGTTGAAAGTATCTATTTTGGTGGTTTTTTCCATTCTTTTAAGGTTTTAGATTGGAATTACATCCATAGTATCCAGATATGGAGCTATTGAAGGATGTAGAGATAGATCCATAAATTGACTGGTGAAGGATTTGGAATTGGAGTAGTAGATCGATTGTTGGAGGATCTTGAGGTGGATCTGTAAATCGATCTTGTCACAATAAAGAACCACATTGTATAGGTTTATCTTAATGAGAGAAATAATATTTATCGGTCAAATTACGGCAAATGGAAGTTAAAGTTGCATACATTACTCTAGGGTTTGAGTGCATGGAAAATTGGAAACGGTGATGAAGCAAAGCTGAATACAACTGATGATGCCACATCCACATCAATTCAGGATTGGGAGAAGAGGTAAAATAAATTAAAGGTGTTGTCGAAGATGTTGGAAAAATACAGTGTAATCACTCATATCCAAGAATGAAAAACTACTAATGGAATTTGGGTGACACTCAAGGATTTGTATGAAACTAAAAATAAAAATCTCATGTTGTTTATGAAGAGTAAGATTCTCTCCATCAGAATGGAGGAGAATGAACCCGTTGTTTGTTCATTTGATGGATCAAAGAACTAAGAGACAAGTTGAGCAACATAGGGGAGAAAGTATCCAATACATATCTCATCACAATTACCTTAAACGGTATGACAAAGGATTATCAAATGTTCATTATAGGGCTTGCAGCGATGGATAAATATCCCAAATTTGATGAGTTGACAAGGATTTTGATGTAGGAAGAAGAGAGGCTTATGAACCTGAAGCCTGAGAATGCATATTTTTCATTGATGGCAAAGGAAGAGTTATTCAAAGGGAAACCAAGAGGACGACAGAGAAATGGTGGTCCATCTCATTAAAATTCATTTCAAGGTATGCTATCTGCTAGAAATGATTACGGAATTAATTGTTCTTACTATGAAAGAACTTGTCATATTGCTAGATATTTTTATAAAAAGAAGACTGATGAAACTAGATATAGACACAAGAGGCATACAAGGAATTTTGCTGGTGAAGATAAAAATCATTATCTTAAATTATTTATGTCTGATGTTGCTCTTTCTGTTGAGGCAAACGAGGCTGAAATTTTGTTTCTGGATTCTGAAGCATCCACTCATATGACAATTAATAAACGTTGGTATGAAAATTTTATGGAGACAAACAATGGTGCTAAAATATACGTTGGAGATGAAAAAACATATCAAATTAAATTCTATGGAGATATTCCTGTCATATTTCCTAATGGTAATATCGGGCACATCCAAAATGTCATGTATGTACCAGGTATTAAAAATAATTTGATCTCTATCTCCATGATTGCATATCAGGATTTAAAGGTAGAAATTTTCAAAACTTATTGTGTTATAAAGGATTCGTTGGATCATCAGAAGTCGGTCACATCAGGAGTATGAGTTGGAGGCTTGTATAAGTTGAATGTTACAAGAATGCCACATCAAGCTTTAACTAATGACTATGACAACAAATAATCTTTGGCATCAAAGGTTTGGCCACATCAACTTTCATGACTTATTATTTATACAAAAAAAAGGTATGGTTGATGGAATTCATGTTTTAAAGAATGAACATATTTATTGTGAAGGTTATGCACTTGGGAAAATGCAGAGGGATAAATTTCCCTCTAACTCAAATACGATAAAGAAAGATATACTCGAACTTTTTCATACTGATATATGTGGACTCGGACAGACAAGGTCCTTAAGCAGAGCTTATTATTTCTTGTTATTTTTTATGACTACAGAAGATATTATTGGGTATACTTGCTTATAAGGAAAAGTCACGCTTTTGAATATTGTAAAGAGTTTGGAAATGTGGTTGAAAAGTAGACAGGGAAAGTCATCAAAATTCCCCGCTCAGATCAAGGAGGAGAATACAGGGTTGGAAACTTCATCAAATATTGTAGATATCATGGGATATCACAACAGTTTATAGTTACCCACACTCCACAGTAGAATGGGGTTCTAGAAAGGAAGAACAAAGCTTAGGTGGAATGTGTAGATAACATGATGAAATGTAAGAACCCATCCAATGGTGTTTGGGCAAAAGTTGTTAGTACTACAGTTTACTTAAAGAACATAAGTCCAACTAGGTATCTTGATCTGAAGACTATATTTCAGGCTTTATATTGTTTAAACTTGCAGTAAATCATTTAATAATATTTAGTTCTAGATATTTTTCACACATTCATAAGGAAGATAGGAATAAATTGGATGCTAAAGCCATAAAATGCATATTTGTTGGGTATTTTTCTGATTTAAAATCATATATGATGTTAAATCCATCTACTCAAAAGGTATGTACAAGTAGATATGTTATCTTCCATGAACAAGCATATGACGGGAATAAGGACATAAGTTATGAGGAGTGAAAAATGCCTTTACTGATTGATGACAATAATGATTAAGCCAAAGACATTCATTTACAACAAAAACAAAAAGAAAAAAGAGGAACATAGAAATTTGGATACATTCAACATCTGAAGTCCATTGAGAGGTGAGCAAGAAATCACACGAGAAAGAATTGAGGCATTTTTTCTACCCAGGAGATTGCGTAGGCAGACTCACTCACCTACAAGGTACAAACATTATGCTCTTATGAATAGTATCTTAAATTTTTTTGAGCCCATGAGTTATAATGAAGAAAATCAATATGATGAATGGAGTTTAACTATGAAAGAAGAGTATTAGTCCATAATTAAAAATGAAACTTGGGAATTAGTTGAACTACCAAAAGGAAAAGATCCCATTGGCTGTAAATGGTTATTTAAACTTGAGTTCAAATAAGATGGTAGAGTCGATAATTATAAAGCTTGGTTGGTGGCCAAAGGGTACTCACAAAAATAAGGAATTGATTATGATGAGACTTTTTCTCTTGTGGCTATGTTAAATACCATTAGAATGTTAATATCTCTAGCCACTATGTACCATTGGAGTTTACACCAAGTAGATGTGAAATCTGCTTTTCTAAATGGAGAATTGAAGGAAGAAGTATATTTAACACAACCATAATGGTTTATTAAAAGGGGGTGGGAAAACATGGTATTTAAATTAATGAAGGAATTGTATGGATTGAAACAGGCTCCCAGATCTTGGTATGAAAAGATAGACTCTTTCTTCTTACAACATGGTTATACGAGAAGTAAAAATGACCCAAATTTGAATACCATATTTGATTAAAAGGGGAATATTGTGCTAATTTCCTTATATGTTGACAATTTGAGTATTACTAGAAATTCTAATGAATTGGTTGAAGAAATTAAAATGAAAATTTCACATGTATTTGCAATGAAATACCTTGGAGAACTTCATTATTGTTTGAGTCTTGAAGTCTAGAGGGAATCTGGACAGAATTTTGTTACTTAAGGGAAGTATGTCAAGGAATTATTGAAGAAATTCATAATCAATTAGTGTAAACATGCTTCAGTACCTATACAACAGAATGTTAAATTTCAGAATGATCATGGTTCTAAAGAGGTGGATGCTACATTGTACAGGAAACTAGTTGGAAGTTTGATTTATTTGACTACAACTAGACCTGACTGAGCATATTCAGTCAGTGTGTGGAGTCAGTTCATGAGAAAACCTCTAGAAAATAATTGGGTCGCAGTAAAATTTGTCTTAAGGAATCTTCAAGGAACTAAAAATTTTGGCATTAAATATACTGATTCTTTTGATGTTAAACTTGCAGGCTATTTAGATTCAAATTGGGCTAGTGATCTGGAAAATATAAGATCTATAATTGGTTATGCTTTAAATATTGGGTCCTGAGGTCATTTCTTGGTGCAATAAAAAGAAGAGTATTATATATTTATCATCATCAGAAGCAGAGTATCAAGTTGTATGTGCAGTCACTTGTGAAGAAATTTGGTTGAGAAGACTTGTTCATGATGTAGGAGAAGAACAAAATGATGCTACAGTAATTAAATGTGACAACCAAAGTTCAATCAAGATGGAAAATAATCTTGTCTTCCATAAAAACACAAAACATACAGATACTCAATTTCATTTTGTTAGAGAAAATGTCAAGTCCAAATAGATTTTTATTGAATATTTTAACACTTGTGAGAATGTAGCAAATAACTTCACCAAGCCTCTTAGGAAGACTAAATTTGAATTGTTTTGGGAGATATTAGGTGTGCAAGAGAATCCTTTCTCCATTAAGGGGGGGAGTTGAAAATAACGGAGAAAATTTGTTTCACGGTTGTGTGTGTGTCCTAGATTAGAGTTAGTTCTTATTTTATAGGAGATGGTTTAAATATCCCTAAATTGAATGTAAACTTATATATTTATGATTAAATTATTAATGAGATAGAGCGGTACTTCTTGGGTAGTCTCCTAGGTTTCTCACGTGTGAGTTGCTAGTTTTCAGTGTGTAAGTTTCTTTTTGTTTTGTGAATTTCGTAGTTCCTTACCATTTTCTATTAATAAAAAAGGAGAGCAAGTTGCAAACATATACAAATTTCAGTGTGTAAGTTTCATTCCAGTTTAGTCTTTCCATTTTTAACACTTTTATCTCTTGAGTAGTCCTAGTACTACTGCCCACTACTCCCATAACTTATGGTAGTTATTGCTACACCTTCCCATTAGATATTTCCTTAGGAAAGGTTGACAATCTTGATCATTATAACATTGGGCTCAGTGAATAATCCATCGTCAACTATTAATGATCTGAAAATGAAACTATTTGTACTGCTATGCAAAGTATCCATTTCCATTTAATTTAATGTGAAAAGTGTTCTCCATTGCTGGTAGGTTAAAAAAAGTATTTTTGGTAATGTTTCGTAGTTTGATGTGTGAGGATTTGTTATTTAAATTTACTGTTTAATATATCACAGCAGAAATACACAGCAAGTAAAATTCACCATAGCATAACATAGCAAAATGTTGAGGTAGTTCACCTCTCCTGAGCTACATCTACTGGTCAAGGCTCCCCAATGGCATGTCCTTACTCTATTAATTTGCTCAAAATGGTTACACAGTGAAAAATATGCCTAAACAGGAAAAACAAGCTGTGAATTTGACTTTAGAAGACTAAAATAAGCTAAAAATGGCTTTGTTTCACCTTAAATAGTGAAGTACAACCCAATACAACTCCCTCTCCCTGATGGCCCTCATGGCTCTTTCATCTTCTCTGAAGAAAAAATGGCTGAATAACACCTTTTTTCACTCTACAACCTATCCCAAACTCTCCAGAATGCTCTAGAAACCCAAAATTGACTAAAATTTCATCTTGTTTGGTTGAAAATTGAGAAAGTTATGACCCAAACAAGTTTTTGCACAATGGCACTAGAAAACCTCCTCCAAAACTGGAGGAACTCCATTTAACTCACCAAAAAAGGCAAAATTGCTAGAACAGACGAAACCGTGTGCTAATTTAGGATAACACTTAATGCGACGGTTAGTTGTTTTCGACGCATTCATATGTGGAATCTCCGGTGGTTAATGCTAGTAGATAAGGTTTTAAAACCCGCACCCATGGTCACAAGGTTAAGTTCTTATGGATAGCGGCTAGCTCCATAGGGGCTTAACCCAACTCTCTATCGGTTTGAAATGGCTTAAGCCATGATTCTCCGCAGGTGGTCGTATCGCAGTGGGGCTGGCTCTGAGGGCTTAACCAACCTTCGCCCATTCAACACGACCCGAGCCTCCATTCACACCATTGCACGAGTCGTTTCACCACTGCACAATTGTTCTTTTAATTTGATGACCCGACTGTCAGTTTAAATGCCTCCCAAATCTCCAACTGTTCAAACTTGTTTCCTCTACTATGTTGGTCGGGTCGACCCTACCCGAGGAGTCAGGTCGAGGGTTCGACCCTCATGCCCTCCAAATTTTCACAACACCTTTTAACCAATGGCCTGGGGCCAAGTGATAGCCTCTGGGCAGGCCACTCGGAGCCCACTGATAGGCCCATAAAACTTAATAAAAACCATTTTTTTTCCATATATTTTTTTTTGAAAATGACAAATTCATTTGGTCAAAAATTCCTGTTTTGGAGGTCAATGGACGAATTCAAACCTTAGTAACTTTCACATACGACATCAGATTTGAGTCCCATTTGTGGTGCTAGAATTGCAATAGTGAGGCCTTTATGGTCATTGAGACTGCAACTATTTCATATCATTTCCAGTTTTGAGCATTTCTTTCACTTGGACATGATCACCTGATCACACCTCCCCAATGGGAAGCTTTTGGACCCAAAAATCTCTCTCAATTATAGAAACTGAAGATGAGGAGACCAATTATCCACTCTTCCAACCTTGAACCACTGAAATCTCCCTGATTTCATCAAATTGAGCTTCTCATAAAAATTTAAATTCTTCCTTGAATCTGCTGACCGACTATTGCTAACCTTGACTAAGTCATGTTGCAAATTTTTGAAACTTGCAAACCAGAAACTGAAATTCACAGAATCATATTGTTCCTAAAAATGTCTACCTTCAAAGGAAACTAAAAATAAGATCCACCTTGCCAATTGTCCTCATGGCGAATTTTTGCCTAATGAGCCATGTACTTGTATCGATTCCCGACCATTTTTTCTTGCCATACCAACTTGCCATTCTGAAACCAGCATTAATCCATGCTGAACTTTGTTCCCTCTTTGCTTGCATGTTTTTCCCTTTCTTGGATTTTTTCACCACTTTGCACCGACGCTTTTTTTCTCTACATCGATCGACACCAAAGACACCTTATGCAACATCTTGTCATCTTCTTCCAAAGATGACCTGCTTTCAGACTGAAACATATCATCATTTATATCAGCAATAACATGCAAATGATTATGTACAAAATATTTTTGTTTAATCATCAACAAAGTCAAATTTTGACTTGCATTGACAAGCCTTTTCAACTGCCCTGCATTCACTAAAGAAGATTCTAGCTTCTTCCGATGTGCTCTCACAATAAACTCCTTTTCATCCTTAAATAGATTATACTTGTTCTCATGGCGATGGAAGATCGTTGTTCTCTCATATAAGTACAAACTACCCAACACCACTCCTGTAATTTCAAGTGGTACCACATCTAATTCAACCATGTCAACATAATGAGTTTTTATGGCGAAGCGTAACATGCTCTTCCTTGAAACTTGTAAATTAGCATCCTTGCAAATCCATCCAAGTGGATATGGCTTTGGATGTGGAATGGTCTCAAGTTTCAGCTTCTTGACTAAGTCTTCTGTGATGAGGTTTGCTTGAGACCCACTGTCAAATAGTGTGTCTATCTTTGTGTGTTTGGAAATTAGCCTCACATTAAACAGCTCGATCCTCCTCTCTTCATTTGGAGCTTCTATGTGACAGTTTAAAGTGCTAGAACTGGGATTTGTTTCATTTACAATATCTTTCCCCTTTATGTTCTTTAGTACCATGGCTATGCTTTTAGTTTCATCTCTTGATTCAGACCCTAAGTCTTGTTCATTTATTGCAACCGTCTTGCCCTTTTCGTTGGCCTGATCTTTGGTTTTAAATTTTCCCAACTTCAACTCCAGGGGAAATTTCTAGCAATGGTATTCATCGTGGCTTGTTTTGGAACAGTTTTTACAAAATAATTTTCCTTTATCTTTCCTGGAGTTTGCATTTATTTTTCTTCCTTTGCCTTAAAATTCCCTATCCTCATTCCCATCAAAATATTGCTTACCTCTAGCCTCTAAATGCGTGGCTTGAACACAGGCCTCCTCTAGACTAGTAGGATTGAACATAAGGATAGTATGTATAAGATAGCTGTGTAAACCACCTATATATTTTAGCAAAGTCTCTTGGCTATGAAAATCAATTCCTAACAAGAGAGCCCTTCTTCTAAACTCTTGAGTGTAATCTTGAACATTGTCCCTTAAGTTGTCTAAGACTTTTCCAATTCATGATAGCCTTTTGTAAATGAGTTAATGGATAAATTTTTTGTTTAATCGCAGAAATAAATTCAGCCCATGATAAAGTGATCCTACCATGTTCTTTAATTTCATCCTTGGTCTTGGCCTCCCACCATACCAATGATGCTCCCTCCATTGTCAAAGAGGCTAACTAAATCTTGGTGTCATCTTTATGAAGGTTTTGTATCCTCAAATAAAATTCCAACTGTCTTATCCAATTGTCAAGTTTCTCTGCATTTACCTCACCACTAAACATAGGCAACTCAAATTTAACATCAAGCTTTAAAAATGGACTTTTACAAGAGGTTTTAGACTTGTGAAATTGATCCACCGAAGTTGAGGATGACGATGTAGAGGAAGAGGATGAATATGGGGATGGTGGATCACCATTACCTCCATGTCATTTCTTTGACTTTTCATCACTTTTCTTTCCTCCTGAAGAACCCTCTCCTTATTTCTGGTGTCTAGACCCTTCTCCTACAAGGCCGTCATTCGTTTCTTGGTAGAGTATCCTCACCATCTCCGTCATGTCCAAGAAATCCTTTCGGAACACCTGTTCCTCTTCTTTGGGATCAATGTCTTTAGGAGTTTCTCCTTCTGTTGAAGACATGCTTGAGGCTTCTTCAATGGCTCTTGGAGGTGGCTCTCTAGCCCTTCTTGGTTAAGATTACTTTGTGCTCTAACCAAGTGTCCTTCCCCTCTCTTGAGTTAAGCCTAGTAAGCATCAAAACTTGCAAATAGTCAACTATATCTTTGCACGATAAAAAATGAAAAGTAAAACTCTAGCTCTGATACCATCTGATCTAAAAATGAAACTATTTGTACTACTATGAAAATTTTCCATTTCCATTTAATTTAGTGTGAACAGTGTTCTCCATGACTAGCAGGTTAAACAAAGTATTTTTGGTAATTTTTCTGAGTCTAATGTGTGAGAATTTGTTATTTAAATTTACTGTTTAATATATCACAGTAGAAATACACAGCAAGTGAAATTCACCATAGCATAACACAACAAAATGTTGAGGCAGTTTACCCCTCCTGGGCTACATCTGTCGGTCCAAGGCTCCCTAATGGCATGTCCTTACTCTATTAATTTTCTCAAAATGGTTACATAGTGAAAAATATTCCTAAACAGGAAATACATGCTGTGAATTTGACTTCAGAAGACAGAAATGAGCTAAAAATGGCTTTTGTTTCACCTTAAACAGTGAAATACAACCCAATACAGCTCCATCTCCTTGATGGCCCTGAAGGCTCTTTCCTCTTCCTTGAAGAAAAAATGGTTGAAGAACACCTTTGTTCGCTATCCCAAACTCTCAAGAATGCTCCAAAAACCCAAAATTGACTAAAATTTCATCCTTTTTGGTCAAAAATTGAGAAAGTTATGACCCAAACAATTTTTTTCCTAGTGGCACTAGAAAAACTCCTCCAAAACTGGAGGAACTGCAGCGAACTCACCAAAAAAGGAGGAATTGTTGGAACTGGTGGAACCGCGCGCTAATTTAGGGATAACACTTAATGCAATGACTAGTTGTTTTCAGCGCGTTCATATGCGGAATCTCTGGAGGTTAATGCTGGTGGATAAGGTTTTAAAACCCATGCCCATGGTCACAGGGTTAAGGCCTTATGGATAGGGTCTAGCTCCATAAGGGCTTAACCAAAATCTTTGTCGGTTTGCAATGGCTTAAGCCATGATTCTCCGCAGGTGGTCATATCGCAGTGGGGCTGGCTCTGAGGGCTTCACCAACCTCTGCCTATTCAACATGACCCGAACCTCCGTTCACACCACAGCATGAGTCGTTCCACCACTGCACGACGGTCCCTTTATTCTTACGACCCTATTGTCAGTTTAAATCTGCCCGACTCGCCCACTATTCAAACTTATTTCCTCTGCCATGTTGGTCGGGTCGACCCTGCCCGAGGAATCGGGTCAAGGGTTCGACCCTCATGCCGTCCAACTTTTCACAACACCTTTTAACAAATGGCCTGGGGCCACGTGGCGGCCTTCGGGCAGGCCACGTGGCGCCCATTGATAGGCCAATAAAACTTAGTAAAAACCAATTTTTTTTTGCCATATAATTTTTTTTGAAAATGACAAATTCATTTGGTCAAAAAGTCTTGTTTTGGAGGTCACTAGATGAATTCAAACCTCAGTAACTTTCACATACGATATCGGATTTGAGTACCATTCACCGTGTCAGAATCAAAGCGACAAGGCCTTTCCGGTCGTTCAGACTGCAACCATTTCTGAGCATTTCCATTTTTGAGCATTTCTTTCACTTGGACATGATCTCATGATCAATTAACCACCAATTCCCCTTTGTTGGCTTCCCTCTTCTCATGCCTTTACACAGTCTATATCATATCAATGCTCCATTAATTTATCATCTAATTTTTAAATTATAATTAAAATTATTACATTTTCCTTGTCCAGCTACATTTACATGCTCTATATAAATCAATATAATTAATTAGAATTATAAAATCAACTAGATTAAATGGTGACAATGTTACAAATAACAAACAATTTAACAAAACTATTAACTCCAAAAAAAAATCTTGTTAAATTTACAATTCAAAAAAAGTTCATTATTTACACATTTGTAAAGGTTTGCTACTTATTATCAACTAAATTATAGGTGAAATTTAGAATCATAATGCCACTCTCATTCTCATACTACTAGCAAATCAATTGAACTCGATCTCAAAAAATTTCAGGATGTAATTCTAAAATGCAGATATTTTTAGAGAACTCAATACAATAGTTAATAGGCTCTTTAAAGATGGAAAACAAATTGGTCATGCATGCAATGGCGTCCCTCAAACTACACGACCAATTTTTTAAAATGTTGGTTACTTGTACTGAATGTTTCTTATGATGAATATAATTGTCTTGCTTATAAGATATGTATAAAGCGTAATAATTGGACTAAATTTATAAATTGAGCGTAACTTTCGTAACGTTTTTATCAAGGGTGGGTTTTTCATATTTCGAATGATTATAAACGAAAGTCAAATATCACATAAGAATAGGATATGATTTTCAACCAAAATTTTGGGCAAGGCTCAAGAGCAACTATCCATTCAGTTATAAATAAAGGTAACGTCTTTTTCTCAAAGAAAAAATGAAAAACAAACTTCATATTCTTTTTTCCATAATAAAATTACATATTATTTTTTTAAAAACATATTTTATTTATCATCTATAGTATTATGAAACATTATATTTAGGTTTTAATTAATAATTTTTATTTTTTTTAATATTTTTCTCATTTTAGTATTTCCGTTTAATAATGCATCAACAAACATAACATTTTCAATTTTCAAATGAACATTTGAATTTTCATGGCTTGGTCAACTTAAATAACTATTGTCTGACCCGCTATGAAAAAGTTCAACTAACCAACTAACTATCATTTTTTGAATTTTGGTTATGGGTCCACCGATGGGGCCCACCCAACTTTGTAAATTCCTGTATTACCGAAATATGATGGCGGTGATGGCATATATAAAGAAGTCCCTCGATCACCCACCCTTCATCAAAGTGTTTGGTTTCTGCTTTGCATATTACAACCAAAACACCTCACCCGCTATCAATCGACGGGCTCTCCATCTCACCCCTCCACCCAAATCAGATGGCCCCCACTAAAAGGAAAGCGACTAGTAGTCCCGCTCCAAAAAAACGAAGATGACGACCACAAAACCCGACAGAGAAGAAGAAATGAACCAGGAGACGCCCACGAGGGCCCTTATAGTTCAAGTCCTCCATGCCTGCAAAGAAAGGTTAGATGATATTACCAGAGCTTTGGATTTCAAAACTCTAGGATCCACAATCGATTTTTTATTGCCTACGCCAGATGGAGCGAAAGGCATCACAGAGCTCACCAGAGAATTGGGCTACGACAATGGCGGGAAAACCATCGAATGGTTACTGGAGATGGTCGGAAGCAGAGTCCCAAGACTTTCAGGATGCACGCAGACAGCTGGATTGGTTATTGCCAGTTCAAACAGGGCGCTTGCAAGAGCTGGGCTTCGACAGAGGTGGGCAAACCGTTGATTGGATATTGCCAATGATATCCAAGGATTTTTTAAAGCTCACCCATTTGCTGAGCTTCCAAGAAAGCGCACACACTACACAATGGTACTGGTACTGCAAGACAGTCTGCGGCTGCGGACAGAATTGCAAGAAAGTCTGCGGCTGCTGGTACTAGGATACTCGAGCACATATTCATCACCTGCAGCTCCTGCATATTCAATTGCACAGTTTTCACAGAACCCAGAAGGGATCAGACCAAGTACATTTACGCCCACTGCTGGAGTGGGATGAGGGACTACTCTCACACCAGCACCTAGAGGAGGAAGCACAGCATGGTATTCGCCTTCTTCAAATCCTCATACTTCCATACCCACTGGCGGACAAGGAGGAAGTACAACATGGTATTCTTCAATTCCTCGTACTCCGTTCTAGTACTGCCACGCCCACACCGCCAACCGTTCAAAGCAGCACATTGTTCAGATCAACCAAATCCTAATATCTATTTTAATGCAGGTGTTCCCACATCCACAGGAACAGTAGGAGGAAATGCAACATGGTATCCTTCAAATCTTCATACTCCCACACCCAGTACTGCCATCCCCACACCCACAACACGGCCTGTGACAGTACATCGTTCAGATCTATCAATTCCTAACTCTTACTTTAATGGGTTTCCTGGCGGTCAACCCCAAATGAATGGATATGGCCAATTTCAGATGGGCTACGTATTTGATTCTGCAAAAATTATGCAGGCAATGTCCCGTCCTCAATCTCAAATTAGCACTCCCAATTGTCAGGGAAAATCGCAAGTCTACGGGATATTCTACAACACAATAGAGCTGATAGAAGGCGAAAACGAAAAATCAAAGCAGAAAATAATCTGGCTGCACTAAGTGGCAATATTGTTGTGCCTCAAGTGGGAGCGGCAGCGGGAGCAGAAGT
The DNA here is from genome assembly GCA_034641835.2 of Pinus albicaulis. Lineage (NCBI taxonomy): Eukaryota > Viridiplantae > Streptophyta > Pinopsida > Pinales > Pinaceae > Pinus > Pinus albicaulis. The sequence goes on along the minus strand of CM076570.1, from coordinate 695,822,707 downwards.
ATCTACGCCTATGCAGTCTTCAATAAACAACAATCCTAATAGCAATGCTGCTAGTGCTGATTATGGTGATAGCGGAAATAGAATGGATCGGCTGCGGGCACCTCCGCAAGTAAACCATCTAATTTCCGAGGGTTCTAATTCTCTTCATGAAACTGCCACACTCGTGCCATGAAGCTGCCAGTCGAGAATAATGATATAACTTCAAACGATGCAAATCAGACGAGATCCTGGACTCCTAATTCTAATCCAGATCAGGAGATAATTAAGCAAATGCAAGGTCCAGCGGATCACTGTCGTACGGAGGTAAGAATGGAGGGGCGTCATCCATATCAGCTATTTCCCACTTCTTGCAACGAAGGCCATTCGCGGTCGATTCAATTCCCCATTGATTTACGATATACTGAAAGTAATGGTGAGACACACATGGAAAGGTTGTCATTGATGAATAATCAAATAATGGAGGAAAGTTGTAGTGGAGTGCAGGGCAACTCTCAAAGCCTGTTAAATGCTGATCATCCATTTGTTGGGGTTAGCGAAACCAATCCTCATGAAGAAGACGAGGATCCAGTTCAAGAAAACGGGAAACCCATCACCCATCAACGAGTTTGTGAGTACTAAAATTGAAACTCTACGGAGAAGAATCAGCTTGTTAATGAGTGTGAAAATGGAACATGGAAAATGGAAGAATCAGCATGGTCTTTCTTTATTCCTTGCCATTTTTGTTGATTAATTGAGTAGCATCTGTTACACTCCCTCTCCCATTGCTCAATTTCAGGAACTACTCCTTCAATTTCTGGAAACCTGAGATTATGGAAACCAACTGTAGTTGTTTCCTTAAATTACGGAAATTAACTGCAGTAAATTAATTTTTTGTTGGAGCTTCTGAAGTGGTCTATTATTCCCACTGTAGTTCTCTACATGATCATTGGAAGATTTGACACATAGCCAACAGAAGCTTGATGGAAGCTTGGCTATAAACTCTTCTGTTTGGTCTCCAAGCTCACTAACTCAAACCCCTTCAGTTTTACACCATCAAGTTAGATTGAGCAGAGCTTGGAAGTGCCTTTAAATTGCCCGTTCTTGTATGAGTGTCTCTGGTTCTGGATTTGCATTCGGGCTGTATTTTTGTTTCTATTCGGTAACTCTCTCCTTTGATTTCTGCGACGTGGTCTCCAAAGCCCCTTTGTTGGAAAATCCAAAGTCAAACTATTTTAGAAGACAATTTAATTTCTCCGTGTACTCACATTTTAGAGAATCTGGGCATATATATTAAAGTGTTCTTATTAGATATGATCGTTCTTATTTAGTCTTTCTCCCAAATGAATTCTGTACTATGCTAAGGTTGTATATTCTATCTTTGAGATTATTCAGAGAAGTTGTTGCTTCTCCAAAGCCCCTTTGTTGGAAAATCCAAAGTCAAACTATTTTAGAAGACAATTTAATTTCTCCGTGTACTCACATTTTAGAGAATCTGGGCATATATATTAAAGTGTTCTTATTAGATATGATCGTTCTTATTTAGTCTTTCTCCCAAATGAATTATGTACTATGCTAAGGTTGTATATTCTATCTTTGAGATTATTCAAAGAAGTTGTTGCTTAAGTTGATGATCGTAGTAAAGAAGACGACCAATGCATCTCATTGTTAGCAAAGAATAGAATCACAGTGACTGGATTTATTACAGCTAGATTGTGACTGTGACTATAGTAGATTCCTGTGCGCCTGGGATTGAGGACAATAATATTAAACCAGATTTTCTATATGGTGAAGCTGACCGGAAGCTTTGTGTACAAAATTCATTGAGTGTGAGTAGCATCAATCGCTGGAGGTATGTGATTTATTGGGCATTAATTTTTATTTTTATTTTTCGATTCTTTTTCCGCATTATTAAGTTTTTATTAAAGCTTACATATCATTAAAATTGTTTATATGTTTTTACTGGGCATAAATTGCTAACATTTGGTATGGAGCCATTTTACATCTCTACCTTGGTGATTTATAAATATAATTGGATAAATGTCATATTTTTAAGATTTTCTAAATTAAAGCATATATCTAGAAATATGTCTAATTTTTGTTTAATTTTTATGCTTATAATATTTAGTTTAATTATATGCAATTTTGGAAAATATGTTCGTATTTAGTTTGCATGAATTTAATTATTTAAGCTTTAATTAAAACATGTTATTGTGAATGAGTATACCAGACCTATGGTTAAATGTTATGCATGAATATTGTAGTTTTATTTATGCACATCTCTAATTAAATAAAATTATATATTATGATTGATTAGGATCACATAAAGAATATTTAGACATTAATTGTAATTAATTATATTAAATATAATAAATTTTATCCCACACGAATTTTTATTATATTTAAGTAAATAATTAGGATAAAATATTCATAACTTACCCATAGGAGTTATGAATTAATAGTTTTATCATAAAGTTCAAAAGAATAATTGAATCTGCTTGAATTAAAAATTTAGTCCATGGACAATTTTTATGTCATTAGATTCAATTTTAAGCATGATTTAAATTGGTAAAGCATGAAATTTTTATTTATGCCTCAATTTTAACATAAGCATGTGATTTTTAATTTTATGCTGTTGTACAACCTGCAAATTTCTCTGAAATTCGTACTGATATCCATAAACTTAAAGGAGATAACTATAACATCTGGAAGGAGAGAGTTCTCCTTCATTTGGGATGCATGGACATAGATTATGCTATTAGGAAGATGAACCACCGACAGTAAATAATACCAGCACTGCAGCGGACATCACGCTTTATGAACAATGGAAACGATCTAATCGTCTAAGCGCGATGTTCATTAAGACTAAAATTTCAGCTGGTATTCGTGGTTCTGTTGAACAACATGAAAAGGTCTGAGACATGCTGAAAGCCATTGATGATCAATTTGTCACTTCAGACAAGTTCTCATCTCTAAGGCTCACCAATGTAAAAGGTGTGCGCGAGCACATCATGCAAATGAGGGACGCTGTGGCTCAATTGAAGAAACTCGAGGTTGAAATATCAGAGTCTTTCCTGGTGCACTACATATTGAACACCCTTCCACACCAATACGGACCCTTTAAAATCTCATACAACACACATAAGGATAAATGGTCAATTAATGAACTTATGACCATGTGTGTTCAAGAGGAAGAGAGACTCGTGATGGAATGGGAGAAAGTGCAATGCTAGCAACGTGAGGAAAAGGAAAATCTCAAGCCAATTGGAAAGGGAAAGGTAAAATACCTCCCCAAGCCGATATCAAGAAGGATTCTAAGTGTTTGTTTTGTAAAAAGAAGGGACACATGAAGAAGGAATGCGCCAAATTTCAGAAATGGCTTGCGGACAAAAGTAATCCAATATCGTTTGTTTGTTATGAATCTAATATGGTTAATGTCAATATTAACACCTGGTGGATTGATTCTGGATCAACAATTCACATTTTGAATTCCTTGCAGGGTTTGAAAAACCTAAGGAAGGCAGTGGGAAGTGAGCAAAGCATCTTATCAGGAAACAAGATGGGCTCGCATGTGTAGGCTATAGGAACATGCTATTTAACTTTAAGTAGTGGCTTTGTTTTAGAATTAGCAAAGACCTTTTATGTACCAAGTTTTTCTAGAAACTTGATTTCAGTTTCAAGGCTTGTACCTTTTGGATATTCCTTTAAATTTTCAGAAACATCCTTCAGTTTATTTTATAAATCTGATTGTGTTGGGAATGGTATTTTGTCTAATGGTCTTTACTGCATTAATTTACAAAACAATGTCACTTATGATTCAATGCATGTTCACACTGGTATTAAAAGATGTGTTATTGATGAAAATTCCTCTAAATTATGGCACCGGAGACTATGTCATATCTCCATAGAAAGAATTAGAAGATTGGCAAATGAAGGGGTACTCAATACTCTGGATTTTACTGATTTTGAGACTTGTGGACTGCATAAAGGGAAAGCAGACCAACAAGTCAAAGAAAGGTGCCAATAGGAGTTCAGACATATTAGAGATCATACATACTGATATATGTAGTCCAGACAAGGACTCACATGGTCAGAGATACTTCATCTCTTTTATAGATGATTACTCACGATATATGTATCTCTACATGCTTCATAAAAAGAGTGAAGCATTAGATGCCTTTAAGATCTTTGAGGCTGAAGTAGAGAATCAATGCGGCAATCAAATTAAGATCGTGAGATCAGATAAAGGTGGAGAATATTATGGTAGATACACAGAAGATGTACAAACACCTGGGCCTTTTGCTAAATTTCTTCAAGAGCATGGGATTATTGCCCAATACACCATGCCTGGTTCACCCAACTAGAATGGTGTAGCAGAAAGAAGAAACCGAACATTATTGGACATGGTGCAGAGTATGCTTAGCAGCTCCAATCTTCCTAAATTATTGTGGACTGAAGCACTTAAGATGGCAGTGTATATAGTAAACCAAGTTCCAACCAAGGTTGTTCCTAAAATGCCATCTAAATTATGGAAAGGTTGGAAACCAAGTTTGCGACATATGCGCATTTGGGGATGCCCGTCTGAAGTGAGAATATATAATCCACAAGAGAAGAAGATGGACCCAAGGACCATTAGTGGGTATTTCATCGGATATGCTGAAAGGTATAAAGGTTACATATTTTATTGTCCATCTCACAGCACTAGGATTGTGGAATCAAGAAATGAAAAGTTTCTTGAAAATGACTTGATCAGTGGGAGCGATCAAACTAGGAACATAGTTTCTGAGAAGGATCATTCAAAATCTCAACCTTCCATCTTAAGTGAAAGATTGGTTATTGTTCACAGCACCCCTCAAGTACAAACTGGTGTTGAACAACCAATTGTTGAAGTTCCACAAGCTACTGACGACATTCCAGTACATCAGATAGTTCAAGAATTACCACGAATTTTTGAACAACGAGTTGAATCACATACTTCTCAGGAAGATGGTGGTACAACATTAAGAAGATCTACTAGACCAAAGAAATCAACAATTCCTAATGATTATGTTGTGTATCTGCAAGAATCTGACTACAACATTGGAGCCGAAAATGATCTTGAATTCTTTTCATAAGCCATGAGTTGCAAAGAATCAGAATTATGGTATGATGCCATGAAGGAAGAGATGAATTCTATGAAGAGTAACGAAGTCTGGGATCTTGTTGAGTTTCCTAATGGTGAAAAATCCATTGGATGTAAATGGGCCTTTAAGACAAAGAAAGACTCATTGGGCAACATTGAGAGATACAAGGCTAGACTCGTTGCAAAGGGATTCACTCAGAAAGAAGGAATCGATTACAAGGAGACTTTCTCTCCTATATCTAAGAAAGATTCCTTGTGCATTATTATGGCATTAGTAGTCCATTTTGACTTGGAGTTACACCACATGGATGTGAAAACAACATTTCTCAATGGAGATCTAGAGGAGGAGGTTTACATGAAACAACCTGAAGGATTCTCCTCTAGTGATGGTGAGCATTTGGTTTGCAAGCTCAAGAAGTCATTATACGGATTAAAACAGGCATCTCGCCAATGGTATTTGAAATTTCATAATGTAAGTTCTTCTTTCGGTTTTGTAGAAAACATTATGGATGAATGTATATACCTTAAATTCAGTGGGAGTAAAATATATTTTCTTGTTTTATATACGGATGACATTTTGCTAGCAACCAATGATAAGGATTTGCTCCGTGAGGTGAAACAATTCCTCTCTGAAAATTTTGATATGAAGGATATGGGTGAGGCATCTCATTTCATAGGCATTAAGATCCATAGAGACAGATTTCAAGGCATCTTGGGTCTGTCTCAGGAAACATATATTAATAAAATTTTAGAGAGATTTCGGATGAAGGATTGTTCACCAAGTGTCACTCCCATTGTGAAGGGTGATAGGTTCAGTTTGAACCAATGCCCAAAGAACGACTTTGAAAGGGAACAAATGAAGAACATTCAATATGCTTCTGCTATAAGAAGCTTAATATATGCTCAGGTCTGCACAAGAATTGACATTACATTTGTTGTGGGAATGTTGGGACGATATCAGAGTAATCCAGGTTTAGACCACTGGAGAGCTGCAAAGAAAGTAATGATGTACCTTCAAGGAACCAAAAAATACATGCTTATGTATAGATGGATGGAAAATTTGGAAGTGATTGGCTACTCAGATTCTGACTTTGTTGGATGTGTTGATTCACGCAAATCAACATCAGGATACATTTTTATGATGGCCGGTGGAGCTGTATCATGGAGGAGTGCCAAGCAGACCTTGATTTCCACTTCTACTATGGAAGCCGAGTTCGTCTCCTGTTTTGAGGCTACTTTAGATGGTGTATGGCTTAAGAATTTCATTTCTAGGCTTAGAATTATGGATTCTATCTCTAAGCCATTGAGAATATATTGCGACAATTCAGCTGCTGTTTTTATGCCTAAGAACAAAAAAAGTGGGAGTCGAAATAAACACATCGACATTAAGTATTTAGCTAGAAGGGAACGTGTTAAAGAAAAGAAAGTGGTCATTGAGCACATTAGCACTGAGTTGATGATCGCTGATCCTTTGACTAAGGGCATGCCATCGTTTAAATTCAAGGATCATGTAATTAATATGGGACTTGGTTCCATTATGTAGATTCTCATTGTATGAAAAATGTTATTTTTAATGAAATTCTTAATTATTATGATGTTTTTCTCATATTTATGTGCACCTTAATTTGATTTGAGAGAATTCATCTGTGTAGGACCAAGAATAAACATGGGGTTTATTCATTAAGAAATTGTTGCCACATAAATTTTAATAAGAATAAATACATAGTAATACATGGAAGATAATACTCGTCATTAGAGGACTTATCGCCATGATTCATGTATCTATTTCTTAATACAAATTATGAATGGGTTTTAAGATGAAATATTAAGATTGGAAGTATGGACCAAGTGGGAGAATGTTACGTGCCCTCTCCCACTACTCAATTTCAGGAACTACTCCCTCAATTTCTGGAACTACTGCAGTCATCTCCTTAGATTATGGAAACCAACTACAGTTGTTTCCTTAAATTATGGAAATTAACTGCAGTAGATTAATTTCTTGTTGGGAGCTTCTGAAGTGGTCCATTACTCCCACTGCAGTTCTCTACCATGATCAGTGGAACATTTTACACATAGCCAATAGAAGCTTGATGGAAGCTTGGCTATAAACTCTTCTGTTTGGTCCCTAAGCTCACTAACTCAAACCCCTTCAGTTTTACACCATCAAGTTAGAGTGAGCAGAGCTTGGAAGTGCCTTCAGATTGCTTGTTGTTGTGTGCTTGTATCTGGTTCTGGATTTTCATTTGGGTTGTATTTTTGTTTCTATTTAGCAACTCTCTCCTTTGATTTCTGCGACGTGGTCTCCAAAGCCCCTTTGTTGGAAAATCCAAAGGAAAACTATTTTAGAAGACAGTTTAATTTCTCTGTGTACTTATGTTTTAGAGAATCTGGGCATATGTATTAAAGTGTTATTAGATATGATCGTTCTTATTTAATCTTTCTCCCAAATGAATTCTGTACTATGCCAAGGTTGTATATTCTATCCTTGGGATTATTCAGAGAAGTTGTTGCTTAAGTTGATGATCGTAGTAAAGAAGACGACCAGTGCATCTCATTGTTAGAAAAGAATAGAATCACAGTGAATTGATTTATTACAGCCAGATTGTGACTATAGCAGATTCTTGTGCGCGTGAGTTGGATGTGTGTGGGATTGAGGAGAAGAATAATAAACCAGATTTTCTATATAGTGAAGCGGCCTCGAAACTTTGTGTAAAAAATTCATTGTGAGTGTGAGTAGCACCAATGGCTGGAGGTATGTGATTTATTGGGCATCAATTTTTATTTTTATTTTTCGATTCTTTTTCCGCATTATAGAATTGTTATTAAGTTTTTATTAAAGCTTACATATCATTAAAATTGTTTAAATTTTTTACATTTGATATGTTTTTACTGGGCATAAAATTGCTAACAACATCGATTATTTTCAAGCTAAATAGAGGGTTAAGAAATGGATTTCCTTTATCCCCTTGTTGTTCCTATTCGTAGCTAAAGTGATTAGCATGATAATCATATTATGTTATTATTAAATGGTTCTAACCAAGAGGAGTGAAAGATTCCAGAGATATTAGTTTTTTTTGGGGGGGTGGGGGGCTATTAGGATGGAGTTTGCTACCCAAAAACCTACATATAACTTCAATGGGATGAGTATAAATGTTATTAAATGTTATATTCAATTTTTTTTTTAGAGTATTGATATCTACTAATAATGAAAGTACTTAGGTTTCATCCTAAAAACTAGATAGTTTTAGATAAATATAAAGATTGAAAGTATAATATTTCATGGGTGTGATTAAAATTGGTTAAATTTTTTTGGAAACAATTCTTATGCATTTGAATTCATTATTTTATCTAAAGCATTTTTCAATTGGGATATATCTAGATAAATATTGGATTATCGACATTTCCTATAAAATTCTAAAAATTTGAAAATTCCCAGTAAGTTGATATATCGATGGCTAGCACATCATGTCACCTTTCTTTAGCATCCAATCAAAATTCAACACGTTGAAAATATTGATGTGTCCCTTGCCATGTGGCACCACTAATGTGTGCCATGTTTCACTTGTATTTGTATAATAGGCATGCTAAAACCATTGAATTTGGATCACATGTTTACTCCACCTAGCATCGCCATGTCATCTTTAATGACATCATCTTTCAATTCTTTTGGTGCTCAAGGCTATAAAATAGCTTTCTATCACAACGAACCATAACCATACTAGGAGCTTACTGTGTCAAGCTTCCTACATTAGTTGCCCTCTAATATCTCAATGTTTGACCTTAGGTAACATCAAACAATAAATAAATTTCTATCGTCTATTACTTGTTACATTATGTAATATACCTTTTCAATTTGTATGGCTAAATAATTTAAACTTATTTTCAAGAAGTACACCATATATATTTTTCCAAATTCATAGATAAATTGCTCACTTTCACCAACAATTCATTAAATTGAAAACCTAGATATTAGAGAGAGAACTAAAAACATAACATATTTTATTAATGGATTTACGGAGGAATTTTTATGTAAATTATTAATAAAAAACTTGGTGGATGGACTCCTAAACATGTTTTTCTCTGAAATCCATGCCATTTTGGCCCTTCAATAGAGTATTTAAGCCTTGCTACAATGGGAAATTGGGCCCTCTTTAATAATTTTGATTCGACTCTCAAATAAGGATCAATTTGACCCTCCTTGGAAGATAAAAATCAACAACTTTCTAGATCAACTTGACCCCCTTTAATACAGAGCAATTCGGCCTCCAAAAGCTTGACAATTTTGTCCTCTTACATAAATGATCTCATACCTTCCTACAAGCATGGCTCGGCCTACACAATATTTTTCCCCTTTTAAACATAATTTGTTCCCCTTTAATAAGCAATAAAACTTCTGAAAACTTCAATAATCTAACCAAATAAATTGGCCTAGTTTCAAAAGAATTCAACCCACACAAATTAATGGAAATTAATTAACTCAACCTCCAATAATTATCTCCTTTAAGGATTGTAATTCACAACCGGTCTTCTTAAATTAATTTTTCCTCCAATGGATGGGACTCAACCTCGCTTAATGCTCAAACTTTTGGCTTCTTCACTAAAGATCAGCTTTCTCAATGAGAGACACACAATTTGGAATCTACAATTATACATTGATTTGAACTCCTAAAGAAAAACAATATAAAATAATATATAAAATAACCTCCTTATTGGATCAATTCAAAATATCTACAATATCAATGATTATATAGGGAGGTTTTACTACCACCGAAACTGACCACCACAAGCTTAGGTATGTGTATATTCAACACCGAAACTGGGAAATATTGAGGGTCTATTTCACTTAGTAAGCTGCTTGAGCTCCTTGTTACTTCAAAAATAAGCCTACAAATATCTCCACTTGAGTATCCTCCTTTTAATAATAATTTTCCCCTTCAAAAGCCATGGATGGTAAGCAAAAATCACACGTCACTTTATTTTTCTAAAGTGACATTTTACCACCTTTATTAATTCTTTATTAAGTTATTATGTTGACCCCTTTTTTATAACAATATAACACCAAAAATCTCATGCTTCTATGAATTTAAAAGGAACATTATGGTCCTTCCTTATCTAATTTTGTTTTCCTCAAGAAATTGTAGGCTGAGGTGTTGCAACACCTGTTCACCTTCTAATATAACATCTTCTATTGGGAAGGAATTCCATTGAATTAAATAATCCTGAATGTCGCTAATATTCAACTTCCTCTCCCTCATCTCCATGTCCTCTTCTATAATTAAGACCAATTACCATTCCATTTCAAGCGGTAGAAGCTCTGTTGTAGCCTTCACATTTTGTCCAAGTACCTTTTCAAGGAAATATACATGGAAAATATTATGAATCTTGATTTATTATGGTTGTTTTATTTCATAAGAAACCTCCTCAATCTTCATAATCACATTGTTAGGCCCAAATAATCATGGCTTTAATTTATCAGAGCCACTATTTTTGAAGGATTGATTTCTTATAAGTCTCAAGAAAATAAGTTCCCATTGTTAGAAGCTACGCTCCATCCTATTCCTTATGCTAATTTTGGGCTACTTTTACATTCTCCTTGAGTTTCTAGGAATATATTGACTCTCCTAAAACCATTCCTTGACCATCAATACCCTGTTGTCTCCTAGTTGCATCTCAATGAATGTGGGAGCATCATATCCATACAATTATGTGAAGGGGGTCATTACGATAGACATATGGTAGGTGTTGTTATAATAGTACTCACCCACGTGAATCCACCTAATTCAATTTTTCTATTTCCTAGCCACATTGTTCCTCAAATATCCTTCCACCCTCTTGTTGTCGATATTTGTGTAATTATATGTTTTTGGATAATAATGGGTACTTGGGTTTAACCATTTTCTGAATAATCTCAATATTTCATACCAAAATGCGTTGAGAAATTTGCTATCTCAATCACTTTCAATGTATTTTGGAACTTTGTGCAATCTAAAAGTATCCTAAAATAATTTCTCTGCCACTTGTATTACTAAATAGTCATAGTATATGGCCATGAAATGAGTAAATTGTTTTAACCTATCCACCACAATGGAGATACAATCTCTCCCTTGTACCTTTGGAAATCTTGTAATATAATCCAACCAAATTCTTTTCCATTTTTTATTTAGGATCAATATTCGATGTAGTACTCCTTTTTCATGGGCCTCATCTTTTATTTTATTGGAAAATAACACATTATGCTACATGTCTCCAAACATCCCCCTTAAGTCCCTTTCATGCAAATATCTCTCGTGTGTGCCTATATGTTTGAAGAATCCTTGGTGTCTTTCTAGGGGTGAGTATGGATGGCTTTCATGATCCTGTCCTTGAGCTATGATTCAAGGACTAAGAATATCCTCCCTTTGTAAAATATAATGTCATTAACAACCCTATGCCCGTCATCCTGAACTAATCCATCCAATAACTCACATAAAAATTATTCTTTTAGTACTCAATTAATAGGAGTTCCTTCCAATCACTGTTGATCTCTATAAGCGAGCATGCCATTGGTTTCCTAGAGAAAGCATCAAACCAGCATTATTCTTATAACCTTCATCACCATCACTTACAATCTCTTGAACTCCATGATGTAGTTGTATGCGCTCCTTATTTTCTTAATATGTGTTAGATCCCTAAAATGTAGGTCCATATTTTTCTTGTCAAGCCTTTGGATTAATATATCAACAAACTCCAAATAGGAGGTGATGTTGGCATGCCCTAATGTGGACAAACAGTAATACCACCATTCATGTGCCTCAACTTCCAAACGTACAATGGCATACTATATCTCCTTCAATTCCCTCATGGGGTTAAACTAGAAATATGCATCTAGTTTATGGATGCCCACTCTATTTTCTCTACTAAAACTTCCACTAAATATTGGGATGTTTATCATTCTATCCTTTTTTGAGACGCCAATGTTTTAACACAATTTTTTATGATACCTTTATTTATTCTTATGCTTGATGGTGTAGTAATACGGGAGTGACATTTTTTCACGAAATGTTTCCCGAATGCCTTGAATTCCCTCATATAGTTGAAGGAACTTTCATCTTGTCATTATTGGTTTTTTTGTGGGTTTCATGAAGAATTTGGGTAGTAGTGACCTTGATGTATCTTTTTTTTCTAGTGGGGGAGCTCAATTAGGTGAATTTATAACCTCAACATGATGATTTATATATCCTCTGAGCAAGATATAGATTCTATTTGAGCCTTCCACTCCATTGTTGGGTTGATTCCCATGAGGTTTGGACATGCATTGAGTAAGATTTTTCATGGTATAAACTATCTCATACTATCCTTCAGTTATCTGCTATTACCCTTTGTATAAATAATTCAAGGCATGCCTAAAATATTCCTAGGGATGATCCCCACAATCTCCCATTCCTCCTTATTCTTCCTCTAATTCTAAGTAGGGTTTCTCTCTTTCATTCTTAATCCTCTTGTAAGTTACAAATTATTGATCCCTTGGATTCATCAATTGTGGTAACCCTTTTAGGATGACAAGATGATCAACTTTGATACCACTATAATATTCCTTTTCAATTTATATTGACAAATTATTTGGAATTTTTTTTAAAGAAATACAACATAAATATTTTTCTGGATTCATGGATAAATTGTTCAGTTGCACGAGTAGTTCAATTGAATTGAAAACCAATAAATGAGAAGGAGAATACTAAAAAACCCTAGATTTTTTTATTAAAGGATTTCTAGTAGATCATTTACATAAATTCTTGAGATGAAACCTGGTGGACGGTGTTAGCATGGATTTTACACATTAAAACCCACTTTTTCTTTAGGAAATAACCCAAGGAACGACTATTATTAAGTTTTTTTTGTTTAATTAATTTTCCCACATGAGAATAACCCATAAATTCATTTAATTTTATGTTATTCTCATATTTTCACTCATTAAATTGAAAATAATTAAAAACATTTTTACTAAAATTTTCCATTTCCATATGAATAATTAAATAAACAATTTATTAATTATTATTATTATTTTCGAGCTAGACTGAGCCTAAGATGGGGTGAGTATCAATGAGATTTGAACTTGTGAACTAGTGGGGACTAAACCTCACTCAAACCAATTAGTCTACACCTCATGGGTTTTATTTAATTATTATTCCTTAATCCTTTTAAAATGATAATAGGAATAATTTATTAAATATTTATTTCTAATCCACCTATTTGTTTCATGTAGAGATAATTTAAAAAATCCATTTATCTTATTAATTATTTTACACATTTTTATCAATTAACTCAATTAATCAATAATTTTTGAGTTAGTTATCTAAATAAAGGTTATTCACCATTTCTTAGAAATCTTCTCCTAAGAAAACATAATAAAATTCCAAAAAAAATATTTTATTATTTAACCATATCAATTCTTATCCACCATTTTATTATAAATAGATAGGTTTTTCCCCACTCTCTTTACCATGATTATTTCATCGTCGACATTTTAATACTTTGCCTTTTGAGCTCTTCATTAGATTTTTTGTCATACCATTCTATGCCTATGCCACAGGGGCTCACTCAATGAACCTCATACGTAGACCATGAGTTCGTGGCATACTAAAGAATATCGTTAATTTGACTGCCTATTGGAAAATACTTCTAAAAATAACTTTATTTAACCCCCTACCAATACACAACCAACATAGCTTCCCAATTTAAAAAAACCCTACTTTCACTCGATGTTATAGGTATCCATTTTTTCATTAATATTTTTTATACCCCTTTATATTTATATCCCTTGTATAGTAACATGATTCCTCTCTTATGACCCCACATTCATTCTAAAATGCACCTTTATTCTTTTAATATTCATTTTAAATGCATATGTGTTCTCCCACAATGAAAAATTTCTCAACTCGCACTCAAACACATCTTATTATGATTTGTGAAATTTAATGGTCTAAAGCACACAAAGACTAACAATGTTTTAGGAATATTGATTATGTGCATGTATATAAAATGACATGTGCATTAATCTATATAATGATCAAAAATCAATTGATGAATATTTATGAATACTTTTGCACAAAATAAGGTGTTAAAGTACAACCCCATGAACCAGAATTATGAAATAGATATGCCATGAATTTAGACTATAGATAATCATGAATTCTAGTTTATGGGTTCATTTTATATGTGATTCTAATGTAAGTTGAATGTACATTTTTCTATGAAAAAAGTTTAAAATGTTGCAAGATAGTCATTTCCTTATCCAGACAACTTAACCCAAAAGGTGCACGAAGGAGAAAAAGGCTTGCCACAGATAACCTCCAAAATGGTTGCATGAGTAGAATACTCGAGAGATTTTACCAAAACGTGAAGGAGTTTTGAGAAGATGTAAAGCATGATGATGCGAAGAATTTTCAGTAGTGGCTACAACCACCCTCCAAAATGTTTCTTATGCTTAGATTTTGGAGTCTAGCCTTCTACTTAGAGGATCTTATCTTGCACTATTATCAAGTATTCATGCTGTGATTGAGACTTATATTTCCCATATTTTCTTATGTTAACTTCTTTTCACACTTATCTAATCTTTCTAAGTCACAAGTTAACCTCTTGACTTGGTTGCATAGCAATTTTAGGCTTTCCTCCAGAAATTGCGCAACTCTTGAGAGAAAGCAACCTTGATAATTCAAATAGTGCAGTTCATACAGACAGTCATCCTTGAGCTCAGAAAATGCACAGTCATGGAAGGCAACCCAATATTGACCCCAAAAACTACACAATCCCTTATTTAGCTAAGAAACTACATAGTGCACTGAGTTGGAAAGTTTCCTGGTTCCCCATAATTGTGCATTATTTCCTCACAACGTGCATGGAAAGTTTTTTCTACAAAATAAAAAAAGGCTAAAAAGAAAGAAAAAAAATCCCTAAAATATAGATATATATTTTTAGTAACCCGAAGGAGGCACACTTTCTATTTTTATAAACTTCTCCCATGTGTCACTTTTTCCTTGATTTTAGGCACGCACGTCATAAAGCCTAATTTTCTCAAATATATTTAATTGAGGCCTCTATATCTCATTTGAACATTCATTCTTTGATCTGTAGTATTCCCAATGAGATAAAAGAACCTTATGTGCGGTCGTCTTTTCTTTTCCAGCTGAGTTTCCCTTCTATAGCTTCTCTGTCACTTTTTTGGTCTTTCTTGTGTGAGTGTTATTTTTCTTATTTCTCTTAACACATGTTGGTGTTTTAACATGTTATAGCTTCTAGAATTTTTGTTTCAAGATATTTTTTACCTTTCAGAAGTGTCACATCAGTTTCTTTGTTTTTGCACCGATGGTTGCCATTGTGGTGACTCTCCTCACCGATTTGGTTTTCTTCATGTTTATTCAGTTTCAGCACTTGATTCACATTTATTCATTCACACTTAGTCATATATGCACTCAATCCCTCACTATTACTCATATCTTCTCATTTTCACACTTCCCTTGGGCATATCTGCAATTTCCTTGGCCAGTTTTCACTTTGCCCAATTGGGAATTGCACAATCCTAAGGCTCAAGCCAAGAGCTTAGCCTTTGGAACTGCGTAGTGTGTAGTACATGCCGACCCAAATACATATTTCACAGTCCCAAGGCTCAACCTACTTCCATGGCCACTAAGACTACGCAATGCACAGTCCCGCTTAGACCAATGCCCAATCTGAACTGTGCATTGTGAAGTCTTAAGCCACAAGCTTCATCCCCAGTTGTTTGAACTACACAATGTGCAGTTCCCATAGGAAGCGAGTGTGTCCTGTCCATGAAAATTGCCCAATACTTCTATTTGGTTTTTCGGTTTTCTTCTTGAACATTCATTGAAATTAGATTTGAAAAATATTGATGTTTTCTTTCCATGAGTGCTTCTTCTATCCTAAGGGTACCACAATTTTTGAGCATCTCTATCACTAGTCACCGATACAATGGCACCAAATAGAATTGCTTCAAAATATACCACTGAAATAAGTACTAGAGAAACAGTTGAGTAAGCTCTAGTTTACTTGCCAGTATATGTGGACACTCAACTGTTTATAGAAAAGGAATCAACACTTACATGGAAATTGGTTAAATATTCTCTTTCAAATGACTTCTAGGCGGATCTTGAAGATCAAAAGGTATATCTTAGTATCCAGTGGTCAATATTATACAAGGTTGGATACAAATATCCAGTCTTCTTGTGTGCATATGTCATCAGCTGGATTATCTTGCACATTGATGAAAAACTATGACATTGAGGAGTGCCAGTGGACGAAATCTTGCTACCTTTGTCGCAGCATATTATCAGTGGCTCTGCCATCTTCCTGAGTGAGCAAATATCATGGAATCAATCTTCTATTCCACCAAACACTATGTGAGCACAAAATATATCTTTAGAGGCTGGGTAAAGGATACATCGATGTTTCGACAAAAAACCCACCCATTCGTACAAGAAAAAGTCACACAGCAAGCCCTACCATCTCTTGGTCATCTAAGCTTGTAGAATATATGCTCAGTCGGGCATGGCGACCTTTCCTGAAGGGTGGAATATCTTATTGGACCAAGTGGTGAACAAGGGGAAGTCGTTCAAATGGTTAAATTTTTTTCCTCATGAGTTGAGAGCCCATGTAGCACAAACCCAGAATCCCCCCAAGGAAGATCATTCAAGGTTCTATATGTATGCATACTTACTGGATGAAATCTGTGCACATAATTAGTTTCTTAACATGAAATAGCCATGGAATCCACAAGAAATTGTCATTCATATCTATTGTATGTTGCTTTCGGATTGAAACCATGGAGGAGCTATGGAACAACTAATTGATCACTTCATCATCCTATTATACAAGATTATATTTTAGGAGGACCCACCTTACATGTCACGAGGAGAAATGGAGGCAATGTTAGAGATCACATATTGGTTTTCCTTACCATATGACACACTTGTTATATTTTTTTTGCTGACAGAGGTCACCACATCATTTTCCAAGGAATGCCGCCAAAAATCTTGTCATGCAAGAAGTGTCGTATCATCTTGCCACAGGGTTTTCAACAACACCACATGGGAAGAAGAAAGCACCATGGCCCACTCTTCCTTTACAAATCATATTATACCAGATTAAGAATCTCAAAGTTGCAGATACCGAAGAGAATGCCATAGTAAAGTTAGAGTTTGGTAAAAAATTCTTCAATCCATATGATCTGAAGGGAATTTACAAGGACCATTGTGTGAGAATGTACTAAAATTGGGTTAACAGGGAATTTCAGTAGCCAGAGGAGGAACCATGGAAGAATTTTTATAACTTATCTAGACCTTAAGAGCCGATCAATATAGCTGGCACTTCACAGGCCACTCCACAAATGGAATAAATTCCAAAAGAAACAACAAAAAAGGCAACGACGTAGTACAAGACAAGTGAAAGAGAAAGGTTAGTGACAAGACAGAGGAAAAACAAAGTTGGAAGATGAAAGTGGATCCCATTATTACAAAAATAGATTTAGAAGCAGAAGGAAAAAGAGAGAATAGGTTAGAGAGAGAATAACAGAGGAAACGAGAGAAGTAGAGCTTGCAAGAAGCATAATTGAGAGTGCAGAAAGAAGAACAAGAACAAAGGGAAGAACAGGAACAGAGAAGGAGAGAATATGAGGAGAAGAAGAAACATGAAGAAGAAGGAAGGAATGGTGCCATAGCAGAATAAAAAACACCAATATAGGTTGAAGAGGAGGAACAAGAACAACTAGAAACAAAGGGAGAGAGCAAACAAATGCAGGATCAAGAGATTCCTAAGTACGTTGAAGAGTTGATTGAAGTTGCAGATATGCAGTTGGAGTCGGAGCCACAGGATGAATATGTCGACATAATGCTTAGCACACAACAGGTCACCATTAAGAATCCACCACCTCCATCCACAGCATTAGCCCCGAGCGAGGAAGGGGAAATAATGCCTCTTGATGATGATCCGGTAATGGATGTGTACAATATGTCATCTGATGAACTCCAAAAGAGGATTGTACAAGAACGAAGAAAGATTTTTTCGGATGATCATGAATCATCTGCATGTGTTAGAGAGAGGCTGATAGTGGAAAACACCAATAGGAATCTAAATGCCTTGCTGAAGCTAACTGGGCCTTCACAGGTGTAGAAAGATCTAACACTCAGTATTTGATGGTCGAGAATATGCAGTTGGTATAAATTATACAGGATGCCCAACAAGAGATATAAAACCTCTGCACAACAACACCTAATGCAGTTTTGACACAGGTATACCTGGAGGAGATGAGAGAAACGATTATTGCTAAAGTATCCACACTTGGAGACACTATGCAGGACCTCTCTGAGGAGCTCATGACAATACATAGGGAAGTTTTATGGTTACATGAATTGCAATGGAAAAGCAAAAAATTTGTCAATATCCTTAGGAATGTTAAAGCTTCCATAACCATCGTTCATTACTAGAAAATACGATACAAGGGGGCACCGCTTTCCCTAGTGAAAAAATGAAGTCATAGGCAGAGCTAGAGAAAGTGTGAGTTCACATGTTGATCCAGAACAACAAGTATCTCACCTCTTTCATTGGAAGTATTGAGGCCTCATATGTATATATATATAACAATTTAGATTTCATGGTGAGAACCCACAAGATCCTATCACACAACTCACTTATCGAGGCTAAACTCAAACGTCATGTCAAGTAGGAGATCGATTCGTACTTGGAGCAGCTAAAATACATTAACACCAGGAGGACTTAGAGTTGAATAGAAAAAACATGTAGAACTACATTGGTGGTTAGGTCCATATTATAATAATGATGCATATGTTTGAGAAAGTAGTTGAGACTGGTTCCAAATAATTATACCTAGATGTTATGGAGGCTAGAGTCTGCTTCTAGCCTCACGTCATCACACAATTTGGAAATTTCATTGCACAATACCGAGCTTGACACTGATATGTGAGTGGGAAGCATCAAGTAGAAGCTCATGAGCTAGATTTCACCCAAAAACAAGCATCATAGTATTTTTTCTTCTTAGGTTGTTAAGTTCTCTTTACCCTATTTTGTCTCATATCGGTATGAGTGGAAAATGTAATATTATTTGTAATTTTTAAAAGTGAAATTCCAAGTGTCTATATTGGAATGTTAAGATTCATATTGTAATGTAATGAGTTATTTTGTAAGGAAGTTGAAGAGGCATGAGGTGTGTCCAAGAGACACAAAGGGGCATGTGAAGGGTCACTTGCCTTTGTTATAAATATATCCTCATAAATCATGTAATGGGATCTTTGGATCCAAGATTTTGGCCTGGCTTAGGCTTTGGAATAGCTTGAGAGTTGTGTGAGAGCCTTGGCTTCTCCATAGTGTAGAGGGAGTATACTTATTTGGAGGAGAAGGTGTTGTAGAATTCATTTTCCACTATTGGGGCAAGTGGATTTCCAAATGTTGTATGTATGATTGGAACTATCACTTTTAATAAAACGCAAGGCTGACATGATTTCGTACATATGTTGTGGACATAGTAGGATAACTCTTGTTGTATTTTCCACATTTTTTTTTTAACTTACACATATTATTATAAACTATTTCATTTTAATTTTTACGATGGATGCATGTTGATGTATTAATTCATGACCTTAACTTGTGGACTATTCTGCATGTTAATTTGTGTGATCTCTTTTTTCTCATGTGTTCCTTCTAAGTTGCGTACTATTACAGGCTTCCAAGGGGCACAATTTCTTTCCCCTTCATGTGTTTTAACCATAATGCATTACACTTGAAACTCCACAGGGTCACACACTTTCTCTTACCAAAGACACCGTGGACCACTCTATACATTTTTAAAACCAAGTTTGATCATTAATACCCGATTGTTGGGACTCCTACTCCAAACTGTGTGAGGTCTAGATGAGAATTCATATCAGGGAGGTTTGTTGAATGTTGGTGGGTAAAACACAATCAAATTTTATGGCGCTAGAAGGAGGGGTAGATGAAAATCTTAACCCTTGAAGTCTGTTTTAAATTTCCACACTCATCTAATGAATTCTTCCACAATCAATTTCCCACATACTTTTCAAGAAATGAAAATTTCCAATTACCAGTGAGCATCATAAAATTAGTTTTCAACTCTCAAATTTGATGGCGAGGGTGAAACAACCTTATTTCAGCATATTGATCGCTCTCTTGATTTTTTCATAGGAAAAAACATCTACTATGAGGATGTTGGTCATAGGTTTTTATTATCACGTTCGAAGGGCACCTAAAGTAATGGCATCACACATTGATCGATGCCTCCATACACTCTTTCGAACATATTTTCATAAAATTTGTTTTCACTTTTGGTACGTTTGATCACAAACGACCATGCAAGAAAATTTTAGAATTGCAAAAATCACCTCATGAATCATTGCATCACTTTCACAATCATTTTATGCATTTTTTTTTTGAATTTCTAAACGATGAATTGGATTAGAATTTCTTGTCTGGAAGATTTAAATATATTTTTTACATTTTAGAAACTACGCATGAGCTTGAATATTTTGAAGCACTCCAATTATACCTCGGTGTTAGAGCTTCTAAATCTGTGACGAAAGAGGTTGTTGTTCCAAGTGACTCTTTGTCCCCTTCTCATAAAAAACCTCTAGTTCCGCGGGTTGAGGTGGGAGATATTCATAATTCATCCGTTGATCTACCACCATCTGCTTCCATTGAACATACTCTGAATTTCAGCCCAGGTTTGGATTGTGAGTCTAATGGTTATGATGGAGTATTATCTCCTTCTCCTCCATCCTTTGGTCCCTTTGATCCTTTGAATTATGAGTTTTTGTTTTCTCCCATTTTAGACTTCTCTTTTGATGTTCATGAGGATCAAGTGTTGTATGGAGGTGGTGTCGAGAATCCAAATTGCAATATCATTCCCAATGAATATGTATGGGAGCCTATAGGTGAACAAAAATATGCAATTAAGGACAATTTTCTTCCTTCCATACCTTTTCCTCATCATCCTGACATTTTCTACGATTCTATCATTTTTGTTTAATCTTATTGTGTCCCTATAATACTAGTGTATCCCCTTATTTTTATTGTTAGTATAGCCCCCTTATTGTTATTGTTGCTCCCATGTAGTCCCCATATTTTTATTATTCTGCCCGATAGAAGCCCACTATTGTTATTGTTGTGCCCTTACATTGTTATTGTTACGTTGACTAGGATTATATTGTGACCCATTAGACTGATATATATAGAAAGGAGGTTTTGTAATTTGTATCATACAAGAATTTTTCATTTATGTAATGTAAATGAGTTTTCCCCCTCGAAGAGGTTAATTTTTAAGTCATTGATCTATCTTTTCTTCTATTTTAGGAGCTATTTTCATAACATTTGGTATCAGAGCTTCGGATTCTAGGATTTCGCAGTTACAAACAAGTCGTCTTGGAATTTTCACTATAATTTTGTTTCTACGAAGGTTCGGAAGCTAAGAAAAAACTAATTTGGTCTAAATTCTCAACGAACTTCATGTAAAAATTTTAGATCTTGGTTCTCTATATTTTCGAACCTATGATCTGAGGAATCTAGGGTGTTTTCAAGCTCCATAATTTCATCTCAAACAGGTGGCTAAAGGAAAATCATCATAAATTTATTTTTAAACATTGGATTGGAATTATGTAAGAATTGACATAAATTTCATGGAATTTAGATTTGTGTGTATCAATTTTAGAGCCTAAGTTAAAAATAATGACACGTGGAACATTGTACAAATTCACTTTACTGAACTAGTCCATAATTAGGTCATTGTGGGAGATCGAGAATATATTTATATTGAAGAATCCAAATTAGGTCAAACTCGTGGAATTGGAAAGAAAACTTAGAGGGCTACTCCAGAACGAAATATAAAATATTGGGGATACGAAATTATAAAGATACATCTGTTTCAATATCGATCTCCTCAGAAGCAAGAAAAATGTGTGTATTTTATTTTTTTAAATTGCATAAATCTTGTTTGGAAAATAAGTTTGAATTTATTGCAAGGGCACATTGAAACATAGATATCAGTATTCGGTTATAAAATTCCCCCCAAAAATAATTCCATTCCCATTAAGCCCTCAGAAGGCTATACTATGACTCATGAAGAGGAAGAAGTGAAACATGATATATCAAAATTACAAGACCATGTGCAACAAATTTCTCTCTCGTGAACAGTAAGAAAAAATGAAATGGAAGCTAAGATGGATGATTGAAGAAATACATGGATGGATTGAAGAAAGGCGTGGAAGATAAGATGGATGGTTTGAAGAATGGAATGGAAGATAAGATGGATGACATGGAATATTAGATCAAAGATATAGAAGAATGACTGAAAGGAAACATGGAAGACATGAAGAAAGATATAAAATCGGGCATGGAAGGTTTGGCACAGTTGCTACAAGAAATTATTCATAATGGTGAAAGGGTAGTAGATGGAACTCATAATGAGAAAAAAATAAATTATAATCATGATTTCATAGAATCTAATGATGGATTTAAGACCCAGTATATTAAAAATATTGATATGAGGAAGTTTGATGACAAGGATTCACTAAAATTGATACTATAGATGGAGAAAGTCCCAGTTCAAAAAATATTTCCATAACTTGAGAAGAAAGGAAAAATAATGTTGGAACCTGAATTAGACACAAAAACAAGAACTCAAAAGTTGCGAAATCCATAAATTTCAAAGTTTCTGATCAAGTTGAAGAACTTACCAGTTGAAGATTCCACATGGGAGGATGAGAATTTTATACAGAAGCATCCAAAAGTAATCAAGCATTGATGAAAACACTTTTTCAAAGGAGAGGGGCATGTTAGGTCCCTATATACTAGTGTATCCCCTTATTTTTGTTTTTAGTATAGCCCCCTTATTGTTATGTTTGTGCCCATGTAGTCCCCATATTTATATTATTGTGCCCCATAGAATCCCACTATTGTTATTGCCATGCCCTTACAATGTTATTGTTATGTTGGCTAGGATTATATTGTGACCCATTGGACTCATATATAGAGAAAGGAGGCTTTTTCATTTGTATCATCCAAGAATTGTTCATTTATGTAATGTAAAGGAGGTTTCCCCCTCAAAGAGGTTGATTTCTAAGTCGTTGCTCTATCTTTTCTTCTATTTTGTGAGTTGGTTTCATAACAAATCTTGTGAAATTTTAGTTTTTGATCATGTTATTGATTTTATAACACATGGGATGTCAGTGTTTTACCCAGTTGTGGAGATGATGAATCTTCTACTCCGTATCTTCCCAATATCTCATCTTACCCTTTTGAGAACATAGAGGGTGAATTTTTTTTTTTCCAGTTTCTTGTCTCTATGATTCATCAGATCATGAGGATACCTCCATTTGTGATCTTGAAATTTATGATCATGGTTTTCGTGACCTTTTCATTGATTTAGTTGGTCATGATTCTGATTTTTCTGTTGTTTATTTTTCAAAGCCACCGATCTTGTATGATCTACCTTTCAATGAGTTAGAACTTCCTCAAGTTGTTGAGGCAATTCAACCCAAGATGATGGTTACGTCAGGTTCTAGTGGTCTTGAGGACAATTCTACTTCTGATCATAAGAGTGTTGAATCTTATGAGGGTCCTCATCACTCTGTTCCACATATTGAAAATCAATTTGTTTTACAATTTTGACATCCTCCACCTATATTACACGATCCTATCGCTTAGTCATTGGAGGAATTGTATGCAGCGAGATCGATCGGAAAACGAAAAAAATATTTTATTTTATTTTATTTTCTTCTATTCATCATTTGAAAGTTTGTGCTTGCATGTATTTAACACACAATGTGTTTGAACACCATGACACAATCGCAAAATGTGTTCAATATTCTTTTCAATTTTACTTTTTGGCGTGTACATTCCAAATTTGAATGTTATAGTTTGTTTTGCCTTATATATCTTGTTTATTGTTATTCTAATATATCTTTATTGACACACATTCCCTTGCCTACATAGGTCAACCAATGCATTGATGGATACATTGGAAGTATCAGTTCATGTGTTTTTTGCCTATGCTCTAATTAGTTTAGGAGTAGGAGTAGTGTTTTGCTTTTTGTTGTCGTTTTATTTGACTTTCTTTAAGTTCATTTGATTTCTTCTTCACTTATTTCCTTTGTTTGTTTTCAGTTATAGGATAGCTTTTGAATGAGACATTGTTTATCTTCTAAAGAGAGTATGGTGAAATCCAAGAGGAAGATGTGTTATTACCAATGCTCATCTTTTCCTATTCCCTCTCTTTATGTAAATATTGCATTATTTTAGTCGATGATATTTTGATGGAAAATACTTTCCATGTCGGAGAAAATCATAGTGATTTCACAATGTTTGAATTCTAACTAGTACAGTCTACACTAATCTGTCTTATATTTTTGGTTAATCCTTGTAAACCTAGTCAAGTAGAGTAAGGATGGGAGGAAAAACTTAAAAAGTTTGTCAGAGGTGTATATAAACATCTTTATATAAAGGGACAACCTCCTCTTCTCTCAATAAGTCGGGATCCCTCTTCTGCCCCATGAAATAAATAAATCCCTATGCACAGTTCTTTAAACAAAAAAAATGAAAACAAAGAAAAAAATAATAAAGGGAGAAAGAAGAGAAAGGATTCTTGCATAGAGAGGTGAAGCAAGAAACTTCGTCGGGGTATTATACAGGGCTGCTGGCCGTGGAGCAATGTTTTTGTTCTTCAAGTGAATTCATTAGGGTACTTTCCACACCTACTGGCAACGAAGCAACCCCAGAGATGAAAAATAAGACTTTGAAAATTTATGTTACTTGTGCATCTATATACTCTTCATCCCCAATAAAAACAACTCAATTTGACTTGGCTTGGTTAGTGTTCCACCGATAAAGAGAACATAAGGGAATATGTATTTAACTAAGAATAAGTGAGAAAGTTATGGTAATAAAATAATTGAACAATACTTATAGAAGAGTTAGAACAATTTTTCACGAGACACGATTCATTTAGAGAGTTGGATTTCTACCGTCGTGTCGCTAGTGTTGTAGTTGCTATAACCACCCTTGAATTTTTTTCCTATGCTTAGATTTTGGAGCCTAAACTTCTACTCACAGGAGCTATATTGCACTGCTATCAAATTCATGTTCATTAGGGGAATTTTTAGGTCTAAAATGGGCCTCCTAAGAAAAATTTACAACAAAAATAAAATTTATAAGAACCAATAGGATTCAAGATGATGATTTCAATCATGGGGGATGATTTGCCATATTTTAAGTAAAATGGTAAAATATTAAAAAATAATAAGATAACAAAATTACTTTTTCAACTCATATTTTCAACTTATCTCCCAAAGTTTTTACTCAGATTTCGAGTGGAAGTACTCATTGGATGCAAAATTTAATTCCTCATCCAAGGAGTACCCATGTCGCATACTTTCAATGAACCCTTCTACATGAAAAATGAGAAATATATTAAAAACGTGATTGCAATCACGTTTTTCTTGTGTTTCTCATTTTTCGTGTAGTAGGGCCCATCGAAAGTATGCAACATGGGTATTATTTGGATGAGGAATTAAAATTTTCATCCAATGAGTACTCCTGCTCGAAATTGAAGTAAATACTTTGGGAGATAAGTTGAAAATACGAGTTGAAAAAGTAGTTTTTCTTTTTTTCCCTCTAAAATTTGATGATGTAATCAAATATTATTTTCTTATTTCCACTATTAATTTATAATTTCCTGAGGAGGCCCATTTTAAACCTAAAATTACCCTAATGTGTTATTGAGAATTATCTTTCCCATATATTCTTATTTTCACTTTCTTTCATGTTCTAAGTCACAAGCCAACCTATTGACTTGGTTGCACAACAGTTCTGGGCTTATCTCCATAAACTACGCAATCCTTGACAACAAGTAGCCTTGATGGTTGGAATTGTGTAATTCAGACTGGAATTCATCCTTGAACTCAAAAGTTGCATAGTCATGGAAGGTATCCCATCACTAAGCCTAGAAACTACGCAATCCCTCATTAAGCTCAAAAACTGTGTAATGCACTTAGCCGAAAATTTTCCAAGTTCCCCATAATTGTGAAATATTTCGTGACAATGTGCATGAAAGGTTTTTCCAGAAAAGAAAAAAATCTAAAAATTAAAAAACATCCCTAAAATATAGGGAACTATTTGTAGTAACCCGAAGGATGCAGACTTTCTATTTTTAGAAAATCATGCCATGTGTTGCTTTTTCCTTGATTATAGGCATGCACGTCATAAACCCTAATTTGTTCAAATCTATTTAATCGACACCTCTAGATCTCATTTTCACATTCGATCTTGAAGCTCTATTATTATTGAGGAGATCAAGGAACCTTGAGTGTAGTCATCATCATTTGGTGAGTTTCGCTTTTGCCGCTTTTCTATCTCTTTTTGTCATAATGCTTCTGTTAGTGTCTTTTTTCTTATTTATCTTCATGCATGATTGTGTTTTAACATGTTTTATCTTTTATAATTGTTGTTTGAATTATTTTTTTTTCCTTTCACAAGTGTCACATCGATTTATTTATTTTTTCACTCATGGTCGTTGTTGCGAGGACTCTCCTCACCGATTTGGTTTTCTTCCCTTTTATTCGCTTTCTACACTTGATCCACATCGATTCATTCATACTTCATCATATCTACACTCAATCACTCACTATCACTCATATCTACTCATTTTTCACAGTTTTCACTTTGTCCAGTTGTGCATTGTGCAATCCTAAGGCTCAAGACAAGAGCTTGGCCTATGGAAATATGCAGTGCATAGTGCAAGTTGGTTTAACTGCACATTTTGTGGTTCCATTGGTCAACCTGCTTCCCTGTTCTTTGGGAATACCCAATGTGTAGTCTCTCCCAAATCATTTCCCAAGCTGAACTGCACATTGCACAATCTTAAACCACAAGCTTCATTCCTTGCTGTTGGGATTGCACAGTGTGTAGTTCCCACATGCGTCCAGTCCCTCCTATAAGTTAAAAGTGTGCAATCCTTCTCTCTATTTTTTTAGTTTACTGCATTAACATGCCTTGAAAGTAGATTTGAAAAAGAATGATGTTTTCTTTCCACGAGTGCATTTCCTGTCCCATTGGTACCACAATTGTTGAGTGCCTCTCCCAAGATTCAATGATACCATGAAACCAAAGAGATCTGCTTCAAAAGAGACCACTAAAAGTAGTACTTGGGAAGAAGTTGAGCAAGCAACAGTTAACTTCCCAATATATGTAGACACTCAAATATTTATAGAAAATGAATCAACACTTACATGGCAGTTGGTTTAATATGCTCTTTCAAAGGACTTTTAGGCATATCTTGAATATCAACAAGTATATTTTAGTATCCAGTGGCCAGAATTATGCAAGGTTTCATGTGGATATCTAGTCTTCCTATTTTCATGTGTCATCAGCTGGATTGTCTTGCACATTTATGAGAAAACTATGAAATTAAGGAGTGCCAGTGGATGGAATCTTGCTACCTTTTTGGTATCACATTATTAGCGTCACTACAAGAAAAAAGGACATTGGTGAGGGTCATGCTTCTAATGGACCTTTAAGGTCCATCACCAATGTCACATATGGTGACGGTCCTTAAAAAAGCATCACTGTAAGTGTATATAGTGATGGTCCTTTAAGGTTTGTCACCAAATCCATTTTCAATGACACTTTTGGTGAGGGTCGTTAAAGGCCCATCACTAATTCTATCTTTGGTGACACTTCTAGTGACAAACTTTTAATGATCCTCACCAATGCTCTTTTTGTTACTTTTGGTGACGGTCAAAGAATGTTCGTCATCATTGATCATTCCAATAGTTTTGGATGACGCTATGTGCTTTTTAGTATATTTTTTGTCAAAAGATAATGATTTAAGACCATTATTGTGGAATATTTTTTATAATATGTCCATAGTGGTTAGAGTCAGTCAATTTGTTAAGAAGTAATTAGTGTGTATCTTTTCCCTCAAGTAATGACTAGTCAAATAGAGTTTTCCTACGAGTCAACACATGATTCATACCTATTAAGGTATTATCTAGCAAATTCCATTTAGATCAAGTTCCACTAGTGTGTATAGGAAATATATTATTTAATACTTAATAAAACTCTATCAATTCTATTAATGAGAAAGATCTAGCACTCCACAACAAATTGGGCACACCTTAAATTAATGCTTTGGCACACACTAACATTTCTTAACACCTCACATGTCTTGGAAAATCTTTGTACCTAGAACATCTTGTCATGACACTGATGCCCAAACACATGGTTTCATGCGCTAGCAAAACATAAAACTCTCCTAGCATGTGTTGGCATGCATGTAGTCCCTAACATACCATGGAATACCTTGGTTGCATGCATTGACATGCATTAGCACTTGGAACACAATGCCATTTGGCATGTATTGGGACCTTTTATTAGTGTGCCTAGCATGCCCCTTTTGAAAAATAGAAAGTCTCGACTTATTAACCCTATTATGTGTTCATTACCTTGCATTATAGCTTGGTTCTTCCTTTTTTTTCATTGACACTTCTTGACACATATTGACATACCCTGACACCCTGCACATCCTTAGCACCTCACATGTATTGGCATATCTTGGCACTATTTGGCACATATAATTAGCACACCCTAGAACTCCCTAGCACGTTTTGGCACTTCCTAACATGCCTTGATATTCCCTAGCATGCCTTACCAATGCTTATCATACCTTGTCACTCCCTCCTTAGCATGACAACTAGCACTCATTAACACTAGTCCTTGGCACATGTTCCTCATATTCATTAACTTCCATGAATTTTTACCTAGTGCTCCCTTAATATTTTGTCCTAGTACTCATTAACACTCCTCAACATGCATTAGCACTCTCTAGCACACCTTAGCACTCCTCAACATGCCCTTCCACTTCATAGCATGCATAACACTCCCTGACACATATTGGAACCTGGCACGTGTTGGCGCTTGGAAAGTATTTGCATGTATGGAATACGCTGAGATGCCTTGGTATGCTATGGCATGGCTTAATATTGTATTTGTTTGAGATCAACTGTTGGAAAGTAGATGTGAAGTAACAAAGGAATACTTGGAACTTAGAATACACTAAGACTTTACACTTGGCACCTATTGTCACCTAGTGTTGGTGTGCCTAACATGCCCCTCTTGGAAAAGGTAAATTCATGACTTATTAACCATATTATGTGTTAATTTCCTTGTAATTTAAGTTGTTTTTCCCTTTTGTTGCCCTAACAGTCCCTGGCACGCATTGACACACCCTTGCACAACTTGGCATGCCTTATCACTTGACACATCTTAATATGTTTGACATGCCTTCGCATTATCTGTTACATATTAGCATTCCCTAGCACACCTTGGCACTCATGTCCTCTCAGATAGCCTTTACATTTTTTCATGACTTGGGAACCCAATTTAGTCCTTGGATTATATAGTTCATGTGACAATATTGGCTTGCTTCAACCACAAAAAATTGACCAATTTCACCTACTACAAGTATATTATGCCTTGTTCACCTAATAACTACCTATAAATCATCTTATGCCACTAATGTACAAGTTCAACTTGTCCCACTTAAATAGTTACCAAGACAAGGATCACATGATCAAGTCATGGCCATAAAACAACTGAGAAACACAAATTACACAGGAAATATCTCACATGTATGTTCAATTCATATAAACAATAGAACATTAAATGAGAGTTTGCAAGAACCACAATATGCACAAGGCACACAAGATATAAGCTGACACAAGATGAGTGACACAAAACTTATACACAATAATGTACAATATGAAATTATCTAGAATAGTTTAAATCATGAACATGTAGCCAAAGTGTGGCACATCTTATATAAAAAAATAGCTAAAGGCAAAACAATGTTGCGCCTAGCACAAAGTGATATCCCTTTGTATAAAAATATTATGTCGAGCCCCGTATAAAAACCATAGGCTTGCCTCCTATAAATCATATTCTGAACTTCTCCTAACACACTTTTTCCTTGGCACACTTGAATTCGCTGGCACTCCCTGGCACACACTCTTATTCGTTCCTTTCCATGAATTTTTACCTATTTATCCCTTGATATGCCCCGACACTCCCTAACACTCTATTTCAACATGCATTAACATTGTCTGAGATGTGTTATCATGCCTTTTCATTCTTTTGCATGCCCTGACCCTCCCTAGCAATCATGCCCTCACATATACCCTTACTAAAATTGCAACTTGGGAGCCCAACAAAGCCCTCAATTGACTACAAGAGCTTGAACAAGTTACAGTTACTACAACTATAATATGTTGTTGAATTTTGTAGCTTGGGAGGTACTCCACGAGCCTAGTGAGATGGGTTTGTGTGAGTTTGGTCGCAAAAGGATTTGTGCGAAAAGAAGCCAAGAAAAGGGATTTTGGACCCAAGATGGGTTTTAAAATCTAAAAGAAGATTAAAAAGGAAAATTAATATTTCCTAAGGTCTAAGTGGATAAAACCTAAAATTTGTAGAGGGTTCCTAAGAGGTCTAGGAAAAATTATTTAAGGAGGCCTTAGGATGTAGGAAATAACATCAAGTGAGAAGGAGCTCATTTGATCAAGGGGGAGAAGAGATATGTAGTCCTAGAGAGACCATGATAATTAGCATGTCTAGCATTCATTAAGATGCCTCAGTATGCTTTGGCATAATATTAAAGTTATTTGAGATCAATTATGGAAAGTAGAAGAGAAGTAACAGAGGATGATTTGGCACTTAGAATGCACTAACACTTGGCACTTGACACTTATTTACCCCTAGTGTTCATGTGCATAGCATTTCCCTCCTGGAAAATGTAAATTGATGAACTATTAACCCTATAATGTGTTCATTTCCTTGTAGTTTAACTTGTTCCTCCTTTTTGTTGCCTTGATATTCCCTATCATGTATTGTCACACCCTTGTACATTTCGGCATACCTTAGCACTTGACACATCTTAGCATATTTGACATGCCTTCGAACTATCTGGCACATGTTAACATTCCCTAGCATGCCTTGGAACTCATGCCCTCACAATTAGCCTTACATTTTTTCATGAATTGGGAACCTGATCAAGTCCTTAGCTATTGCAGTTCATGTGATATTTGTTTTCTTTAGTCATAACAACTTGATCAATTGCACCTACTACAAGTATATTGTGCCTTGTTCACCTAAGAACTGCCTATACCTCATCTTAGGTCACTCATGTTCAAGCTGAAATTTTCCCACATAATAACTTATCTAGACAAGGATCACATATAGCCATGGCCATAAAAAAACTAAGAAAAATAGCTTACATATGCAATATTTCACATGTATGTCTAGTTCATATAAATAGTAGAGCATTAACTGAGAGTTTGAAAGAACCACAAGATACAAAATACAAACAATATATAAGTCGACACAAGTCGAGTGCCCCAAAACTTATACACAACGATGTACAATATGCAATTTTCTAAAACAATTTAAAAAATGAGAATTAGGCCAAACTGTGCGATGTTTCATATAAAGATAATAGATAAAGGAATAATAGTGTTGTGCCCAACAAAAAGTCTCCCTTTGTCTAAAATTGCTTTGTCGAGCCCCTTATTGCAATCGTAGGCTTTCCTCTTGCAAATCCTATTATGAACTTCTTCTAACACACTTCATCATTGGCACACTTGAATTCACTGACACTTCCTGACACACGCTCTTATTTCTTCATTTCCATGCATTTTGACCTAGTTCTCCCTTGTGATGCCTCAACACTCCTTAACACTCCTCAACATGCATTGAAATTTTCCATCATGTATTAGCACGCCTTTTCATTCATTGGCATACCCTAACCCTCCCTAGTTATCAAGCCCTCACAACTACCCTTTCTTAATTTTTCAACTTGGGAACCCAACCAAGTCCTCACTGTACTATAGAAGCTTGACCAAGTTACGATTACTACAACTAGACTATGTTGTTGAATTGTGTAGCTTGGGAGGTACTCCACATGCCTAGTGAGATGGATTTGTGTGTGAGTTTAGCCATAAAAGGCTTTGTGGTAAAATAACCCAAGCTAAGGCACTTTGGACCCGAGATGGGGTTTAAAATCTAAAAGAAAATTAAAAAGAAAAAATAATATTTCCTAAGGTCTAAGTGGATAAAGTTTGTAAGTTATAGAGAATTCTTAAGAGACCTAGCTAGGAAAATATATTTAAGAAGGCCTTACTATGAAGGAAAGAACATCAAGTGAGAAGGAGCTCATTTGATCAAGGAGGCTAGGAGAGATGTAGTCCTAAAGTAGTTCGAGTTAGAGGTCTGAGTAAGCATTGCTAAAGGGAGGCCATGATCATCCACCAAGAGTGAGATCATCATGTGAGGGTTCACAAGAATGTCACGTACCTTAATGGGTTCGAGATAGGAAGTAGGATGGCATAATTTTTGTTCTCTTGTGGCAGATCAAGCTGAAGAGAGGTGAATCATGAGAATTTGGGCATGTGATTTTAGTGGTGTTTCTGTGTGAAGGCCGCATCAAATTTTGAAATAGTAGAGAGGGTTGAGACCCTACCTTGTGGTTGTTAGTAGGTTGCAAGGTTTGTGATAAAGAGAAACAAAAATGGAGGAGGGTATGCACTAGAATTTAGGGCCAGAACAAAAGTAATCGTAGGTGTAATATTGACTGAGGTAACCATAGTTTGAGGGTCATAGAGATCTAAAGTTTAGGTCAAGATCTAGTCAAAGAAATGCGTAGAATCTATGCATCCATATGAGCTAGGTCGAGTCTCTTATGGAGGAAAGTGTTTTCATTTTTGCTATGGGCAGATAGGGTTTGTTCTAAAGAAATTGAAATAGAAGTATAATTCCATATTTAGGGAAGTTTCCTAGCATGTTTAATCCATAAAGTATGCCATTAAGACGACGACAAATATGCATAGAATAAGAGGAGTTGTGACCCTTAGAGAGAGGTTTATCTCTGCAATATATACAACAAATTTGGAATATGGTATTCAGAATTATGTGCGGAGATAAAAAATTCCAAAGGAAGGTGGAACCTGAGTAGAATATGGAGCAGAATAAATGTGTCATATGGGGAATGGATTGACATGAAGAGGAGTTGATTTTCATGGACTGTCCATAGAGTTTTGGATAGAGATCTGAAGCAGCCTATAAACAATTAGTCAATGGATTGTTAATGGATGATTTGTGTCCCTAGTTCATTCATATACAAATTGTTAGAAGGATGATAAGATGATTAGTTCATATTTATTCATAGATTGGACAACAAATAAATTGGTACACAAGAATAGTGATTTCGAGAGGACTCAAATCACTATTAGGTGGCATAATTGAAGATCCCTAGATGAGGGAAGTGTTGTATCAATAAAATAATTAAATGTGGTTGGGAAGTGTTGTATCAAGTAAAATTGGAGGGTTGTTAGGTGACTGTCAAAGAAGAGTTCTAAGTCTTGTACTTGTGACGGAAAACAAGACTGGTAGAAGGGTAGGTGTATTGGGCCCAAGTATGTGCAGACTTTGAAGGACTAAAGTAGAAATCAAGTGGGCTAGCCAACTAGCCCTATTTCATTGCATTGTAGAGCATTGCATCATTGAGAAAAAGGGAAACCTACATATCCCTAGACTTGTCATCTTGGAGTAGCAACATGGAAAAATTGGGCATACCAAAGAGTTGTTCACAACGAAGTTGTGAACAACTAAACAAAAATGCTAAGTGTTGCAAACCTTAAAGGAAAAAACAAGTAGATAAACGTAATTTTTTTTTGAGCCGATTTCAATAATTTAAAGGAGTTGAGTTGATTGATAGAGGAAGATTGAGAAGTTTCATAATGGCAGGCAAGAGGACCTTCCAGATGTGTTCAATACATGTGGATTGAAAGGACTATGTGCGACCACCATCAAAAATTCGTTCAAGTGTTGTCTTGTTCAAGGTAGATTGGTTGTCAAAGGAGTAACACCAAGCCCCAGTTTTATTCCTTGTATCAGTGTGATTGTAAAATTCCATGATCTCTGCTATGAGAGCTCTATTCTATTCTATTATAGTTTGTAATTTAACGAAGAATGGTTTGAAAAACTTAAAACATTTCATGTGCACTAGTTGATTCCTTGATGTGTGTAGACCTCATTGTGTAAATTAGATGTGTTGTGACACTTGAGTGTGTTTGCATCAATGAGTATAAGACCAAACCCATATTCTCATGTGTTTTGGAAATTCAACATATGCATTGATCACCTAAGAACTACATGTAACTCATCTTAGACTACTCATGTCCAATCTCAACGGATCCCACTTAACAAGTTACCAAAACAAGGCTCATCACATCCAACTGTAGTCCTAAAACAACTAAGCAACACATTTTACGTCTTTACATGCCATAACACCTTACATGTCTTAGATGCCTTGGCATTATGTGGCATGTGTTAGGATACCCAACATTCCTTGACATGATTTTACACTCTCTAACACACCATAGCACTTTCTGACATGCCTTGGTAGTTTAACATACCTTGGCATTGCCTAGAATATAAGCTTGCCACTCCCTCCTTAACAAACCTAGAACTCATTAATACTCCCTATCATACACTCTTATTCATTAATTTCCATGCATTTTTATCTAGTGATTCATTGTGTTTACCTAACACTCCCTAACAATCCTTAGCACGCATTGGCACACCCTAACACCTGGCACATCTTGGCATGCCACCCTAGCACTCTAACATTCCTTGGCACTACCTAACATACCTTGTCTCTCTCTCCTTAGCACACCTAGATCTAATTTAAACTCCCAACCACAAACACTTATTCATTCATTTCCATGCATTTTTACCTATTTTTCCCTTGTGTTTCCATAGAATTCCTTAACACTCCTTAGCACGTGTTGGTACACCCTAACACCTAAGACATCTTGGCATGTCACCATGGCCTCTATCATGCCTTAACCCTGCCTAGCATATATTGTCAGTCCCTCCTTAGCACACCTAGAACTCACTGAAACTTCCAATCACAAACTCTTATTTGTTCATTTCCATGAATTTTTATGTAATTCTCCCTTGTGTTTCCCTGGCACTCCTAGTTAACACTTCCTTGCATGTGTTGGCACCTTGGCCACATGTCACCCTAGCACTCTATAATTCCTTGAAACTACTAATCATTCCTAATCACTCCTCCTTAGCACACTTGGAACTCGTTGAATCTCCTTTTCGCACACTCTTATTCATTCATTTCCATGCATTATGACATAGTTCTCCCTTTTGTTTCTCTAGCACTCCCTAACACTCCTTGGCACACATGGGCACACCCTGGAACTTGGAACATCTTGGCATGCTTTCCTAGCACTCTATCGTGCCTTGGAATTTCCTAGCATACCTTTTCACTCCCTCCTTAGCAAACCTATAACTTTATAACACTCCATATCACACACTCTTATTCATTCATTTCCATGCAATTGAAACTAGCCCTCCATTCTATTTCCCTGACACTCCCTAGCATGTGTTGGTATGAAACCCTAGCACCTAGCACATGTTGGAATACCTAACATGCCTTAGAACTTTCTAACATGTGTTATAACTTCCTGGGATTCTATTCACACCTTGGCACTCCATATTTTTCATGCCCTCATAGATAACCTTACTTTTTTTGCGACTTGAGAACCCAACCAAGTCATTGAAAAAATAGTGTTGTGTCTAGCATAAAGTATTCCTTTGTCTGAAACTACTTCTTCCATCCCTTTATCGCAATCATAGGCTTGTCTCCTGAAATTCCTATTATGAAATTATACTAACACACTTCATCCATGGGACACCTAGAATTCACTGACACTCCCTCACAAACACTCTTATTCATTTTTTTCCATGTACTTTAAACTAGTTATCCCTTGTGATTCCCTAGCACTCCAAAACACTCCTTTTCATGCATTAAAAATAACTGGCATGTGTTAGCACAACTTTCAATTCATTGTGACACCCTGGAACTCCTAAACTTTCATGTCCTCATAACTACCCTTATGTTTTTTATACTTGGGAACCCAACTAAGTCCTGCCTTGACTACAAGAACTTGACCAAGTTTCATTTACTACAACTAGAGTATGCCTTGTTCACCTAATAATGGCTTATAAATAATCTTATGATACTCATGGCCAATATTAAATCATCCCACTTAAAAAAATACCAATTTAAGGCTCACGTCAAATAGTGGCCATAAAACAACTGAGAAACATAGTTTACATCTTGACATGCCATAACACTTGGAACGTCTAACAATCCCTTGGCACTATGTGGCACATGTTATCATACATTGCATTCATTGACATGCTTTGGTACTCCCTAACACACCCTACCATTCCTTGGCATGCCCCTAAATATAGCTCGCCTTAGAATTTTCTAGCATATAAACTTGTCATTCCTTCTTTAGCACAGTTGGAACTCACTGACACTCCCTATCACACACTCTATATTCATTCATTTCCATGCATTTTGAACAAGTTCTCCCTTATGTTTTTGTGGCGCTCCCTAACACTACTTGACAGACATTGGCACACCCTAGAACTTGGCACATATTGGCATGTCATGTTGGCACTCTAGCATTCCTTGGAATTACATAACATACATTCTCAATCCCTCCTTAACACACCTATAATTTTCTAACAATCTCTTTCACACACTCTTATTCATTCATTTCCATGTATTTAAAACTATTTCTCCCTTGTTTTTCCCTGGCACTCCATTACGCTACCTGACATGCATTGGCACACCGTAACACCTATCACATATTGGCATGTTTCCATAACCTCTAACATACCTTAGCCATGCCTAGAATACCTTGTCACTCCCTCCTCAGCGCACTTGGAACTTACTCACACTTCCTGTCACAATCTCTTTATTTTTAATTTGCATGCATTATTTTCACCTAGTTCTCCCTTGTGTGTTCCTATGACTCGCTAACACTTCCTAGCATGTGTTGGCACACCCTGGAACCTGGCACATCTTGGCCTCATGCAACTCTGGCCACTAGCATGACTTAGCACTGCCCAACATACCATGTCACTCCCTCCTTAGCGCACCTAGAACTCGCTGACACTCTGTGTCACACACTCTTATTCATTCAATTTCCATGCATTTTTTCCTAGTGCTCCTTTGGTGTTTCCATGGAACTCGCTAACACTCAACACACATTGGCACTTGGCACGTCTTGGTATGCTTCCCTAGCACTTTAGCATGCCTTGGAAATATCTAGCATATCTTGTCTCTCCCTTCTTAGCAAACCTGGAACTCCATAGCATGCCCTATAACTCCCTGGCACATATTGGCTCTTGGAACTTAGTGGAACTTGAAAATTCTCGGTATGTGTTTCGATTCCATGGAATTCCTTGGCATGGTTTAAGATAGAATTTATTTGAGATCAATAATTCAAAAATAATAGAGAATTAATAGAGGGTGATTTGGCACTTCAGACACGCTAAAACTTGGCCCTTGGCATGTATTGGCACTCGTGTTGGTATGCCTAGCATGCCCCTCTTGAAAAGGTAAGGTCCTCAATTATTAACATTCATATGTGTTAATTTATTTTCATTTTAACTTGGTGTTCCATTTTTTTGCCTTACACTTCTTAACACGTGTTTGCATACCCTAACACCTAGCACGTCTCATCATGCCTTAACACATGGTATGTCTTAGCATGCCTTTGCACTATCTGGCACATGTTAGCACACCCTTGCACTTCCTGAAATGCCATAGCATTCCATAGCATGCCTTGTCACTCTCCCCTTGGCACGCCTAACACACAATGACACTCCCAAACACACCCTCTTATTCATTCATTTCCATTCATTTTCACTCGACGATTTATGTTTGATGGGGTGCATGTCTAGAAAGAGTTCCTTTAAGAGAATAAAAAAATGATCGCACAATTACTAACATAAGTAATTGTGAGATTCTACTTGAATGACATTAGGAAACTACACAAGAGATTGCAAGAATGAAATTTTTAGGATTTTTTTCTATGGTGTGGGAATGGTAAGAAGTGAGTGGTCAATATGGTGTGTGAATGTTTAGAATACCTTCTCACTCCCTCCTTGGCATGACAACTAGCACTCATTTCCACTCCCTGACACACCCTCAAATTCATTCACTTCCATGCATTTTCATCTAGTGCTCCCTTGTGTTGTCATAGTGCTCCCTAACACTCCTCAGCTTGCATTGGAACTCTCTACTTATCACTTTTCGACATGCCCTACCACGTCAATATAGCATGCATAACACTCCTTGATAAACATTGGCACTTGGCACATGTTAGCACATGGAAAGTCTTAACATGTCTGACATGCATTGAGATGACTTGGTATGTTTTTTGTTAAACACCATGTTGAAGCACACACATGGTGTATGAGGAAGAAGAATGCACACACAAGAGAAACAACACACAATGAAAGATAAGTGTGAGGCTTTTTTATTTTCAATTATACAAAGATGTACATTTATAGTACAATGGTGTGACTCTTGGTTTCATATTCCAAGGTCACTTGGACTCCATTGTGACTTTTCGCATTCCACACCTACCCATGTAGGATTAGGTGTTCCAACATCCCCCCTTAATCCGAAGGGGTATATGTGAGTCCAAGAAAAGAGTTGTAATACAAATCTGCAAAGTATACATGGCAGCACTTGGGCTGAATCAACTCTCTGAAATGTTGGAAAAAGAGGTGGTTTTAGGATGACCACAAACACTGGAACGCAATACATGTTGCAGTTCCCGGAACTCTTCCAAAACTGGCAAGAAGCTGAAGGCTTCTGCTAGAGGAATTGTCCCTCATAAAAAGGGAGACCTTCGACCTAAAAGAAGGGAGGTCTACTACCTGTGGTGGTTTTAGGTTGTCCACCAACCAAAGATGATGGTTTTAGGTTATCCACCAACCGAAAATGATGGTTTTAGGTTATCCACCAACCAAAGATGATGGTTTTAGGTTATCCACCAACCGAAGGTATGCTCATGGGCATCCGTATCTATGGCTACATCTCTGGATCCAGAATGACGAATTGTGGCTCAGGCTCGCTTGAACTGCTGGCTACAACTCTGAACATGGAATGAGAGATTGTGGCTCAAGCTCGCTTGATCTGTCATCGAAGCTTGTACATGACCACCATTTTCCCGCCTGTCAGGGACAAGGTGAGATGATGGCGAAAACTCAACTGCAAGTTTTCTCAATATTCTTGAACAAGTTCTAACATGTGTCGTAAACATCTTCTTGGCTGCTGATGCCCATTGCCAAGAAGCGATCCATCCAAGATGAATCTTGGTTCTTGCAGGAGGCTTGTGTCTGAAGCATCTGTCTGAAGAATGGGTGTGCCGACCACAGTGCTTGCATGGATGAAGATCAAAACAGTGATCTTTCATATGGCCAACTCGATCACAATGTTCGCATTTCACAATCTGTTGTGGAAGCGGAACAAGATCTGGAACAGTTGCAGGTGAACTGTCATATAGGAATCCGGCACTCTGAAATATGATGGGCTTTGTGTAGTCTGGAATATGAAAGGACACATCCTTATCATATCCAGGACCATTTCGGTGCTTGTTGTGGACAAGCTCTTCCCAAGGTCTGATGATGGGCTTAGGAAGTGCACGCTGAACTGCTGCATCTGCATGTACATCTGCTCTAGTACAAGGAACTGAATGGGAATCAACTGGAACTTTGCTGACATGCTGCTGATGGGAGTCTTTCTCAATTTTCTGAACAGAAACAGGTTCAGAATGGTGACTCTTTTGCTGAAGTTTGTCTTGCTGAAGATGAGTTTCCAACTGCAAAAACTCAATCTTTTCTTGTGCATCTAGCAAACAACTCTGAATGTTACATAGAGCATCCTTGCTCATTTTTATCATATCATGAACATTTGAATGAATGACGTCATTCAACAACACTAATGCCTCATTGATTTTAGCCATTTCAACAACTTAGGCTCAAAAAATGAAAGGGTGTCGGCTACAACCGAAAATGCACTCGTTTACAATGTGATGCAACAAGAAATACAAATGACTCAAGAAATTCTCAAAGTAAAAAGTGTGCTCCTCAAATGATGGAGGGAAATCAAAAATCCAACAACTCAAATTCATTGATTGCAATTATGAAGAAGCAATACAATGTCAACTCAATACAATATTTCTGCAAAATATGTGCAGCTGAAACACTAGTGCAAGGGGCCTTTAAGGAAGCTGAAATTTCCTTCAAAGAGTTGTTCAAATGATGGCAAACTTGTCTTCTCATGTAAAAATCTTCCAAAAATCACTCTTCAAATCAATGCCACAAATCACAATGTAAATTTGCACTTTTGTCTATCTATTCAGTCCATTTCTTCATATGTCAATTCCTTCATTTCTGCTGTTCATATCTCTCTTTCCTCTCTCTCTGCTGTGTTTTTTTCTTTTTTCTTTTTTTTAAATTAATTAAAAAAAATTAATTGAAAATAGAAATGGAAATTTATTAAAAGGGAGGAAAGTATTTATATGGAAGGGTGGTTTATTAATGAGGAGGGGGAAGAGCTATAAAAAGGGATTATGAAAAATGGAAGAGGGAATTTTTTTATTTTTTTATTTTTTTATTTTTTTATAAAAATGAGAGGGATAAGAAATTTAAAAATAAGAAGGGAGGGATTAATTAAAAGAGAGGGGAGGGATAAATGTTTAATTAAAAAGGAAGAGGGAGGCTTTTAATAATAAAAAAAATTAAAGTGGAAATGGATCTACTTAAAGAATAGAGAATTAATTTAAAAAGGGAAGGGGCTTTTTAATAATAGAAAATTAAGATGGGAATGTATGGGACTATGGAGTGCGCTATGAGTTTTAGAGTTGGGAAATGGGTGGAGAGTTAGAGAGCTATTTTATGCCGTGAGAAAGGAGTGTTAGGTAGGCCGTGAGGGGGTTTAGGTAATGGAGAGTACTGTTGTACGTGAGAGGGGGCGTGGGTAGATGCGGTAGAGCGTTGTGCTGGGTAGCTCAGGTAGGGAGAGTTGTGATAGGGGGAGAGGGCGTAGTGGTAGGGGGGTCTGTATTTTGGAGAGTGGGGGCCGTAGTTTGGAGCGATGTGTAGTAGAGGGGGCCGTAAGGAAGGGCGTATAATTGCAGGGGGAGCGCAGGGCCTAAAGGCCGTGGGGAGGGCGGAGGTAGAGCAGGTGTTGCAGAGCGTGGGAAACGTGAGTGAGGGCGTAGTGTGTATATGGCAGGGGCGTAAGGGAAGCCGCGGGCAGTATGTGAGAAGGGAGCGTCGTGTGATGCAGAGCGTGGAGGGGGGTCGACAGGCCTGGGGTTTGCAGAGAATTTTTTTTAATTTTTTTTTTAATTTTTTTTTTAATTTTAATTTTTTTAAATCAAAACAGCAGAGAGCAAGAGCAGAAATCCACTTGAAAAACAGCAGTAGAATTTTCTTCTTCCAAATGTAGAGTAGAATTTTCTAGATACAGAGCAAAATAAATTGCAAGAACTTATAGACTTGCAAAAATGATTTTTCCAGCAGCAGAGAAACACAGTCCAGAAACTCAGAAATTTTTCCAATAACTCAGCAGTAGAAAAACTCAAAATTATTTTCCATTAAAAAGCCAGAAACTTCTACTTCAGAAACCCTCTTTAAATAGTGTTTTCCAGCAACTCTTCAATGCATAAATTAATAGAAATTGCAGGAAAAATGAGAATGAAAACCTTCAGATGGGCAGTGTTGCCTTTTTTCAAAGTCAATTTCTGAATGCTGCCACGGATTTTGAATGCTTCTCCACTTCTGAATGTGGCAAAATGTCAGAATCACTGCTGCAACAACTCTCTAAATGCTGCAAAAATGCAGATATGCACAGGACATAAACACAAAATGGCTCACTCAATGTGGAGCAGGGCCAACAATCGCCCGCTCTGATACCATGTTAAACACCATGTTGAAGCACACACATGGTGTATGAGGAAGAAGAATGCACACACAAGAGAAACAACACACAATGAAAGATAAGTGTGAGGCTTTCTTATTTTCCATTATACAAAGATGTACATTTATAGTACAATGGTGTGACTCTTGGTTTCATATTCCAAGGTCACTTGGACTCCATTGTGACTTTTCGCATTCCACACCTACCCATGTAGGATTAGGTGTTCCAACATTTTTGTATGGTTTAATATTAATGTTATTTGAGCTCAATTATTGGAAATTAGATGAGAAGAAATAGAGGAATATTTGGCACGTAGAATGCACTAACACTTGGCACTTGGCACCTATTCGCACCTAGTGTCGGTGTGCCTAGCATGCCCCTCACGGAAAAGGTAAATTGATGACTTATTGACCCTCTTATGTGTTCATCTCCTTGTAGTTTAACTTGTTTCTCCATTTTGTTTCCTTGACAGTCCCTGACACGCATTGTCACACCCTTGCGCATCTTGGCATGCCTTAACACTTAAAAACTCTTAGCATGTTTTACATGCCTTCGTACTATTGTCACATATTAGCATTCCCAAGCAGGCCTTGGCACTCATGCCCTAACAACTAGCCTTACTTGGGAACCTTACATTCCTGGAACACCTTGACACTCCCTAGTTGTCATACCCTCATAGATATCCTTATTTTTTTGCAACTTGGGAACCCAACCAAGTCATTATCAAAACAATGTTGTAACAAACCCAAATTCTCCCTTTCTATGATATTATCTTTTTCACACCTTATCACAACCATATGCTTCCCTCTTGCAAGTCTTATTCTGATCTTGTATAATTGTATCTGTATACTTTCTTAACGACCCAATGAATGAAGTAATGTCTAAATGAGGAAACATATATATAAAAGTATCATGTTAAGAAATTATATTATGCATTTTTATTTCAACATGGTATTAGAGTTAGGAAAAAGGTTCAAATTTGTCTCTGAAATCTAGTCAAGATTATGAAGGACGTATTCACCAGAAGTCGAGTTTGTAAGAATAACTTTCTATGGTTGGAAACAAACTTACTATTGAAAAAAAATACCTAAAAAAAGTCTAAACTTATCTATATTCTACAAGGGTCAGAATATATCTATTATAAGAGAGGGACCAAGGGTCTTCATTTATTACTACAAGCTAGAACAAGCCGAAATTGGTAAAATCTTAATTCTGAGCACAAATATGAATTTAAGCCAATATGATCGAGGTTATTGTAAGATGAGTTATGATACAAGCTAATAACAACCTAAATCTCCATGATGACGAGCTAAGTTATCTTTGATGAAAATTATAGGAAGAATCATAAATTTTAGAGTTTTGTTTTGTCTACTGAAGGAAGACTAACATAGACCAAGCCTCATAAATCCAAAAAAAAAAAATCTTACTTGATGGAGTTAACATAAGCACTAATATGAAATTTTGGAAAAGGTAACACATGAGACGTGGTATGTTAGGTCATCACTTTAGAGAGAGACACTTTGAACAGGAACCCCCTTCTGGGGGATTGTCATGTCTCCCTCGTAGGTGCTCCCTCTTTATGCAGTTTTGATGATTTTTCACCCGAGTTTCTTGCTAGTTCGGTTTTGTTAGTTGGACATTATTTGGAATGTTGTGAAGAGTCACAACCACATTTTTTCAATGGTGATGGAAAAAATTTTTGTGTGCAAAGAGTGTGACTATATATAGAGCTAGAAGTTTGGCTTGCCTCAAAATTGGTCATGGGTCAATTATAGGGTGGTCTATTGTCAGTTTTCTTGGTTGTTACGCCTGGTGACACATGAGTAGTATGTTGGATCAAACACACCTTAGTGGGAGGAAATTTTAACTAAAACTTTTTTGGGGGATCAATGTGGCTCCCTCATAGGGGATTTTTCTTTGCATGGTTTCAAGAATGTTGGATCCATGGTGGATGGGTGGAATTGTTAATTTGTGTGAAGGGTGATGTGGTATAAGATTTTTTTTTCAACCCCATTTGAATATTTACTAAGGGCCATTTGTAGGGTATAAAATCCCATTTTTTCTAGACTAGGCCCAAGTCCCTTTGAAGGGGGAACTTGATAGGGTGTCTGAACAATTAGGGAAAGACCAATCGACACCATAAATGAGTAAGGTTGTTTGGGAATGTAACCATAATTGGGTGGTAAATTATGTCCAAGGCTAAATATGGACAAGATATTGATAACGAACAAGTTTTGTGATTAAAAGATGAAAATGACTTTGAAAAGAGAGTTACAGTGCTTGATTTTTGGCATTGGTATTGTATGTAGAATTTAAGTGGAAATTATCTAGAATAACCTTATCTATACTAAGAATTTTCATGGCTAAGA
Organism: Pinus albicaulis; assembly: GCA_034641835.2. Taxonomy (NCBI): domain Eukaryota; kingdom Viridiplantae; phylum Streptophyta; class Pinopsida; order Pinales; family Pinaceae; genus Pinus; species Pinus albicaulis. Next base: position 695,778,315 of record CM076570.1, on the reverse strand, counting down.
GGGTTGTGAGGAAAATTGAAAACACAACACATATAGGGCCACTATACAAAGCCCAATTTTCACCCCATGTTTGTTGCATTGGTTTCCATGTATTGGGGTTTCCCTAAAGGGAAGTGAAACACGAACTTGTTATATAAACTTGTAACCCATGCATAATATAATTGCATCAATCAGTGTAGTCTATACAGTGGAAAATTGATTAACTTTATAAAGCACCCACCTACTTTAGGTCACCATCTCCATTTTCGTATTGAAGAAGGAGCCTGATCTAGTAAACACTTGAGCCCATATTAACGTGGAAATAAATATTCACAAGGCACCCCATATTGCACAAAATGGTCATCTATAAAAATAAGCATTACAAAATAAAATAAAATAATGCAAACCATTTTTTAAATTCATCTATTTTTCTCATCTTCAATCGAGAGAAGATAAATTCCTTCGAAACACTGTATACATGACTCTAACATTAAGCATATATATACCTCTACGAGGATTGGATGCCATATCTTGGAAGGTAGAACTGTTGAGAACAAGCTATGCTTTCCTAGATGATTCGCTAGTGACCACAATAATGACTTAGCCCATAGTTAATTTCCTCATCCACTTAGAGTTGGAAAACAACGAAAGGAAAAAATTTCATCTCATTGTTCAAGTAACGTTGAATGTTAATAGAGCTTTAAAAGATCACCACCAAAAATACAAAATATATTCATGAAATGGTATAATCTGCACTTGTCTACATATTGAAGTGCAACCATACATTTTATTGACATCATTAAAACCTAGACTAAATTAAAATTATTGTGTTGGAAATGACCTTCTTTTACTATGGAGGAAATGCATTTATTTTTTCTTAAGTTAACTCTTTTTAAACCTTTTTATTGAAATTAAAGTTCATCTTTAAATAAGAAGTGATCATTTCTTTCTTCTATTTTCTACGTTTTGTATGCAATAGGAATTTAACATTGAGGTCCTAGTGGGTCCCTTATTGAAGAAGTTGCTCTAGCTGCAACAAAAATTGTAAGACATTACTTTGACTCTTTCAATGGTTATGCTGAGGACTTATGTATGAGGAAATTAATTGTTTTTGGTAGTCATATAATAAGTAAAAAAAATATTTTCCATACTTACAATAATGAAGGTCAAATGGTTATGGTTATTCTCTAGAAAAAGATAGTTGATATAGCAGTTTTTTCTAGATTGTTTCTTGTCACACAATTTTTCTAATCAAATCGACACAAAATCCTAGAAACATACATTTTAACAACATCCCTTTGCACCAACAAGGAAAATTGTTAGTGTATTCCTTTTCCGGCCACTATTAGGATGGATCTAGTCCATACCGCCATCTCCTAAAGCAATGATCATATGTTGTATGAATGGTATATTGTGGGGGGAAATCACACAAAAGGTTTTCTTTTCATCCCTACTACGTACACCTTCAAATATGATTTTCCCTCCAAGCAAGGATTTATCTCAATTAGAACACATGATTTAAACTCATTGAATATTCACTCAAGAACTAAACTCTACCCAACAATGTCATCAATTTTTCTAATATGAAACTTAGTCTAGTACTTTTGTAATTTTAAGTTCTTTGGCTTGCAACACCACCTTCATCCCAAATAAAATGTCAAGCTGAGTAATGGGAGCTTAATACCTCAATATGGATAATTATACCATATTCCCATCTATCCACTTAGACAATACTTGAGTATTATTTAACTACTCCAATTACCATAATGGCTTAGTGACAAATTCATCTGTCCTGAGGTATAAATCATACATTAACATAGACAAACAAAGTCCTAAAAGTAATTATTTTTTTCCATTTTTCCTAAGAGCCAATAAAATGAACTTTTTTCCTCAAGCACCTCTTCCTAATGTCACCTTCTAGCTTTCCCAACCCATTTCCAAGAATAATTTGCATCCTAAATAATCTTAGGGAAAATTTAGGGTCATGGTTAAAAACATTCGAGTTGCTTGAAGACATTTTGTAATATTAATTATAAACCTTCCGGGAAATCACATAAGAAATTTTGGAACCGACGCGGGGAAATTTAGGGTCATGGTTAAAAACATTCGAGTTGCTTGAAGAAATTTTGTAATATTAATTATAAACCTTCCGGGAAATCACATAAGAAATTTTGGAACCGACGCATTGGTTCCAAACTTTCTTATGTGATTTCCCGGAAGGTTTATAATTAATATGTTATGGATCACAGAAGCTTGCACTCTCAACATTTTTTAAGTTAAACTCAACACCTCGGTCATTAAATCCTAATTTAACTCATCTACCATATTTCAAAGATTTTAGAAAATTATTTCCCATTATTTAGTGTTGGATTTATCTAGACTCAAGGCTAATGGAATGTATCTAAATATGGCCTATTGTTGTATAATGTCCTAATATATTCCAGCTTATAGGGGTAAGAAGATCTCACTTGAGACACATATAATAATTCCCAATAAGTAAAGTGAAAAATGTAAAATATTTTAGTGGGGATCACATTCGTTATGATATTATTAACATCCATTTAAACCACTATAACTAACATCATTACGAATAAAAGCTAACATAGATCACCCAAATATAGTATAAATACAAACACATAGGTAGAATAATAATCCTTTATACTAATAACATGCATAGTATTACATAAATCTAATGTAGAGTGAAGACCAAAAACTAATAAAAATGCAATCCCCCTTACAAATTATCCCTAGTATTGGATCTATTTAAGTACGCTATAGACCTTGCATATACAAAAAACTAGAGTGACCTCAAAAAACTTGAAATTATAATAGAGAATTTACCAACTATAATCCATTCAACACACAAATATACTACAAAAAAGTCTATTTCTTTAGAGAGATATACAATTATCTAGATAACTAGGTGCAAAAAACATATGAAATGACTCTTTAACCTTATATACTCAACCTTCTATGAATCAACATATTCCACCTTCTACATATTTACTTCTATAAATTCATTATTTTTTAAACTTTGTTGAACTTTTCTCCATACTAAAACTTTGTAAAAAATGATCATTTACCATGCCTTCCCACTCACCTCTAAGTTGGATTCTATGCTTCTTATTGTCTTTGTGACAAAAAAAACACACATTTCATATCAAAATATCAAAAAATTTCAAATATCCATTTTTTCATTTCCCTCCCAAGGTCAAAATATCAAAAAAATTAAAATATCAATTTTTTTCATTTCCTAGTGTCAGAGGGTTTGTCCACGGGAAGGAGGAGGGTTTCTTGAAACGTGGTGATTTCTTTCCACATAAATAATCTGAACAATATTCTCAGTTGATGGCCCATCCCTAAAGCCTCCATCTCTCTTCGCAGCTTCATAATAATTCTAGACAATCACTCAAATTGTTGTAATCAAGGTCACTGCTCGCCCACCAGAGGCCAAAGATTTCATCTAGGGTATCCTAAGAAATTCAAGGAGGGAAATGGTAATGAAGAGGTCGAGGAGGTTTTTGGCTAAGACACCGTTGTCTAATTCTTTTCAAGGTTCAGTCTCCTGAAAAAATTTAATACTTAGGTGAGAGGCACGTTAGGCTACTGTTCTTCATTTTTTTTTCTAGAGAAATGTCAACCTCTCTTGTTTCCTTACATGTTATTAGACTTTACTGTGGGTTTAATATATGGGTTTTTTATTTTATGGATCTAGTTTTGTTTGTTCCAGTTTATTATGGATTCATTTTTTTTACTATTTTTCGAACACCTAATCCTCTATGGGTAGGTGTGGAAGGTGAAGAGTCAAAAAGGAGTCCAAGTGACCTTGGAAGATGAATCCAAGGGCCACACCATTGTATTATAAATGTACATCTATGGCGAATAATGTTAGCAACGAATGCCTATATTTCCTATTTGTGTGTTTTATCTTTTCCTACACCATGAGTGTGTTTAACATGGTATCAGAGCCATCATGTGTGGCCTATTTGTAAAAGAGAAAAGGTGGGGAAATTCCAATTGAGTGATTTTTTGCCCTCGATTGAAAGTTGTACAAGTTTCATCCGGTTGAGGTCATGGGCCATTCCTTACGCTACTCCCACTGCTTGGCCTTCCCTCACACCTACTTCATATATATATATATATATATATATATGCAAGACTACTACATATATATTGGCTTTTACATCTCTCCATTCATCTCCATAGTTTCAAGGATCTTCATGATTTTACAAAATTTTTAATTGTATTTGAGAGATAAATTTACCCCTCAAATTTGCAGCTAGGACCGAGCTCCACTCTCTCGCTTTCAGAACCACACGGAATAGTCGGTCAAAGAGCTCATGCACACCTGCCTCTTTCCTATTGTAAAACACACTGCTGCCTAACCAGTGATGCCCTCGGACCAGTAAAAATTCTATATGATTGCTTGAGACAACATTCTATTTGGCGTGAATCTGGTTGCCTCGGGCTGGACCTCATGGATATTCTTTTCGCAAAGGCCTTCGACAACGGTGATGACCGATAATTGGCTTGTTACTCCCACGGTTCTCTTATTCCCACCTCCATACGCTCTTCCCACCATCTCAAACCTCCCTCCGCTGGCCTACGGGCTCCCCTCCCTCCACAACGCTCGACCTCCCTCACTCCCCTACCCCCACTCACCTTCCGCTCCCTCTTCCCTCTACTCTTCTCACGTCCCTCACCCGCTCTCCCTAGATTTCCCCTATCACAGTGGCCCTCACCACTCCCCATCCCCTCACCCCTCAACCCTCCCCTCTCATATCCTCTTAGGCCTTCCCACCACCCACTCTGCCTCCTCCCTCCGTTCCACTCGCAGGCTCCCTGCCCACGGCTCCCTCACCCACTAGCTCTCCCACTTCCACCATCCCCCTTTCACAACACTCCCTACGCCCTCAAACAGTTGCCTCCCCCCTAATGCCCACCCCCACACCCCTCACAGCCACTCTCCCCATCCCCCTTGCTTGGCCCTCCCTCCCCTCCCATGCAACTCTCCCTCCTCTCCCATGCAAATTCTCTACGTTCAATTTTTTATCCTCTGCCTCTTATTTTTAATTTTTTTTTACAGTTTTACCTTCCTCCGAAAATACCTTCCATATTAATCACTTTCCCCAGTAATCACCTTCCCCAGTAATCACCCCCCTAGAAAACACCTCCCCTAGATAATACCTCTGTTCTTTCCCCAAATTCTTCTTTTTTGTCAACAAACCAAAAAAAAAAAAAATAAGAGAGAAGAAGAAGAAGAGAGAGGGGAGATGGTATATGAAAAAACATATATATGGATTTTCTATATAGTGAAGAGTGAAGAGTGAAGAGTGAATTTTTTGATGTATGTTTCTCTATTATGAAAACATGACCAAGATGTGTGGCATGTATAGAAGGGTGGCTCTCTAAAAGATATTGACAATGTGAAGGCAAATGTTGAAAATTGGTGGCATCAGAAAACTTACTCATAGTTTTTGGAATTTTCCTTCATCTTCATTGTGAGTGCAATAGGAAAATTGACGAGTTCCCACAAATTCTCGAGGTAGGACCTAGTTTAGAAATTGTTGAATACTTCTATGATGTGATTCATTGTTTCTTGCTGGTCAGATGACCAAGTCTATACCTTGAGGTCCTCCATAATTTGAGTAGCAGAGTTTGTTCTTTGGGAATTCCATAATTTGAAGTTCAAAAAAGGGTCTTTGAAGTCATTTGTATTTTTTAAATTAAATTGAATCACATTTTAAACAAGTGCATTATCAATTGAAGCTGAGACCCTTTATTTCTTGAGCTTGAGTTGTTAAAAAAAGAGAGGCTAAAATAAATGATGCATTAGAGTTTTTGCATAATATCATTCATTCTGTTGTTCATGATACGGTAAAAATGAGCAAGAACACTCTTTTTAATATTCAAAATTTCTTTCAAGATGCACAAGACAAGATTGAGTTTTTGCAGTTGGAGTCTCAGCTTCAGAAAAATGAACTTCAGCAAAAGAGTCATCATTCTGAACCTGTTTCTGTTCATAAAATTGAGAAGGACTCCCATCAGCAACAAGAATATAAAGTTGCAGTCGATTCACATTCAGTTATTTGTACAAGAGTAGATTTACATGCAGATGCAGTAGCTCAGTCTGCACTTCCCAAGCCCATCATCAGACCTTAGGAAATGCTTGTCCATAACAAGTACATAACTGGTCTTGGATATGACAAGGAGTTGTCCTTTCATATTTCGAACTACTGCAAGCCCATCAAATTTCAGAATGCCAGATTTCTTTATGATAGTTCACCTGTAGCTGTTCTAGATCTTGCTCCACCTCCACAACAACAACAACAAATTGTAAAATTCCAACATTGTGATCGCGTTGGTCATATGAAAGATCATTGTTTCGATCTTCACCCATGCAATAATTGTGGTCGGCACACCCATTATTCGCACAGATACTTCAGAAACAAGCCTCCTGCAAGAAAAAAGATTCATCTTGGATGGATTTCTTCTTGGAAATGGGCATCAATAGCCAAGAATATGTTTAAGTCACATGTCAGAACTTGTTCTAGAATATTGAACAATCTTGCAGTTGGGTTTTCACCATCATCTCACCTTGTACCTGACAGGGGGGAAATGGTGGTCATCTACAAGCTTCAACGTGAAATCAAGCGAGCTTGAGACACAATCTCTCATTCCAGATTCAGTGTTGTAGCCAGAGACACAGTAGTTCAAGCGAGCCTCAACCACAATTCATCATTCCAGATTCAGAGTTGTAGCCAGAAACATGGATGCCCATGAGCATGCCTTTGGTTGGTGGAAAACCTTAAACCATCTATGTGAGGTTGATATTCTTCCTCTTTCATAACACTTCCTCTAGCAGAAGACTTCATCTTCTTGCTAGATTTGGAAGAGTTCCAGGAAATGCATCAAACATTCCAGTGTTGCTGGTCATCCTTAAACCATCACAGGCTGTAGACTTCCTTTATTTTAGGTTGAAGGTCTCCCTCTTCAAATATGAGGGACACTTCCTCTAGCAGAAGCCCTCAGCTTCTCGCCAGTTTTGGAAGAGTTTTGGGAACTGAAATAAGCGTTGCGTTCCAGTGTTGGTGGTCATCCTTAAACCACCTCTTTATGCCAACATTTTAGAGCGTTGATTCAGCCTAAGTGAAAACATGCATACTTTGCAAATTTGTATTACAACTCTCTTCTTGGACTCACACATACCCTTCGGATTAAGGGGGGGATGTTGAACAGCTAATCCTCTATGGGTAGGTGTGGAAGGTGAAGAATCACAAAGGAGTCCAAGTGACCTTGGAAGATGAATCCAAGGGTCACACCATTGTATTATAAATTTACATCTATGGTGAATAATATGAGCAATGAATGCCTATCTTTCCTATTTGTGTGTTTTATCTTCTCCTACACCATGAGTGTCTTTAACATTATTTAACAGGAAGAGTCAAATGTATTGAATTAGAAGTCACACATCTTGTTTTTATGGTTTCCTTCCTCAAAATATGTAGATATAGAGAAAACAGCCCAACCTTCTCTACAAGGAAACGAGATCTACCTTGCAGAAACAGGGAGGAATATCATGTGGGGTTCGGATTCCATCTATTATGCATCTCACACAATCGAGATAACAGTGCGAGAGGATGCTCCTGAAAAGCTGAAGTATTAGACATCAGATCTGAAACAACTTACTATGGTATTGTGCTGGCAGTCAATCTGGAAGATATCCACCTAAAATTTTGAGTGACATCCCAAAGATCTTGTAAGATCGTAGAATGCAGATTTTCCAGCAGTAGTCCAGAAGATACATTGATAGGTTTTCTTTTTTAGCTGGGAGGATTAAAAAAATGGTGAGATAACACCCCAGATCAACATATCTTCTGGACTACTGCTGGCAAATATGCGTTCTATGAGGAGCCGTCACCTTATTCTAGAGCCCTTGACTGTGCTATGAAGACCATCAAGCTGGAAGTTACTATGGCTCTTTACAAGGGGCTTATTCTCATTGTGATGAGAAAAGGTCCTTTTACTGTCATTCTTTTCATTACTCTGGAGCTCAGAAGGATATTATTGAAGGATATGCACTGCCCAAATTTTGATTCTTGTATCGCCATTGTGTATTGCTTGGAAATTAATAGCGAGAAGGATATTATTGAGGTCTTTAGTAGATGAGGTGCTTATCGTCGATGCCTCTCATGGAGAATGCAAAGGCGAAATTCATATTTGTGGGCACCCTGTTCATCTTAACAGTACATATCTTCATTCATAAGCTTTCTAAAATAAAATGAAAGTTATTGTTTATATATAAAAGTTAATTAGGAATCATTTGATTTGGGCTCATTTACTTCAATTACTGTTGAGTATTTTGGCACGGTCTAAATTTTCTGTGTTCTGTTTTATTTTGAATCTGGCGATAAATTTTCTATGTTCTGTTTATATATAAAAGTTAATTAGACATAGTTTGATTTGGGTTCAGTTAGACTGCTAAGTAATTTTGCAGGGTCTCACTTTTCTGTGTTCTGTTTTTATTTCGAATCTGGCAACAATTTTTCAGTAAACGATAATTGGGCTTAGTTTAATTCATAGTAAAAGTTAATTGTGCTTAATTTAATTTGGGTTCAATTAATTTATCTCATATCACAGTTTTAGTATTTTGGCAGAGTTCGATTTTTCATGCATTATGATGAGATGAGGTCTTTTTGTATGAGTTAGGAATATTTTAAATAATCAATTTTTCGATGATGGGATGGTGATTAGATTGCAATATAACAAAAGTAGTTTTCCAATTTACCAATGTCTTTCCTTATCCATCTGATTGAGGTAGATAGAAACATCTTGATATCTATCTATCATGTAGGAAATTTATTTCCATAATGATATCTTTTATTTTACTGGCCCTTCCTCGTCCTCCTCGCCTTCATCCGCCCTCGATCAAACCAATGGCCCAAATGTGAATGGTGTTATAGGATTTGTTAGAAATTCAGTGATTTTTTAGGTTGCGAATGAAGGAAGAAATGGTGGCATACCCATTTGATTGAGTCGAGTGAGGAATGAAAGCACAGATAGACAGGTGGCACCATATTAAAAAAAAATATTATGAATCACAGAGATGGTGGGAGGGCACCATATTCAAACAAAATATTATCGAGGAACGTATATTGGGAACAATTCACTATGTAGTTAGGAATATTTTGAAGTACTTTAATTTTTAGATCTTATTTTATTTGAGCAAGTTAGGAAGATTTTCAAGGATCTTAATTATTCTCAACCATTTTATTTAATTGTACAATTCTATGCTTTCATTGTGGCCATATATATGTGTCTTTCTGTCTACTTAACTTCGGAGAATGTCAAATTGAAGAATATTTTTCCTCCTTCTACTTAACTTCGAACATTCTCTGATGTAATCAAGCTTGTAGGGATTTAAAAGTGAGAACCCATATGTCTGTTTAATTTCATTCCTTGCTTTACAAATAGTGTTCTTACATCTAAAATCAAGGTGCTTGGTATCAATAAAAACACCCACACTAGAAGAAATATGAGCATAAGCTTGGTTTCTTCTACCTGGGTTACAAGACACAACTTCCACTGACTAGTTGAGCCATCCTTTGTTGCCGCTTTTTCCAAATATCTCCAAGGTAGAAAAAGGAAATTAGACTAAATAATAGTGCACTAGTGAAGTTATGGAAAAATTAATTTGTATAAACATGCATAGAAAATTAATTCTTTTCTTTTGAATGAATAGGTAAAGCTAACTGCATTTCATCAGGATGAAAACTAATTATGTTATAATAATAAACAAGCATGCTAATTATGTTATTATATGATAAATATAATCAACTAGAAAAAAAAACATATGAGAAATGAGATAAACACTAATAACATAAAAGATGGCAGTGACACTAATACTATTTACTCTCAAACAATCATGATGATTGATTTCAACAATTACAACTAGGGTTTGTCTACTATTAATCATAATTCAAAAAATAGTCAACTGATAATGAAAATTACTCGTGGTTGAACTCACCTCAAAACCAGAGTATGAGAAATGGGGAATTTTCCTTTAGCAACATACTCTTTGGGGTCAACCTCCTAAAGTTTGGTGGGATCTAATGGCATGATAACTTTCCACTTATGAACTGTTGCAATGATTACCTGAGTAATGCGATTGAATGGATTTCCATTGTGAACATTATGTCTATAAAATGTAGTACCAATTAAGAATAGAATGAGAGATAAAATCAATCCCAGCGTGGGTATCGCATAACCTACAGTGAATCCCACGCGATCCTAGATGTACATTAGAAAACTCTTTGCAAACAACATTCCCAAAAACACACTAAATATCCACCAATTGAAGGAGGATTCCCAAACCTTATCTTTGGGATAAAATTCATCGAACTGATCGGAACCAATGGTGGGATGTTGGGCTTTGTACCGCCAGTGCCCACAGTAAGAACGTACAAAGAAAAGTAGAAAATCTCAACTTGAAACTTGGAATATTTCTCACAAAAGTTGGAGCCTTTAGAGAATGCTCCCAACCTCTCTACACAGACTTTGGAGAATTTGAAATTGAAGAACCATTTTCCTCTTCCTCAATGGAAACTGGACATAATCATGTAAATTTGACATGAGAAATTCAAAACTTTAATCGATCTTAAAAAAGAAACAATAATGGTTGCGAAGAAACAACTCCCTGTCAAGTAGTAAGGGAGTGTTTGAAGAATGAGGAATCCAAACCCAACAAACAACCCCATCTGAACATGCTTGTGAGCCATCTCAAATGAGGAATCTGAGTTCAATTTAGAGGTCCATGTGAACTTTTTTTTGAGCTTTCTAATTGATGGTGAACAAATCATCCTATAAAATGTTATACCAGGAGCCAGACCTATGTACAGGGCTTGGAAGGAATCTCAGTGTGATAGAAGTGGTGTGGTGTCCTAATTGCATGGCCACGACAAAGAGATTGGGGAAATTATATCGATTCATGGTGAATGTGAAAGGGAAAAGAGGAAGGAGAGTATGAGGCCGAAGTTGGTTCCATTGACCAAGCCATCGTAAACATAACCCATATTCATACTTACTCCAAAGAGCTTTGTCATGTTGGACATCATGACTAGCCTCCTCAAAATGGTGAAAATTATTATCATGCCCCTTCTTTTCATGCAAACCTTTCATAGAATCTAAGACACATACATCAACACATACCAGCTCTTTGATGAGGGTGGGGTTGGCTATGGGGCTATGTTGGTCACAAAGTAGTCTGTCCATCATGAACTAATCTTGTGAATTTGGAGGGTCCCTTTTAGTGATATCATTATCATCTTCAAGAGGGGTGGGAGCTTCTTCTTCTTGTATGGCCACCACAAGGTCTTGAAAGGTGTTTTCATCCAATATTGTCTTTGGATCACATGTTTAGCAAAAAAATTATTCAAATATTTTAAGTAGAATTCCCCACCAGTATCATATATAAGAGGGGAAATATGACAACCTAACTGTTTCTCTATTAGTGATTTTAACTTTTGAAATTCATTAAACAAACAATATTTTAATTATATAAAATATACCCACATTTTTCTACTGAAATAATCAACAAACAGAAGGAAGTACCTAGCACCAGTGGTTGATGTCATGTTCATTGGTCCACATATGCAGGATAGTACCAACTGAAGGACCCTCTACTCTCTCCAAGCTTGTTCTTCATAAAATGGTATTCAATGTAGCTTCCCTGCCTGACAAGCTCTATAAACTGTGTGGATCTTCTACAGAATGTTTGGATGTCCATCTACTATTTTCTCTCATGCCAACTGAGAGAGATAGGTCAAGTTGAGGCGCCCATACCTATGATTCCATTTTAGAAGCTTATTAATGTTGATGTATTACCAAATCCTCCTGATCTCACCATATTTATCTTCTTGCAAAACACAGAATCCTTCAACTAATTAAACTTGCGGAAATTTAAAACTCAATTGGAAACACATGTGAATAAATTCAGTCTCACATAACACAGTTTTTTAAGGATAAAGCTTAAAGCTAAAAACCCCAACTATCATATATTATGTATATCAATGGAATCATGTAATAATCTTATAAAAATATTAGTACATCAAGCTCTCAGTACAACGTAAATTCATTACACACTGTCATGCATAAATTGGCATCTCCATGCACCAATTTCTTGCCTCCTGACAGCCTGCCTCCACTGCACAATCCCTAGTGAAGAAGACCCCTAAATGAATTTGAATCTACCTTGCCTTGTTTGCACAATCCTCATTGGAAACTCCAATGTGTGTCATATGCATTGAATGCATCACTATAGTCACAATGGATAGTCCATCTCACCCTTTCACCTATCTCTCCACTTGGTCTCCAATGGAACTGACATGCACTGTAGTTAGCTGTTGTTTATGTTCAGTTTTTAGTGAGTTATTAGTTGTGAATTAATTAAATAATTAATTCACTTAACTTTCACTAGTGTATCTTTAAGTTAGACTAGATACAACTAGCTCAACTGAGTTTAACTCACTTAACTGAGTTAAATTGAATAACAACTCCATAAAGTACTCTTCCAACTCTTTCATAACTTTTCCACTTCAGTTCTAACTGAGTCCTCATGCATGAGCCACCAATAAACCGTAGTAATTTCAGAATTACTTTAGCCCACTAATTTTCCAAATATTTTCACTGAAATAAAGTGCCCAAGAGAATAAGTTGATGTTTATTGTCGGATTATTATTAAGAGCTAATAATAATTGACATACATCTATTTTTACATCTACGATCTATAAATAGACTTCTCCCAGTATTCTAAAAATATAATTTCATCTATTTTTCACATTTGACCAACCATCTACAAATAACATCCTGCAACTTATAGAATATGCTCACCATGTCTAAATATAGACATACACCTAAAAATAGCCTACGGGCCCCACTTAGTGAAGGTGATTTCTTTTCACTAAGCTCATCATATTTTTGAATCTCAACACTCCCTCTCAACAAGATAGGGATTATCCTTCACCCTGATCCTACCAAGCGCCTTCGTCAGAATGTCTGCATCTTGATCTTCCGTAGGAATGTACTAAAGCAACATGATCTTCTGCTGTACACAATCTCTGATATGATGATACTGGATATCAATATGTTTAGATCTATCATGAAACACAGGATTAATCGAGATTTTAATGCAACTCTAATCATCACAATGTCTCACTGTAGGATCTAAATGTGAACCAAAAAAACCAACTAGGATCTTCCTCATCCAGATAGCCTCACATGTATCTTGACTTGTTGCCATGTATTCTACTTCTGCTGAACTGAGTGCCACAGACCTTTGTTTCCTGTTGTACCAATAAACTGTTGTATATCCGATTCTGAAAACGCCTCATGATGTGCTCTTTCTGTCCATTGGGCTACCTGCCCAATCTGCATCCATGAAGCTATGTAACTTCACCTCATCCATCTGTCTGTACGATAAGCCATACTCAGATGTGCCCCTGAGATACCTCAGGACATGCTTTTCTGCCTTCTAAAAGATCTTGGTAGGCTTAACGATCACTTTTGAAAGCTGGTTCACCGCATAGCATATGTCCGGTCTTGTATTAACTAAATACATGAGCGAACCCACCAACTATCGATAAATAATGGCATCCACTACCTCTGCCGATGTAGCATCCTCTTTCCTCCAATTTCCTGGAAGAGGATTATCAATAGGCTTGCAGCCTTTCATGTGAGACTTCTCAAGTATCTCCCGAGCATACTTGCCTTGAGACACAAACAGTTCACCTTCTCACTGCCATATTTCCAATCCAAGGAAATAATGAAGGAGGCATAAATCCTTCATCTCAAATTCCTTTGCAAGATCTGCCTTGCATGAGTGTATCATCTGCTCATCACCAGTTAGTATGAAATCATCAACATAAATAAAAATGATTAAAAGCTTACCCTCCACCACAATTTGGTACAGGTTTTCATCCGCCTCACTCTTGGTGAAGCCAAGTCTAGTGAAATAGCTTTCAATCCACGTGTACCAAGCACATGGTGCTTTCTTCAGCCCATACAATGCTCTTTTGATTCTGCACACATGCGACTTGCTGCTAAATATATCAAATCCTTCAGGTTGCTCAATGTACACCTCTTCCTCAGTGATCCCATTAAGGAACGTATTCTTCACATCCATCTGATGAATGTGCCAACCCATCTGCGATGAGAGAGCAAGGATGGTCCTTATGGAAGAATACCGTGCGACAAGTGCAAAGGTTTCTTCATAATCAATCCCCTTGATCCGTGAGAAGTTGCGGGCAACAAATCTTTCCTTATACTTCTCGAAGCTCTCTTCAATAGCTTGCTTTATCTTGTAGATCCATCTTGATCCTACAACTGATTTACCCATCGGCCTTGGAACAATATCCCAAGCACTTTTTCTGACAATGGATTCATACTCCTCCACCATGGCATCTACCCATGTCAGCTCCTGCATTGCTTCTTCAAAATAATATGGCTCTATCATGATACACTTGCTCATGAGAGCCATGTATCCAGTAAATTGGTCAGGTGACTGCCTCTGTCTACGCTGTGATGTAGGGACTTCTACATTCTATGCCGCATCAAACTTCAATCTCTCAGCTTCTATGGTAAGCTTTCTACCTGTTCTGATATTTGGTTCTGCATGAGTGGACTCGTCCACTCCATGAATCTCCTCTTGCGGTTGATCCACATCTAGAGGCTCATATTTGGGAACAAGTAGCTCCTCCTCTACATGCCAGTGTAGCTCCCTCTCAAGTGACAACTTCATGGCTTTCACCTCATTCAATTTTATATCCCGTCACACCACACTCATTCAACTGTTTGAAAAATATACACAATAATTATGGGGTGTTTCTGTGTACCGCACAAAAATCCAAACTTCTGCAGTCGGTTCCAGCTTTTTCCTAGCGTCCTTTGTCACATGAATGTAAATATATGAGCCAAAAAGATTCAAATGATAAATATCAGGCTTCTTACTAGTAAAAGCTTCTTCAGGTGTACTCATGCCAAGTACTCTATGAGGACAACGATTTTTCACATAAGCTGCAGTGTTGCATGCTTCCACCAAAAAGTGCATTGGTAGGCCCTGGTCATGCAACATAGCTCATGCAACACCTACGATCGTTATGTTCTTCCTCTCCGCGATCCCATTTTGTTGTGGGTTATGAGGTTCTATGAGTTCTCTTCAAATTCCTTCTTTTCTACAGAAGTCTTTGAATTCATTCGAAATATATTCACCACCATTATCGCTCCGTAGAGCCTTCACTTGCTTCCCCAACTCCTTCTCCATCAATGCTTTAAAATCACAGAACTTTGAGAATGTTTCGCTCTTCTTATGCATGAAGAAGCTCCAAAATCTATGAGAATATTCATCAACAAATATAACATAATACCTGTGTTTTTCTATTGAAGCAACCGAGAAAGGTCCACACACGTCTGTGTGAATTCTCTCAAGGATCACCGAAGCATGGTTCTCCTTCTCGTGAAAGGTGGTCTTCAGAAACTTACCCATAGTACATCCCTTGCACTGATCTTACTATGCAAGAGTACCCTTGGCAAGTCCAATATAAATCTGTTTCAAAATCTTCAAAGTGCCATGGCGAAGATGGCCCAATATCCTATGCCATAATTTGCCCTCATCCCGGCTCACCACTTCTTCTGCTTTGCCCATCATTGCAGCGTAGCCATCTACCTCTAGCTTGTAGATATTCTTAACTCAAATCCCTATCCTCTTGGTTTTACCTATTGTTTTATGTCGCAGGAAAGATTTTCCCTGGCTGAAAACAACGTCATAACCTCTATCTTCCAACATTGCGACCGAGACCAAGTTCTTCTTCAGACCTGGAACATGCATAACATCTTTCAACAAAAATGGTTTACCTGACTCCCTCTCAAAGGTAATGATTATAATGCTACTCACACTATATCTGCCATCGTCGCCCATCTCTATATGCATTTGGAGATCCTTCTCCTCCAAGTCACTAAACAACTCCTTGTCTCCCGTCATATGGAAAGACGCACCACTATCAAGATACCACATCGATCCCATTGAGCTTGAAACCAAGCATGTGATCAAAGAGAAATCAAGTTCAAATTGCAAGGCTAAGGCCTCTCTAGTTACAGCTCCAGCAGCCTTCTTGTTCTTCTTTTTTCTATGGGTAGTTAGTGGTGAGATGCCCATGTTCGTGATAGTGAAAACACTTCAGTTTGGAAAAATCTAGCTACTTGCCTTTAAACTCAGATTTTGGAGGAAATTTATTTCCCTTCCCTTTCCTTTATTTGGTAGCCAAAGTGAAATTCTCTTCATTATCATTCTTCGATGAAGAGCCATCCTTGGTACTTCGCCTTATCTACTCGTGAACAAGATCCGACCAAAGTCACTCCCAAAACGACAGTTTCTCCCGTCCATTAATAGAGTCTTCGTAGCTATGACAACTCTTCAGAAGCCCAAGGAGAGCCGAGCTCACCAAGTCATCATCATCAACATTAATCCCCACACTTCCCAGTTCATCCCTACCGTGGACAAACTTCGTGAGATATTTTGGAATACTGTCACCCTTCTCCATTTTTATTTTTCTGAGCTTATATTTCAGTGCCAAGTTTCCTCTGGTCGCTGCTGCTTTGGAAAATATATGTCAAATTCTTCCACATTGAAAATGGAGTGGATTTCTCATGAAGGCTTGACACAATATGGTCCCTCACACCTTCCAACAGAATTCTTCTTGTCTTTGCTACCTTCTTTTGCCATGCGTCAAGTCCCGCAACATCGCTAGAAGCCGACTTAGGAACATCGCTATCGATGAACTCTTCAGCCCATTATCCTCAAGCACCGCCTCCATCCTATCCTTCCCGGCTATGTAATTCGAGCTACTATCAAGGACATACTCCAATATCAACCCATTGAAAGACATTTCAATGAATACTTAGTTGTCGCACCAAGAAATTTCTGCAGCAAATTCGAATTGTCTACCAGCACAAACTCAACAATTATTCACAATTGCAATCTCCAGTAATCAAAACTGCTCTGATACCATCTATAAATTTATTAATACTGATGTATTACTGGATCCTCCTGATCTCGAAATATTTTTATTCTTGCAAAATACATAATCCTTCCACTAATTAAATTTGTGGAAATTTAAAACTCAATTGCAAACACATGTGAATAAATTCAGTCACACATAAAAAAGTTATTTAATGGGAAAGCTTAAAGCTAAAAACCCCAACTATCATATATTATGTATTTCAATGGAATCATGTAATAATCTCATACAAATATTAGTACATCAAGCTCTCAGTACAATGTAGATTCATTACACACTGTTATGCAAAAATTTTCATCTCCATGCACCAATTTCTTGCCTCCTGACAGCCTGCCTCCACTACGCAATCCCTACTAAATAAGACCCTTTAATGAATTTGAATCTTCCTTGCCTTGACTGCGCAATAATCATTGGAAACTCAAATGTGTGTTAGATTCATTGAATGCATCACTATAGTCACAACAGATAGTCCATCTCACCCTTTCACCTATCTCTCCACTAGGTCTCCACTAGAACTGACATGCACTGTAGTTAGCTATTGTTTCTATTTAGTTTTTAGTGAGTTATTAGTTGCGAATTAATTAACTAATTAATTCACTTAACTCTCACTAGTGTATCTTTCGGTTAGACTAGATACAACTAGCTCAACTAAAACTCACTTAATTAAGTTAAACTGAATATCAACTCCATAAACTACTCTTCCAACTCTTTCACAACTTTTCCACTTCAGTTCTAACTAAGTCCTCATGCATGAGCCACCAATTAAACCCTAGGAATCGTGTAATTCCTTCAGACCACTGATTTTCCAAATATGCTCACTGAAATAAAGTGCTCCAAGAGAATAAGTTGATGGTTATTGTCGGATTATTATTAAGAGCTAATAATAATCGACATGCATCTATTTTTAGGTCGATGATCTATAAATAGAATTCGCCCAATATTCTAAAAATATAATTTCATCTTTTTTTCACATTTTACCAACCATCTACAAATAGCATCCCACAACTTATAGAAAATGCTCACCATGTCTAAAAATAGACATACACCTAAAAATAGCCTGCAAGCCCCACTTAGTGAAGGTGCTTAATTTTCACTAAGCTCATCTTGTTGAATGTCAACAGCCATAGGGGTGCTATATTTTTCAATAAAAGTTATCATAGGGTTGCTATGTTTTTTAAGATCAATATTAAAAAATCTTAAGAGAGTGAAAGCTAAGAGATTCATCTAAAATGGATCATTATAATCTTCGACATAGAAAGCACTCATCGTTGCATAGTTTCCAAAAAGGTCAAACAACCTCAATTATATGTTGAACCTACTGCTTAATTTGAGGTTGAAATCCTAAGCCATAAAATTCTCAAGTGCAAAGGTGAAATAAGAAAGGTACGAGTTACTATAGGAGATCAATGTTTCTTTTCAAATTTCTTCTTCCTTCAACTAGAGGGAATGATGAGATCCTAGGAGTTTAAACTTTAGTGTTTTAAAACCTTGGGAACATATGACATGGATCATATGAAATGTTTATTTCCATTAATCACGAGGGTAGAATGATTAACTTAAATGGTCTTTAACATAATCCCTTTAGATTTGTCTCTTCAAATGTGAGGGCACCCACTCTCATAAAGGACATGTTGGGAGTTTAAACTTTAGTGTTTTCAAACCTTGGGAACATATTACATGAATAATATGAAATTTTTATTTCTATTAAGCATGAGGGTAGAATGATTAACTTAGATGGTCTTTAACACAAGCCCTCTAGATTTGTCTCTTCAAATGTGAGGGCACCCACTCTCATGTTCGCATTTACTGATATTAGCCTTTAGGAAAATATAAGAAAATATAAATTGGACTAATGTATCAATCCATGTGAACATGATACCCATTCACTCTCTCACACACTCAATGTTCAAACTTTCGCTCCTAAAGGACATGATTTGAGCAATATATCAGTTGCCTCAAAAACTTAGGTTCGAGTCAATTCTTCATGCAACATGATACTAAGAAGTTGCTAAGTTGTCTCCTACTAATATGCTAAACTGGTTAGCATCAGTTCAGAAATTATATATGACTCTCATGGTGTTGCAATGTTATTTAATCTTACAAGTTGGCATACTTTCTTAGTCCCACAGTGTTGAAAAACTTTCCTCAACTATTAATCCTAAAGAAACCCAATAATGGGTGAACATGGATAGGCCAGCTTGAATTTTCTCACATGTCTTCCATCTCACTTAGACACTTATTTTGGGAACTCTTATACATTTACTCTGCCAATTTTCTAAGGCCTAAGACGGAAAAAATAAATAACAAGTGTGTGCAAGCAGCAACGCACTTGACTAGATTGAACTTGGCCTAGTCTTATGATGGATGTACATTTTAAGGGCTTCTTTCCTAATTCAAAATTTATGAAGATATATAAACTAACTATTTCATTTGTCCTACAATTGCAATAGTGCACATGGCAAGCTTCTCTGCAAATCCTTTTTTTTGCATATGGTAGGCCTCTGAATAGACTAAGATTGTACTGGCATAATGAAAACATGACCTCCAAGTCACCACTGTGTTTTGGTTTCTGAAGGCTGCTGCATTGTTGACTGACTAGTGAAGTATCAACCAGTGAATAAGTTTCAAGCTTTGGAGAATTCACAATATATATTATAATTTTGTCTTGTAGATTGGCCTCTTGACCAATTTTTTCTAGGAATTCCGCTTATGAAAAAATAAGTTCTTTCCTAACAGGTTTTGACCCTCTTGAAAATAATAGGTTCATTAGAACATTGGAAGCAAATATCTAATGCACGCATCATGCTACCACTACAAGCCAAAAATAGAAACCAAGGTGAAAAAGGATCTACAACTACATTGTAGACGTGTTACAGTGACAATACTTTCTTGAATTTCTATTCTCCAACATCCATAGCATTACCACCAATAATCATAGTTTGTATTTAACTCAAAATAATATACATTCCAATAAAAATTTGTCAATCGTAGTTTTACCTTGTGGCAATGATTTTCCTGATGCCCTGCTCTCATTTTCAGTCAAAAACTAGATTTCCTATATTGATGACATTCCTACTATAACATGACCAACTATCAAACAACTATCTCACTGTAATTCTAGATAAAATAAGCAGTATACCCAAATAATAAAGAAACTGAAAATGATAGTAGATATTGCAGGGTAAGCAACTAAATAGGTAGAATGCATGATATTTTATTCCATAATTCACTACCTTTCCTGTTTAGAAATTATTTTGTACAAAAATTCTACTGCATATTAGTTCTTTATGTTGTTATTTATTGAGATTTTGGCTCACACAGGGATTACAATCAACCTTTCCATAGGAGATACATATGGCTTATGAAATCGGCATATCATTGTTGTTATTGTAACTAAAATTTCCTGATAAGAAGTTACAGTTGAAATGTTGAATTTACTTGTTTTGGCTTCCTAATTGTTATGTATGGAATATATAATACCAGTTGTCCATTGGGATTCATACATGACCAAATGAAAAAGGCTATAAATGTTGCTAAATGAAAAAATTTGATAGGCTAGGATTGGAGGGATTTTGTGCAAATTATAATGAAAAATAAAAAGGTGAAGGCTTGCACCTCCAATGCAATGATAACAGGGTTTCCTATTTATAATCTTCTAGAGTTATTATTATTATTATTATTTCATTTCTTTCTGACTGTTTCTCCCTAGTCAGGGTGTTTCTCAAGTTTGTCAACTCTAAATGCTAAACACGTTGCTTGATGTCTTGCAGTGGAAACACCTCACATCTTAGCATAGGTCCAAGATCTAGTTCTGGTACAATAACGCAAATTGTGGAAGATATGGAAAGTTCCTGCTACTGAAATCCTTGCCACAGTGACCCAAGTGTTATTTGGCCACAACTAGAAGGTTAGTGCATTGGGAAAAAGAGAATGTTGTGTGCCTTGATGCTGCACATGAGGCATATTTTTGCAAACCCTTTTTCCTATCATGTGCAAGAGCAGTTTGCATCTGCAAGATGCACATAAAATTCTCTTTGCCCAATAAAATAACCTTCTAGCATTTCATGAGCTTCTAGCCTCTTTAGACTAAGGAACTATTCAGAACATTGTCACTCTTGGTTCGTAGTTATCCTGTGAGTTTATTCTGATTGAAAGATTTTTTCCTTCACATTCCTTCTCAATGTTTCTTCCATAACCTCAGAGCTACTCAGGTTTGGGGTTGTTCCCTAGACATCTCTTGGGGTCTGTACCAACCTCCTAATCTGTTAGCAACAATTTTATACCTCCAGTAGGTATATCACTTATCATAGGAATTTTTATTTCTCCAAAATGTCATTACTCTCGTAAAAGGGTGCATTCTAATTTAAGATTATTTCTCCCACAACTCAACATGTTGTGTGCAATGTGGTCCCTGTTGGGTGATTTCGATGGATTCTACAAAGTAGTTATTAGAAAAATTTTCTAACCTATTAGGAAGGAGCTACTTAGGGGTGGTTGCCTCTATGACAATTGCTGGTATTGATTGTTCATTAGTATATTGAAAAATTCATCAGTGGAGATTAATGTTTCAATTTTATCAAGTGTCTCTTGTTTCATATTCAACACAAGATGGACTTTGCATGCACTCAGTTCATTGGACCAAGGCTTTCTATCTTTCCTTGAATATTGAAAGCAAGTTACATAAGTGATCCCTAAATATGGACCATCATAGAAAATAATTCAATCTCCTCTCAGTGGATGTTTTCTAATCCCTATTCTTCTGCTCCTTCCCCTTTTCATCTTCATTTGTTTACAAGCCATGACAAAGATACCCATAAGTCTAAATTTTAGCCCAAAATCAATTGTAATGATAGTGGAAATGTTATGAGAATATTTTTATTATCACTAATGGTTTGCCCATTCTAATGACGGATGTCTTAAGCAAAGAGTTCTCAACACATATTTCAGTGGTTGAGAGAAAGGAAAGAGAAGGTTAAAATGATTATAGCCAACAATCCTAGTTACATAAGTGGTTTTTATGGACTTCCCAATCGATGGTGGGAATGCCTCTGCTACGAAGTACAGTAATTCTAACAATTCAAAAAAAATGGAAAAACAATTCTAAGCCTGCAATTAGTCTTAATCATCATTTACTACTTCAATTTAGAGAAGGATGCTTTGTTTGTGCAAAACTGTTGCATTATGGCTAATGGTAGCGATAAAAATCATATTTCACAAGTGTTTGTGCTCAACCTAGTCTCCTAAATTGAGTTCATTTAATTGTCAACCAGGGTTGGTAAACTACTGAAGTGAGGTGCACTGTATGTGCCTAGGTGTTTGTTTCTTATTGCGTTGTGTTAGTGTTTTATGATGTTTTCGGTCTTTTGATGGTTTTATGTTCACAAGGAAAAGAACTAAATGCTAGTGGAAAGAAGCTATTGGTTAAAAACAGAGTCAAGCCTAATTTATTGATGACAAATGACAAATGCAAATGAAAATACTGAAACAGAATCAAACCTAAACTATGACTAAGCAGAATACAAATCTTGATAATGACTTCAAGAAAATGAATCAAAACATAAACTTAACTTGTCCAATTCTTTCATTAAAGGTATTTTGGAAGAGCTTGAGAAATGGGCAGCTAAGTATAAAAATTATCCTAACTAAACAATTAAACAATCAGCTTATAATGATACAACATCTTATCCATGATTAAAGATTTGTTGAAACATATTTGGAGAATAACATTGGTAACATCATAAGATCTCTAATCTAAGACTAGCTCCTAATTCTATTCTGCAACTTAGTTTAACATCACTAAACCTTACTCAAAAGTTATAGATTTCTTTTTAAAGTAGTCTTTTGAGGAAAGGCTTTGTTTATGAAATGATAAAGAGGTTGCAAAATTACTTCAGGCCTTGGGATGATGCTATCTTCTGTCCAGATGGTTATGAGTCAATTATAGATTTGGAACAAAATAGGTTTTGTAAATAATGAAGGCCTTGGTGTTTAAGTTTAACAACTAATGTAATCTAATATTCAATGGATGACAACTAAATGTGGAATGTAAATACAATGAGCTAAGCTAGAACTGAACTAAGATGTCACTAGTCTACAATAAACAATGTTGAACTAACAAGCCATTATCAAACTTAAAACGAAATAACAGAGCATGAATTGAATGCAATTTGACTCCAGAGTACCCTAACTAAGTTATCATGCAATTAATCTAAGGAATTCTACAGCCTATTTTGTCCATCATGAATGGTATTTTGGAAGAGCTTGTTAGAACAATTCTGGCTATACAATTTAGTGAAAATGCAAACATAAAGACTGAAAGCAATTTAAAAACTAAGACATCACAGCTATTTCCTACCCATTGTTATGATATTTTGGAAGAGCATTTTAAGAGTAAGATCAGCTATGCTACTTACTGTAAACAAACAACTGAAACTTTCAGTATCACAGTCATGCCTTAGACATCATAAGGATTTTTTGGAAGAGTTTGCTTAGAATAAGTTCAACTGTGATAATGAACAAAAGAAATTGCAATTAAAATCTATAACACTACACCCATTTCTCATTCATTATCATGATCTTTTGGAAGAGCTTCTTGGAACAAGTATAGCTATAGTGACTAATGAAATTAACTATGAATTCAAACTTCAAAAACGTGAAAGCAAACTAAGATACTTAACTAAATTACGAATGTAAAGCCGTGCAGGAGGCAGGGGCCCTCTACCACCAGATGGAATCTAGCTCAAAATCAACTCAATGCATTCAAAGCAATGCTGTCTTCTTCATTAAAGGAAAATAACTTAAAACAGAGTATTCTCGGTCTTCAGAAATATAGCAGTCAATCCATGAAATCTAAGAAAAATCTAGAGCTTGTCTCTCGGTTTCCCGAGTGATTTTATAACAAATCTACATAACAGAACTTGCAAAAATACAGGGATCATTGTCTTTCCTTATCAAAATCGTACTATGACTCTAAAGATGGCAGCGTAAAGGGACAAAGGACATCTGGACTATCCTAGTCCTATTAGAAGTCTGCCTCCTTGAATGAGTTCCCACGTACCAAAACCACGTCCAGAATTTGGTTCACTCTTCATGATGAGCAACGAATGATGAGGACATGATGTGGAATATACCCATGTGTGGCTTTTCCTGAGAGGACACCTGGAACATGCTTGAACGTGAAGACAGCTGCAGAATTGGCGGTTAGCTACGGAATGTCTGCATTCTGTAGCTAGTTTCGGTTCAAAATGCATTACAATGACAAAATCACAAAACATAGCAAGTTAGCCATGTTATTCATTCTAAAAGTAATTTTAACTAATTTCATTGATCAATTGGGCCTGGGATAACAATGGACAAAGGAAAATGGGGTAAAGTAAGATGAAAGAAAGAACAATCTTGGGGCTCAACATACCCCCACTGCTGACTTTTTGAATGTCCTCATGCAACTTATTCCATAAACTCAGAGACTTCTACAAGAACATCCAACCCTCTTCTTCTTCTTTGCCTGGAAGTTAAAGTTCTTCTGGGTTTCCTGATGACTAACTTGAACCTTAAGTTGATAAGTGCCCTGATTAGCTTCTTGTTCCTCTTTTTCAACTTTTCATTAGCCTTTTCCACTTTGTCCATTTGTAGAGATAAGGTTGAGTTCATACTGGTTTTGAGTTTGACTTGTTCCTTAAGAATATCATTCTCAGTTCTAATATGTCTATTAAGTACTTCCAGCTCATACCTATCTCTTCTTAAAACATCTATTTCGGATAGTGGAGGAATAGGGGTTCTATCTCTACTCTCTGAAGCTTTCCTTTCCAATGTTTCAACATAGTCATAAACTTCTTGCTGTGCAGGGTCAATTTCAGGGGTTTCTTCATTAAAATCTTCTTCAACATCTTCTTCAATAGATGTTTCCTCATCTTCTATGTTTATCACCCTTGTTTGTTTGATCTGTGTTTTCCTTAGTTTCCCCCTGAGTCTATGGCTTCTTCTTGGCTGGGATGATCCCTCTCCTTTTTCTGTGGCAGATTTTCTGATTACCCTCTCTTTCTTAAGTTGTCTCTTAATTTGAGTCAACTTCTCAAAGATTATTTCTTCACTACTTTCCTG
This sequence comes from Pinus albicaulis, assembly GCA_034641835.2. NCBI lineage: Eukaryota > Viridiplantae > Streptophyta > Pinopsida > Pinales > Pinaceae > Pinus > Pinus albicaulis. The sequence continues at coordinate 695,753,167 of CM076570.1, read as the reverse complement.
TACTGTTTTGTCAATTTCAATTTTAGAGGCTCTCCATTTTCTGCTTCTCCTTGTAGGTTGATGTTCAGGTGAAGGCTCTTTTGGTTCCTCAAAGTGATTTCTTACCAAGAAATTATCCCAAGTATCTTTTGTTTTGGCTAAATGGTGTTCAATTAAAATCTTAACCAAGCCATGATGGTATAGAGTTGTCTCTAGGAATTGGACTCTCCTTTGAACACCAGAAGCCATCTTTTTAAAACTTTGAAGCAAGAAATAGGGCAAATTTAGCTCTTCCTCCAGAAAATGCATTATCAACCTAATATGGTAAACATAAAATGTGCCATATCTACCTTCACAAGTGATAAATTTTTTTAGAATAAGCAATATGTTTCTCCATTTATTTTTTAATGCAGAACTTGGAATTCCCTTTTTAAACACAGTGACATCCATACCTGGTGATTTTAGGATTTGCTTCCATGATTCATTATGAAATTCTCTGTTTTTAAACCATCTTTCTCCATGTCTAAGCAATCATGTTTCTTCTGCAATAAAAACCTCTGTGATAGTGAATTTAACATCTCCAACTTCAACCTCGGCTCCTTTGAATGACCTTGCAAATGTTTTAGTAACTTCTTTGTGGAAGCCATTAAATTTCTCAAGAAATCGTATCCATCCTGCCTGTTGCAACATTTCTCTGCTTTGAGGGTATCCTTCCAGGTATTTTGTGCCCACTGGTTCAGTTCTTACAATGAGGCCCATAATTTTTTCTTCAATCTTCAGATTAGTACTCTTTCTGCTCACGGAAACAATGACTTCAACCATCAAACTAATATACCTCTGGTTCACGGTGATAGTGCTTCAATATTCAAACTGATATATCTTTGCTTCACAGTGACAATGGCTTCAAATTCCAAACTGATATACCTCTGCTTCAGGGTGATAGTGCTTCAATCTCTGCTCACGGTGATAGTGGTTTAATATTTGAAACTGATATACCTCTGCTCACGGTGATAGTGGTTCAATATTTCAAACTGATATACCTCTGCTCACGGTGATAGAGATACCTCTATTTTGCGGAATGAAATGATGAAGGGCTAGCTACAGAATGGAGTAATAGGAAGTGGTTACGGAACGAGTTAATGAAGTGAGGTGAAGAAAACAAATCAATGAGTGAAAATACTGCGGAGATTTTTTACAACGGATTCAAAAATCATCATTAAATGATTTGGCTGGGTAACGTAAGGAAATCAAACACTTCGGCCTTTTAACCACTTAAATGATGATCGGGTATAGAATTTGAAATGAAATATTTTTATCCAAAGTTTTGCGGAGGGTATATTTGGCATGATCAATAAAAATAATCAAAACAACTTTTCGAATGATTCATAACTAGACTATACTAAAGTTTTCATGAAATGCCATTATAACCAGAACTTTTTACCTTTTCTTTTCAATTGCTTTTTGTGGTCTTTGTATACTTTGTTCTCCTCTGGAAGAGTCTTCATAATCCTTCTTGATTCTTCTTGTTCATGGATATACTGGATCATCTTGTTGCACTTCAAATGTCTGTAGATCAGTGCCTTTAGGATCTGTAGCTGCGGAATGACTGTCTGGCTGCGGAAAGTCTGATTAGCTGCAGAATGTCTGTTTAGCTGCAAAATGTACCTGTAGAGAGTTTTAATCATGGAATGGAGTGGTTTGGAATATACATAGAATATTTTATGGAATGAGTGAAGATAGATGATGAAACATGGTATAATGGAATATGTATGAAGTGAATGATGGAATGGGATGGATTTATGAAATGGAGTGGAAGAATATAAGAAATGGCCTACAATGCATGACATGTGTTATTCATTTGCAGAAAAACATCAAACTTTAAATTTTGATATGAAAATGAGGTGGATGAAGTATGGAATGAGATGAATGAAATATGGAATGAAGTGAAGTATGAATGAATGAATGAAATGGAGTATGGATGGATAAGTAAATGGAATGAAATGAAATGAGATGGATCATAAGTGCAATGGATATGAACTTATGATTTTGTAACAGCTGCTTGCAGAAACAAAATGGAAAAGTTAGAGTGTCAGAAAGACTCTGATTTTCACCCTATCTTTTCTGTATAAACATGCCATTCAGTGATTGGTTTTCATGTTTATACTTTATTTTATTTATTATTTTTTTTTTCAAAGAAATGCTTCAGAAAATTCAATCAAGTTGATGAAGAAGAAAGATTCTTCTTCATTAACTTCACATCACTGTTTTCCTGGAACTTCTTGACAAATTATTCTCTTGAGAGTGGTTTGTGATACAACTTCAATCTATGACCATTCACAAGAAAAGTAACCTCTTCTTCATCTATTGTCCTGATTTTTATTTCTCCATTGTCAAAAATTCTCACAATTTCATATGGCCCAAGCCAATGTGTTTGAAATTTACCTTGAAAATCCTTGAACTTTGAATCAAACAAGAGAGCCCAGTCACCTTCTTTGAACTTCTTCTCTTTGATGTACTTGTCATGCCATCTAGTCCTTTGTTGTTGGACTAGACTTGTTTTCTGAACTGCATCTTGTCTGATCTCATCCAATTCATTAATCTGCTCCAATCTATGCTTTTGTGCCTCTGTTAAATCAAGTCCTAGCTGAACTACCATTTTGAAAGTTTGAATCTGGAACTCTATGGGAAACAAAACTTTCTTTCCATAAATAAGTTCATAAGGAGTATGACCCGTTGTGTTTCTCCATGTAGTTCTGTAGGCCCACAAGGCTTCAGGAAGCCTATCTACCCAATCTCTTCTATGTAAATGAATAGTCTTTGTTAGGATTCCTTCAATGACCTTATTAGTAGATTCCACTTGACCATTTTTTTGTGGATGATAAGGAGTAGATTTTCTATGCCTGATTTTGTACCTCTCCATCATTTGTTCCACTAACCTTGATGTAAATTGAGCTACTTGATCTGTAGCAATTTCCCTTGGGACACCAAAACGAGTAAAAATATCCTCAAAAAGAAAAGTAACTACATATGTTTCATTAGCAAAAAGTAATGGCTTGGCCTCTACCCATTTGGTAACATAATCAGTGCAAACTAATATATATCTCTTTTGTCTTGATGGAGGACTAATAGGTCCTACAAAATCCAAAGCCCATTTTTCAAAAGGTTCAATATGTACCTGAGGTTGTAATGGCATCTCACCTGAAGGAGAAGGTTTCCCTACCCTTTGGCAACTGTCACACCTTTTGACATACTCTTTAGCATCTTTAAACAAGGATGGCCAATAATATCCTAAATTAAGGATCTTATAGGATGTCCTCTTATCAGCAAAGTGTCTGCCACAAGGTTCATCATGACATGCTTTGAGAATCTCAGGCATCTCATCTTCACGAACACATCTCCTAATGATCAAATCTAGACCTGTCTTGTACAACTCATTAGCAACCCATGAATATTTTGCACTGTCATAAATGATTTTTCTTTTATCTCTTGCATTCATTATTGAAGGAAATTTTCCTGAAACTAAATAATTAGCAATGTCAGCAAACCAAGGAGTTTGAGTAGAAATTGCAAAAAGATATTCATCGGGAAATTGATCTTCAACTGGAGTGTCATCTTTGATGTTTTGGAGTCTAGATAGGAAATCAGCTACTGTGTTTTGTTTTCCAGGCCTATCTAGAATGGTAATGTTGAATTCTTGTAAAAGCAATAACCATCTTATGACTCTGCCATTATTAATTGATTTGTTCATTAAATATCTAATTGCAGAGTGATCTGTGTGAACAAAAGTTTCATAGCCTGTTATATAGTGTCTGAATTTGTTTATGGCATGAACAACAGCTAAAAACTCTTTTTCAATTACAGTATAGTTTAACTCTGAAGGAGTCAAATTTTTACTGGTATAGTAGATGGCATAAGGAATCAAGTCTTTTTGTCCCAATACTGCTCCTAGAGTTGTATCTGAGGCATCTGTTGAAATATGAAAAGGTAACTTCCAGTTAGGTCCCCTTAAAATAGGTGCTTCAGAGATTTTTGTTTTCAAGGTTTCAAAGGCTAACTAGCAGTCAAGATTCCACTTGAATTCACAGTCCTTGGTAAGTAATTTGAAAAGTGGAGATGCTATCTTGATGAAGTTTTCTATAAACCTTCGATAATATCCTATAAATCCAAGAAAACTCCTAACATCTTTTTTACAACTTGGAATAAATAAGTTAGAGATGACTTCAACTTTTGAATCATCAACTCTAATCCCATCCCCTGAAATGTGATGTCCTAAAACAATTCCTTCAGTAAACATCATAAAACACTTCTCATGACTTAGTGAAAGATTTGCTTGACATCTCTTTTAAAACTTTTTCCAAATTTTCAAAGCTTCTAACCCCAAATGTCTTTTATCAGTACATGAAATCATCCAATATGATGGGATTTATGCGAGAGCAAACAAAATATTAAATAACCATAAATACAGAGATGCAGCAGAAATAACACTTCATTTCATTAATGTCAAATAACAGAAAGATGCTTACAGACATAATGGAAATAAAATAGCTAGGGTGCTGGTAGCGAATCTCTGAGAAGAGATGTGGTGGCTACAGACCTCTGAACTGTGTTACAATGAGGCTCGAGGGCCTATTTATTGTTGAGAAACAATGTGGAATCTGAAACGTCCAAAAACCTAACCGTAGGAGATGAGGCGCCAAAACTGTGGGCGCCCGTTTGGGTAAATTGGTGGTTCAACTTCCCGGGGGCATAACTTTGGCACCCGATCTCCGTTTGACGCGTTCAATAGCTCGTTAGAAAGATCTATCCGAGGACTTCAATTTTTGAACGAGCAACATCGATCCATGGACCCATGTTGCTCTCCGTTTTCCCAAAAAATGTCGTTTAGGGCCTCAAAACGGCTCCGGAAGTTCAGGACCCAAAAAACTGCTAAAAATAGTAAGTTTTGTTGCAACTTGAAAATTGAAAGAACTGAAGATGGGGGTTCAAATGGAATAGGTGGGTGGCCACCAATATCCACCTAGATCATTAAGCCCCAAAACGGCTCCGAGAGTGGAGGACCCAAAAACCTGCTAAAAATAGTAAGTTGTGCTAAATGTGAAAAGCTGCAAGAATTGATGGTGTTGGTCCAAATGGAATAGGTGGGTGGCCACCGATATCCACCTGGATCATTCCTCCCTCCTTAGGAAGCAATGGTCCCCATTGCGTTGAGATCCTCCATGAGATGAGGCAAATTCTGTTGAACGGAGTATTAGATGTGTTGAAGATGTCATGGACCTGCGGGTGGACATGCTGGATGCGTTTAGTAAATTTGGTTTCTTTATCAGCCTCATACAGTACATGTTTGGATTCTGTATGTGTAGTTGCAGGATGTATGGCAACATCGGGTGGTGGTGCATTGGGAGTCAGATCAATGGAGTGCTTGTCCTGACAGTGTAGAGGAACCTCTATGAGTGAGGAGAAATTGTCATCGTATTCCTCCATGACTTTGTCCATCTGCTGCAGCCGTGAAAGGGAGCCCTGTTTCGAGGTTGTGGCCACAATATTCTTCTTTCCCTGTGAGTGAGTCGTAAGGAAAATGAATTTCTTGGTCTGGGAAACAATCTTACTGCGTTGTTTTGCAGTAGTCAAAGAGATGGCAGGAGGCGGTACTACCTCCGGTATCCTGTACAAGTTATTTCCCAAAGTAATAATAACAGCATGAGGCCTAGACTCATACACAACATGTCGCCTCCACAAGTATGGTTGGCCCAATAATACATCAGCTACATCAAGAGGAGCAACATCACACAATACCTCATCCGTGAATGGCTTGATACTGTATGGAAGTTGGCACTGCTGGCGGATGCGGAGATCTCTCACTGGGTGGAGCCACACGATGGTATACGGTTGTGGGTGTGCTATGGTTGGTAGGCCGAGCCGCTTCACGACGTTTGCTAAAATGAGGTTATTTTGGCTTCCACTATCGATGATAAACTGCAGCGAAGAACCCTTCACCCACATCTGCGACTGGAAGAGGTGCTCCCCCTCCTCTGGATCCTCTGGACCCTCCTTCTGGATCTTGGTGGTGGCAACAATGGCACTGGGATCCGCATCAATGCTCTGCTTCCCTTTGTCATTGCCTTTGTCTGGTTCTAACTCAGGATCAGAAAATGCATCTGATTCGGGTGCCTTTAGTTCAGCCACTAAAGACTGTTTGGCCTGACACTCGTTTGTGCTGTGAGTGGGGTTGTTATGAAATTCACACCACTTTCCTGTGTCCTTATTTGGATTTGTGGTGTTGTTCTGAGTTGCATTGCTTTGGCCTTGCCCCTTGTTCTTCAGTTCGGGGGCACCTTTCGGATTCGCAGATCCAAAGTCTCACTTCTTCTGCTTAAATTTCTGCTCGATCTTGGCAGCATAGCGATATGCCGTGCCAAGCGATGTAATGTCGAGGAACTCCATTTCCTCCTGAATGTGTTTGTGCAGACAACCATGGTACTTGAGCACCAAATGTCTCTCTGAATCTTTAATACCCAACTTTGTGCGCAGGGTATGGAACAGATTCGTCAGTTCGTGCACATCTTGATCCTTTTGTTGCCGCAGCGTGGTCCATTGGATGTATTTGTCCTCATAGCTCCCCACGGGATAATATTGTTCCTTGATGCCATCTCGGAACGAATTCCAAGTGGGTGTGGTCGATAACAGAGAGGATTCCCCTTCGCCCTCTTGCTCACGGTAGGTTTCCCACGAGTCTTTGACATGGGGGGCGGCTTTGAGGAGTGCAAAAATAATCTTTTCTCGGTTAGAGAAGTCATGGACCGAGAAATACCCTTCCAACAAATTTAACCATCTGTCTACAGCGTTTGCATCTATTTTTCCTTCAAATATAGGAATGTCAAAGTTTACCTATACCTTGAAGGGAGTGGCGCGTCCAGAGTGGCTGTTGGATGCAGATGTGCCATATGTGGGCAGTCGTTGAAGGATTTGAGCAAAGTTATCCATCATCGCGTTCCTTTGTTTCTCGAGGGCCTCCTTGAGCAGTATTTTGATAGGATCTCCTGCTCCCTCGTCTTTCTTTTCTTTCGCCATGGGAGGTTGTCGGGGTTTGCGAGGCTGATCTTGTAAGGGTTCAACCAGATCGAGCCCTAACTCCTTATACCCTGACCGCGTTGGGGACATGCAAAGAAAAACAAAGAAAGAGCAGACCCGCTCTGATACCACTGATCCAGATTTATGCAGGAACGCAAAAAAATATAGAAATAACCATGAACATAGAGATGCAGCAGAAATAATGCTTCATTTCATTAATATCAAATAACAGAAATATGCTTACAGCCATAATGGAAATAAAATAGCTAGGGTGCTAGTAGCGAATCTCTGAGAAGAGATGTGATGGCTACAGACATCTGAACTGTGTTACAATGAGGCTCAAGGGCCTATTTATTGTTGAGAAACAATGTAGAATCTAAAATGTCCAAAAACCTAACCGTAGGAGATGAGGCGCCAAAACTGTGGGCGCCCGTTTGGGTAAATTGGTGGTTCAACTTCCCGGGGCATAACTTTGGCACCCGATCTCCGTTTGATGCGCTCAATAGCTCGTTAGAAATATATATCCGAGGACTTCAATTTTTGAATAAGCAACATCAGTCCATGGACCCATGTTGCTCTCCGTTTTCCCAAAAAATGTCGTTTAGGGCCTCAAAACGGCTCCGGAAGTTCAGGACCCAAAAAACTGCTAAAAATAGTAAATTTTGTTGCAACTTGAAAATTGAAAGAACTGAAGATGGGGGTTCAAATGGAATAGGTGGGTGGCCACCAATATCCACCTGGATCATTAAGCCCCCAAAACGGTTCTGAGAGTGGAGGACCCGAAAACCTGCTAAAAATAGTAAGTTGTGCTGAATGTGAAAAGCTGCAAGAATTGATGGTGCTGGTCCAAATGGAATAGGTGGGTGGCCACCGATATCCACCTGGATCATCCATGTATACCTCTACACAATCATGTATTAGATCTGAAAAAATTCCTAATACTGCCCTTTGGAATGTTGCAGGTGCATTGCATAATCCAAATGGCAATACTCGGTAAGCATAGGTACCCCAAGGACAGGTAAATGTGGTTTTGTCTTGATCTTCAAGTGCTACTTGGATTTGATTGTAACCACTAAACCCATCTAAGAATGAAAAGTACTTTTTGCCAGCTAATGTATCTAATACTTGATCTATGAAAGGTAAGGGAAAATGGTCTTTAAGAGTAGCTTTATTTAGTTCTCGGTAGTCAACACACACCCTCCATTTTCCATTTTTCTTTGGCACAATTACCAAAGGAGAAACCCACTGACTATCTGAAATAGGATAGATGAAATTGACATTTAACAATTTTTTCAATTCTTCTTTAACAATTTCCCTAAGATTTGGATTCATCCGTCTTTGAGGTTGTCTGATTGGTTTGCAATTTTCCTCTATATAGATGTGATGAGTGCAAGTCTTGGGGCTTATCCCTTTCATGTCAGTGTACTCCCATGCATATGCAGAAGAATGTCTCTGTAATATCTTGACTAACTCTTCTTGTTGAGATTTTTCTAGGTTCTTGTTTATGTTCAAAGTTTTGCCTGGAAATATCTCACTTGTAGAGCTGCCAAATTTATCCATAGAATGAAGAGACATCTATCTTGATGACAAAAACTCAATGTTGGATCCCTCTTGAAATGGTTCATGTTTGTATTCTGAAGAGGATTCAAAGTTTTCTAGAGTATTCAGAATTTGATTATCTTCACTAATTTCTGAAATTGTGAAGAGAGGTTGTAAATCTTCTTCATCCTTTATCCATTGAGTGTCATCTAGATCTGTAATTGTCCTAGCTGGAGGATATAAAGTGAATTTCTTAGTTGAACTACCATCAGAGATGTACATATCACCGGATCTACAACTAATAAAAGCATCAACTGTAGCCAACCAAGGTCTTCCTAATATAACAGGATGTCCTCCTAGATTATTCTTAGGAGTTAGGATCATGAAATCCACAGGGTACTCCCAAGAATCTAGGGACACTGGAATGTCTTCTATTACCCCATCAGGTTTGATCACAGATCTGTCTGCTAATTGTAATAATGTGGGTGTAAAGAGAAGATTAGGAAGTTCCAGTTTATCCATGATTTGTCTACTCATGATATTGATTGCTGCTCCTAAATCAATGAGTGTGTTTTGGATTTCAATTCCATTGATGTGAATTTTAACAACTGGATTTCCTGGGTCAAGATACTTTGGAATAGCAATCTTGCCCATCATAATGTCTGCTATTTTTCCAGCCGGTTGAATTTTCTTTGTTTCTCTTATTCTTTTTCTTGTTTTCTTCATGCTCAACTCCTTTATTGTTTTGGCTAAAATTGGAATTTCCTTGATGGCTTGTAATAATGGAATTTTAATGCAAACATTTCTCAGCTCATCTAGGAGATCATAATTAGGCACCATAATTTGTTTTTCTACACCTCTATCAATTTGTAATATTTCTGGAAAGGGAGGTATAGAAGTAGATGTGAATGGTTGCTCTAATACAGGAGTTGAAATTATTGGATCTTTTTTCTTTAATTTTTCAGTGTTTAGGTCTTGAAAAGATGTGTCTTCCTCAAGACTTTTATTCACCCGTAGAGAGTCTTCCTCAGAGTTATCTTGTTCTTGTATGATCACAGAAGGTTTCCTCTTTTCAAGTATTCTTCCAGACCTAAGTTGAACATCACTAAGGTCCAAAGGAGTAATTAAATAAGTTGGAAATTGTTGGCCTTCTATCATGTATGTGTTCTGAGGATTTTTATTATTGGGGTTTGGTATGGGTTGAGCAGGCAATTGATTTGATTTTTGAGGGAATGGTAATGGAAGTGGTTGATTTTGATGTGGTAGGTTCTGATGATGTTGTTGAGGATTTTTTTGAAAATTTTGTTGAGGATTTTGAGGATAAAAATGTGGGTATGGTGGATAGGATGGTGGATACTGATAGTACTGAGAGTATCTTCCATAGGGATTTTGTGCTCCTTGTTCCCAAGCTTGAGATTGATTTTGAAATTGAGGCCAAGGTTGCTGCCAAGAATTCCAAGGTGGAGGTTGGTTATACATTTGATCATGGAATCCTTGTGTTTGAGGTCCTTGCCAAGGCCTTCTAGAGACAAAATTGAGAGATTCTATGGAATTTGTAGGAGTTTCCTCTTGAAAGATAGCTTTGAGACCAGGAAGGGAAGGACAATTCTTGGTCTCATGTTTTTCAGAACAAATGACACAGGTCTCTACAACTTTTACATCCAAAGGACACTCTCTCAAGGCATGTTTTTTTCTACATTTGGGACAAAAGATTGCCAAGGCATCAGATTCAGCTTTTTGCTTGTTTTGTATCTTAAGGGTGTCTATTTGTTCACTAAGACTCCCTAAGATGTCAGATTTAAAATCATCAATCATATGTCCTATTTCTGATCTACTTCTAAATACCGAGAAACGAGACTTGCCTTTGCAAGAGGCGGGATCTCTGGATAACACCTAGTTTAGATTTCCCTCTTGAAGGTTGATACACCTTTCGGATAACTGAGCAATGTATTTGTGATATATCCCCCTACATCATGTTAAGGATATCCAACCATTCATCCCTAATTTTTTTCAACAAAAGAGCTTTAAAGGTGTCTTGATCTAAGTTTTCCATTTTTTCTCTTTTGATGTTGTATTAAAATCTCTCCAACAAATCTTCCAAGTTTTCATCTTCTTTTTGTAACATCTTAAACACTTCTTCCTTATGATTGAACGGCATACAATAGTCCAAATACCTCTCTAGAAATGCTTGTTTCATGTCTTCCCATGTCCTAATATAACTGTTAATCAAATTCATGAACCACATCAATGCTGCTCCTTTCAATGTTGAAGGAAATAGTTTAAGTTTTTGAGCATCTTGTAAGTAGTCATAAGTTCTACACAGGATTTCAAATTCAAATAGGAAGGTTTTAGGATCTTCAGTTTTAAGTCCATAGAAGTTTGGAAGGACAGAGGGTGAAATGTTTTTCATGGTTGTATTGGTTTCTTCATCAATTATAGGGAACCCAAAAGAGTTTCCTATTTCTCTTCTACCTCTTCCTCCATCTGCACCTCTACCTCCTTCTCCTCTACCTCTACCTCTACCTCCAAATAATGTGTTTTCTCCATTAAAGACTCCTCCTCCCCCTTCTTCTGCCATGGTTGACTCTCCTGTGGAAGTGGAAAAGTTTGTGTCCCTAACAGGAGTCTTTAGATCTTCTTCTAAGGTAGGTTCAGTGGATGAAGTGGAAGGTTTCTCTAATGGAATATCTGATCTTAGGTCTTCTAGAAGTCCAGGATCAGTAAAGGATGGAATGTGGGTCTGAGTTGAAGGTGTACTAGCTCTTGGTCTAGGTGAAATAAGTGGTGTTCTAGGAATCAAACTTATGTTTCTGCTGCTTATGAATCTGCCCCTTGAGTCTCTCTCTCTACGCATATAATTGTTTTTTGGAGTTAAGAAACAAAGGTTACCTAGTTTTCACTTCCCTGACAACGGCGCCAAAATGTTTGTGCTCAACCTAGTCTCCTAAATTGAGTTCATTTAATTGTCAACCAGGGTTGGTAAACTGCTGAAGTGAGGTGCACTATGTGCCTAGGTGTTTGTTTCTTACTGCGTGGTGTTAGTGTTTTATGATGTTTTTGGTCTTTTGATGGTTTTATGTTCACAAGGAAAAGAACTAAATGCTAGTGGAAAGAAGCTACTGGTTAAAAAAAGAGTGAAGCCTAATTTATTGATGACAAATGACAAATGCAAATGCAAATACTGAAACAGAATCAAACCTAAACTATGACTAAGCAAAATAAAAAGCTTGATAATGACTTCAAGAAAATGAATCAAAACATAAACTTAACTTGTCCAATTCTTTCATTAAAGGTATTTTGGAAGAGCTTGAGAAATGGGCAGCTAAGTATACAAATTCTCCTAACTAAACAATTAAACAATCGGCTTATAATGATACAACATCTTATCCATGATTAAAGATTTTTTGAAACATATTTGGAGAAGAACATTGGTAACATCATAAGATCTCTACTCTAAGACTAGCTCCTAATTCTATTCTGCAACTTAGTTTAACATCACTAAACCTTACTCAAAAGTTATAGATTTCTTTTTAAAGTAGTCTTTTGAGGAAAGGCTTTGTTTATGAAATGATAAAGAGGTTGCAAAAGTACTTCAGGCCTTGGGATGATGCTGTCTTCTGTCCAGATGGTTATGAGTCAATTATAGATTTGGAACAAAAGAGGTTTTGTAAATAATGAAGGCCGTGGTGTTTAAGTTTAACAACTAATGTAATCTAATATGCAATGGATGACAACTAAATTTGGAATGTAAATACAATGAGCTAAGCTAGAACTGAACCAAGATGTCACTAGTCTACAATAAACAATGCTGAACTAACAAGCCATTATCAAACTTAAAACGAAATAACAGAGCTTGAATTGAATGAAATTTGACTCTAGAGTACCCTAACTAAGTTATCATGCAATTAATCTATGGAATTCTATAGCCTATTTTGTCCATCATGAATGGTATTTTGGAAGAGCTTGTTAGAACAATTCTGGCTGTACAATTCATTGCCAATGAAAACATAAAGACTGAAAGCAATTTAAAAACTAAGACATCACAGCTATTTCCTACCCATTGTTATGATATTTTGGAAGAGCGTTTTAAGAGTAAGATCAACTATGCTACTTAGTGTAAAAAAACAACTGAAACTTTCAGTATCACAGTCATGCCTTAGACATCATAAGGATTTTTTGGAAGAGTTTGCTTAGAATAAGTTCAACTCTGATAATGAACAAAAGAAATTGCAATTAAAATCTATAACACTACAACCATTTCTCATTCATTATCATGATCTTTTGGAAGAGTTTCTTAGAACAAGTATAGCTATAGTGACTAATGAAATTAACTATGAACTCAAACTTCAAAAACGTGAAATCAAACTAAGATACTTATCTAAATTATGAAAGTAAAGTCGTGCAGGAGGCAGGGGCCCTCTAACACCAGACGGAATCTAACTCAAAATCAACTCAATGTGTTCAAAGCAATGTTGTCTTCTTCATTAAAGGAAAATAACTTAAAACAGAGTATTCTCGGTCCTCAGAAATATAGCAGTCAATCCATGAAATCTAAGCAAAATCTAGAGCTTGTCTCTCAGTTTCCCGGGTGATTTTATAACAAATCTACATAACAGAACTTGCAACAATACGGGGATCATTGTCTTTCCTTCTCAAAATCGTACTATGACTCTAAAGATGGCAGCGTAAAGGGACAAAGGACATCTGGACTGTCCTAGTCCTATTGAGTTCCCACGTACCAAAACCACGTCCAGAATTCGGTTCATTCTTCATGATGAGCAACGAACGATGAGGACATGATGTGGAATATACCCATGTGTGGCTTTTCCTGAGAGGACACCTGGAACATGCTTGAACATGAAGACAGCTGCAGAATTGGCGGTTAGCTACGGAATATATGCATTCTGTAGCTAGTTTCGGTTCAAAATGCATTACAATGACAAAATCACAAAACTTAGCAAGTTAGCCATGTTATTCATTCTAAAAGTAATTTTAACTAATTTCATTGATCAATTGGGCCTGGGATAACAATGGACAAAGGAAAATGGGGTAAAGTAAGATGAAAGAAAGAACAATCTTGGGGCTCAACAACAAGATCATGTGATTTTTCTTAATTTTCCTTCAAAATGTTAACCTTGGTCTAAAATTTTAGGGTTGGATGAAGGATAAGGAACCAATGCAAGTTATGAAGGTCCGTTAATTCACTTTTTCTATTGACCACTCTTTGATAGTATTAAGTATGATGGCACTCTTGTTGAATTTTGTGGTCTTATTCCTTGGAAGGTTTTATCAACACGATTGGCATGCAAGCTATTATACATTGTCTTGAAACTTCCCTGTTTTTGCAGAGAAGTCAGCGTCATGCTAGTGATTAATTTGAAACTATATTTTAGTGGAAAAAATCATTGTTTTTTGGTGGAATAGTTCATAATTTATTCTGATCTTTTTTTGCAAGTGTACTAGTCACGATGATAAATGCGTGGTTTACTTCAAAGGGTTCTCAGTTCTTTGTAGATAAGATTTTCATCATTTTCTTTGAATACTTCTCTAGTGCTCCTGAGGTCCAAGTTGTTATTTTTATTGGTTGTTTATGTGAAAACTTTTTCCTGAGGTTCTGCAAGGTAAATCCAAATGCAAAAAATACTATTTTACATATCGATATTTGTTCAATATATTCTTGTGTGATACTTGAATTTCATAAATCTAGATTTCTATTTCGTTATCTATATTAATATATAAGAACAGGCCCATGGATTTTTCATATTTCTCAAACTGTGTAATTGTTCCTTTCTTGTTGCATGTTCTTTTATATTGTTATGTTGTGATTCAAATTTATAGTTGTGCTTTCCATTTATTCTCCTACATAGTACATGATTTGTTAGATTATATCAAAAGCTATTCTTATTGTCTTTTTATTATGTATATTGAACATATTATTTCTAACAACTTTTGATCTTCCTAGATTTTCTATTCCTTTGGTGTATCTTTGCACCTTTAGGGAAGTTGATAGTTTAAAGTCTAATTCTTTAAAGGGTGCTAGCTCAATGGAATAGAACTTGCTTTACAATAAAGAGGTTGGTGGTTCGATTCCATCGTGCCCTGATATTCATAGGGAATAACGACGATCAGTTTTTGGTGACAGATGCTCTTTTTACCATCACCTTGAGCTTATGGTGACATTTTTCGACCCTCGCCAAAATATGAAATGGTGGCGGTCAATGAACGCCACCATATATAAGCATCAATAGTGACAACCATTAAATGTTCGTCACCATAAACCTTTTTTGTTGATATGAAATGGTGAGGGTCATTGTTTGTCATAATATTCATTATTTGTGACAGACCTCTATGTCACCAATAAGTTTATGGTGATGGTCAATGAACATTGCCATATATATGCACCAATAGTGACGACCATGAAAGGTCCATCAAAAGAAACCGTTGTTGCTCATATGAAATGGTGACGGTCACTCTCCGTCATTATAATCAATATTCGTGATGGACCTTGAATGTCACCACAACACATACTTTTGGCGATGCCACCTTTGGTGTCATTCCATTTTTTGGTGATGGAGGCTATTGTCTGTCACCATTGCTCATCTGAAATGGTGACGAACCTTGAATGTCACCATAACACCTATACTTTTGGCGATGCCACCTTGGGTGACATTCAATTTTTGGTGATGAAGGCTCTTTTGACCCTCACCAATGAGCTTATGGTGACCATTTTCGCCCCTCACCAATGTAATTTTTTCTTGTAGTGGTATATTTTGAATAGATTCCCAACCAAATTTGTTATGAACAGAGTCCCAGAAGAAGAATGGAGTGGAACAAATCAGTTTGTCACTCACATGAAAGTATTTGGATGTGTGGTATATGCACATGTCCCGGATCATCTAAGGAAGAAGTTGGACATCAAGGGGAGAAGTGTATCTTTGTTCGATACAGTGATGATTCCAAGGCCTAAAAACTCTATAATCCATACATCAAGAAAGTTATAAGCAGGAGAGATGTGCAGTTTATTGAAGAAGAATCTTGGGATGGAATCTTCGAGAAAAAAGTGAACTTGAAGACGTGTGTCTCACGAAGAGCAAGAGGAATTGATTGCTGGAAATAATTCCTCCATGGTGGTTCCTCCTCCACCTACACAAGCACAACAGAGCACACCACAAGCAGGAAATAGAAAAACCTTGAGAAATCAAGGAAGTGCTTCTCCAAGCACACCACAGGGATTAGAAGCTCCCTTGAGTTCAAGTGGAACTCCAAGCACACCAAGAAGACCAAGATTCATAAATTTGAGTGAAATTTATGAGCAAGAAGCTGATAATAATAATGGCTTGAACACTTGATTTGCTTTGTTTTTTTATGTTGATGACCCAATTCATTTTGAAGATGTAGTAGAAGAATAAAAATGGATTGAAGCAATGAAGAGATTGGTGCAATATTAAAGAATGACACATGGGAGTTAGTGGACCTCCCGAAAGGTAAAGAAGTCATTGGAGTAAAATGGGTCTATAAGACCAAGAGGAATGATGAAGGAAAAATAGAAAGGCATAAAGTAAGACTTGTTGTCAAAGGCTACAAGAAGCAACAAGGAAGAGATTATGAAGAAACCTTTGCACCAGTTGCAAAGATGGAGACAGTATGGACAATGTTGTCCATTGCAGCACAACAAATGTGGAGAGTCTACCAAATGGAAGTGAAACCAGGATTCTTGAATGGAGTGTTGAAGAGGATATATATGTTGAATAACCTCTAGGTTATGCAATTGAAGGCCAAGATCACAAAGAATGCAAGTTGAAGAAAGTTCTTTATGGGCTAAAGCAAGCACCAAGATCATGGTACAACAGAATTGACACTTACCTCACAAAAAATGGGTTTCAAAAATGTGATGGTGAACCCACACTCTACATTAAAGAAAATCATGGTAAGATACTTATTGTTGTTTTATATGTAGACGATTTAATTTTCAATGGCAATGAAGTTTCTCTCATTGTTGATTTTAAAGCAGTCATGAAGAGTGAATTTGAAATGAATGATTTGGGTTTGTTGAGATAGTTCTTGGGCATAGAAGTAGAGAAAAATGAAAAGGGAATTTTTATTTCCCAAGAAAAATATGTTGAAGAAGTTTTAAAGAGATTTAACATGCAACACAAAAAAGCAGTAGTAACTCCAACTATCATGGGGTTAAAGTTAAGCAAGGAAAATTTCAGCAAGAATGTCGATCCGACATTGTACAAGAGCATAGTTAGCAGTCTAATGTATTTAATTGAAATTAGGCCTGATATTATGTATGTTGTAAGATTAATTTCCAGATTCATGGAATGCCAAAGGAGACACATTGACAAGCAGCCAAAATAATTATGAGTTATGTGAATGGAACGAATGAGTATGGTGTTCTATACTCAATTTATAATTTTAAGTTGATTGGTTACACTGACACTGATTGGGCTGGAAGTGTAGATGATAGAAAAAACACATCTGGGTATTTGTTTCATTTGGGATCGGGAGCCATTTCATGGGCTTCCAAGAAGAAACCAATAGTTGCTTTATCAACAACAGAGGCATCATATGTGGCAGGAACAACAACAGCATGCCATGCAATATGGATGAGAATGATGCTGAGAGACTTATGTCATGAGAAAAACAAGGGAACCACAATTTATTGTGATAATAGCTTAGCAATAGAATTGTAAAAGAATCATGTTTTCCATAAGAGAACAAAGCACATAGATGCAAAATATAATTTTATAAGAGAATTGCTTAACAATGGTAAGATTGTTTTGTAGCATTGCAAGACATAGGAACAATTCGTTGATATCCTCACAAAGCCATTAGCACATAAGAGTTTTGAGTATCTCAGAAAATTTCTAGGAATGACCGATGTCGGTAGTTGTGATTAAGGGGGAGTGTTGGAATTTTACTCCCAACCTCCGCCATGAATAAACAGTGGTGCAACCCACACTTCGTAAATTTAAATTGCAGAGAAGGACAACAGCCGATCCATGAGCCCGGAGGCGTTTTTACGCAACACAACAAATAAAGTACCCGAGCCTTTAACTCTGCGTTTATTCCCATCTACCGCATTGACTTATCTTTTTTCCGGCACAACACATGTCGCAAATTTTACATTTTAACCTTAAGCCCTTTAGCCACAATGTTAAGTTTTAGCCGATGCGATATTGGCAAGGCCTGCCTACCTTACCACATTACCAATCCGTCGAGAAAACCTTTGCATTCCGCCTTATTCCTTTGATTCATGCATTTTGCACTTACCGCAACTTACCGCACGTTCGTTCAACATTGAAGCAACCTTGATTTGGATTAGGTTTTCAGGCTTCGGTAATTCTTGTATAACTAATGTAATTTCATTATGTTTTGAGTGTGATGGAATGAAAAGGTAGCTTTAATCCTCTCCTGTGTTTTTACGCTGCCTGTGTGTATTGACTATTAATTTCCGCATTTTTTTTAAGTCTCTGTGTTTTGGGGGAAACACATTTTCTCTGTCTGATTGCATTCAAAAATTCCAACAACAATGTTTGAATTACCAGTCCTTAAAGGAGATAATTTTTCGAGGTTGAGTTAATTAATTTCCATTAATTTCTGTGGGTCTAATTCTTTTGAAAATAGGTCAATTTGTTGGGTTGAATTATTGAAGGTTTAGGAAGGTGTATTGCTTATTAGAGGGGAATAAATTGCGTTTAAAAAGGAAAAAAATTGTGTAGGTCGAGCCACCCCTATACGAAGGTCTGAGATAATCTATTTAAGAGGAAAAAATTGTGAAGCTTTCGGAGGCCGAATTGCTCCATAATCTAGAAAGTGCTTGATTTGTATCTTCGAAGGAGGGTCAAATTGATCTTTATTTTAGTACTTCTTGAAAATAATTTTAAATTATTTAGTCATACAAATTGAAAAGGTATATTACATCATGCAACAAATAACATACGATAGAAATTTATTTATTATTTGATGTTACCTAGGGTCAACCCTTGATATATTAGAGGCCAACTAATGTAGGAAGCTTGACACAATAAGCTCCTTATATTTATCTAAAACGAGTAATTTTTACAATCGCTATCAAGTTTTTAGGATGAAGCCTAAGTACTTCAGTAAACATTGAATATAATATTTGAATAAAATCTATGCTCGTCTCATTGAAGTTATATGTAAGTTTTTGGCTAATGAACTCCATCCTAGTAACCCCAAAAAGTAATTAATATCTCTTAAATCTTTCAATCCTCTTGCTTAGAACTATTTAATAATAAAATAATATGATATACAAATAATAGAAAGTTAATGATATTGAGGAAATCTTCATACCTTCAACATTCTCTATCCTTTTTTCTTCCATGATTACCATGCTAATCCCTTTAGCTACTAATAGGAACAAAAGGGGGATAAAGGAGATCCATTCCTTAACCCTCTATTTAGCTTGAATATAATTGATGCTACTCCATTAATCAACAAAAGTGGCAAGGAATAAAGAAACACCGTGCTGATTCCCTTTTAAGTTTCAGGTTCCACTTTCACACTCATTAACCTCCTGCTTCTTCTCCGTCAGAGTTTCAGTTTCATTACTCACAAAGTCGTTGATGGGTTTCCCGTTTTCTTGGACTGGATTCTCGTCTTCTTCATGAAGATTGATTTCATTAACCCCAACAAGTGGATGTTCAGCATTTACCAGGCTTTGAGAGTTTCCCTGCACTCCACTACAACTTTCCTCCATTATTTGATTACTCGTCAATGAAAACCTTGCCATGTTTGTCTCACCATTACTTTCAGTATATCGTAAATCAATGGGGAATTGAATCGACCTCGATTAGCCTTCGTTGCAAGAAGTTGGAAATAGCTGATTTGGATGATGCCCCTCCATTCTTATTTCCGCCGGACAGTGATCCGCTTGAGCTTGCATATTTTTCTTAATTATCTCCTGATCTGGATCAGAATTAGGATTCCAGGAGCTCACCTGATTTGCATCGTTTGAAGCTGTATCGCTATTATCGACCGACAGCTGCATGGCACGAGTGTGGGTTTGTGCCATGCAGGTTCCTCCGAGATCATGAAAAGAATTAGAACCCTCGGAAAAATAATGATTTACGTGTGGAGGTGCCTGCGGCTGATCCATTCTATTTCCCCTATCACCATAATCAGTACTAGCAGCATAGCTATTAGGATTGATGTTTATTGAAGACTGCATAGGCGTAGAAACTTGTGTTGCCGCTGCCGCTCCCTCCTGAGAAATATTTTTGGAATATGAAGAGCCACTAAAGAGAAGGGTTTTGGGTAGTTAACCCATAACCGTGATGAACGAAAATCCGAAGATAGAGATACCTGTAATGCTTGTGACCAACTGTGATATTGACAGTGTGCAGCCTAGAAAATGGACTTCCATGAAGTGTGGGTTTGTGGATGAACCAAAACCATGACAAACGAAGATCTAAGGATAGAGATACCCTGTAATGCTTGTGACCAACTGTGTGAGTAACAGTGTGCGGCCTAGCAAATGAGCTTCGATGAAAAAGATTTTGTGCAGTTGACCCATAACCGTGATGATGATTGTTGATGAAGTAGCAGGTGCCTACATAGCTTGGGGTGGGAGGGCACATCTCCAAATAACCCAAGCCAAACGATGCTATGATGAAATTGATGAATGTGAAGCAGGTGCCCACTAAAGCGAGGTGGGAGGGCACGTCTCTAAAGGGAACCTGCTCCGAATGCTACTCCAAATTTAAAATGAGCATAACTCGGTCAACATAACTCAAAATATTTATTATAACCTATTTTTGGAAATGGAATGGTCATTCTGCATTCTGCGATTCTGATATTTTGTATATTTTCGGAAACCTTCTTGAGTTATCTAGGAAAAGTGTGTGGGAACGTAGATCTCCATTTGTGGCCTTGTATGAGAATTGTATTATTATATCCATTCATTTAAATTTTCCAGCTGCAGTATTATCGATTAAAACTGCATTGTACTTTCTTTAGACATTTTTTGTAGCAGTTGCATCTCATGTATTGGTGCTTTTGGTTGATGGAGGCTTCTCTTGCCTAGCTTGAGGGGTTTTTTCTCCAATATATTGTATACATTTGTTGTTGTTATACTTAATAACATGGATCTATCGTTTGGCTCATATGTAATGTGGTAATACTTGTTTTTATTACCATTATTATGAGCTATATTTCTGCTTTTCCCATTTGGGAATATTACATCCATACAAACACCATCATAGAGTTTTTGGATGTTATCGCACAGTACCAACGCTGGCACCAATATGTGAATTAAAGACATCAACTGGAAGTTGTTGAGTTAGAGTTTCCCTAAGCTTAAGCATGAGAGTGTTTTGTCTTGTTAGGATCTCAATTTTTCTCTACCCTATTTTGTCTTATATGGCTATGAGTGTAATTGTAATATTATTTTGTAAGTAATTTGTAAGTGAAATTCCAAGTTTCAATTGTGGAATGTGAAAATTCATGATATAATGTAATTGAATAGTCATTTGTAAAGAAGTTGAAGACTCTTGAGGGAAGTCCAAGAGTCAGAAAGGGGAATGTGAAGATTCACTCCCTTTTGTTATAAATACATCCTCATAACTCTAGTAAATGGATTTTGGGGAGCCAAGGTTTTGGCTAGGCTTAGGCTCAGAATCGGGATTTTGGGAGTTTTGTGAGATCCTTGGATTCTTCGTAGCGTAGAGGGAGTATCTTTCTTTGGAGGAGCAAGTGATTTTGACTTCACATTCCACTATTGGGGCTAGTGGTTCGTCAATGGTATATGTATGATTGGAACTTTCACTTTAATAAAAGATCAAAGCCAACACATTTTCATGCATATGTTGTGAATATAGTAGGACTATTCTTGTTTTATTTTCAATTTATGTTATTTAAATTATTCTTATTCTTACAAACTATTTCGTTGCATTGGTACGAATCTTTTTTAATGCATGTTGTTGTATTATTTAATCAATGTTAACTTGTGAACTATTTCACATATTATCTTGTGATGTCTATATGCTCATGTGCCTCTTTCAAGATGCGTACTATTACATGATTATAAGGGGCTCACTCATTTTCCCTTCATGTGTTGGAACCTTCATGCATCACACTTGACTCTCAACAGGGTCACACACTTTCTCTCACCAAAGTCGCCATACATCACTCTATGTGTATTTGCGGCCAAGGCATATCAATAACACCCACTACATAGGCAACCGAGTCATATTTTCGATGGGACTCCTACACCAAATGGTGTGAGCTCTAATTGGGACTTCATAACGAGGATATCCTCTAAATTTTGGCGGGTCTAGCACCATTAAAAAATGGCTATTATTTCATATGTTAGAAGATAAAACTCACATGTCTCACTTCCAAGTAATTTTTGATTGTATGCCATTTATTTTTGTGAGAATGGATGAAAAATAAGATGCATTTTTTTAAGAAAAAACATTAATAGACATAAACACATATATCAAGTTATCTTCTTGAGTGGCCCAATATAAAACACATAAACTTCTCCCTAGTATGAAAGAGTGAGTTGATTCGTTTCCTAAGAGAGAATAGGTACAATCTTCTGGGAATATCCAAGGTTACATGTAAAGAACAAAATATCACCCTCCATGCTATCGTTCTCGCCATCACAATCATCATGCTATTCTCCCAACCCATTATCATCACTATGGTGGAGAAAATTCTCATGTTCATGAATGTATTATAACTAGAGATGTCGTGACTCTCTTCCCTAGGATTTGGGGTGGTCGCCAAAACCTCCCTCAACATGAGCTTGCGTGTCCAAATCATGCATGTGAACATGGTGCACACTCACATGTCCTTGAGAAGTGGCATGTATGTGATGTTTCCTGTGTGCATTTTGACAACCATGCCCAAGGTTCTTGCATGAACCACATTATAAATATGATGTGAATTTCGAGTGTTGGAAATAAAAGAAATAAAAATGGGGACTTATTCATGGGACATGAATTCGAGAGATGGGGAAGGAGAATTTATGCTTCGGATGTGATAGTTTCTTGTACAAGAAGAAACTTGAGTTGAGGACATCCATTAAAGGATGGGTAGTGTAGGATGTTAATGAAATAGTTCCTGCAATTAAATGCGTTGAGAAGAGTACTCAGAGACATGATTTCTTAAGGGAGCACAATGATCCGGATAAATTTCGCTACCCTTTAAACCAAGTCCTTTTACTTCAGCTGATGTGTTAGAATTGCATTTTATCAAAGCATTGATGAACATAAATGAACATATCTACATGTTTTAAAGAAGAGGAACATAACAAGCATTAGAAAAATAAGATATTGATAACGGAGGTTGTCCAAGAGGGACTACGTCTCCGGGCCTCGGTGTCAATATGGTGTATGCCTCTACATTAAGTGCTGGAAATATTGATGATGTACATTGATGGTATTTTATCTACCATACAAGTAAAATTCCCTCATGCAGGAGTGGTTGGACCTCTCCATGACATGTTCTACTACAGGAACTCTTATTAATAAAAAGGACTCCTATAAGCATGACAATCTCACTCAATGGTGACTAAGAGTATCCTGCTAAACATGGCAACAAATGGATCTCTAACAACATAAAACAAATCCATGATAGAAAGTGTTAGCCACCTATAAATTTTTGTCAAGCAAAAAGGTGGCTAAATTTTTTTCTGAGCCTTCATGAGATACATTTCCCCTGAAAATATTTCATTCTTGAAGTCTCTATGTTTCTTTTTCCTTTTAAAGATCTTCACTATTGTTTCCACAGAAAAAGCCTCGCTATTTGTGAAAGAATTTGTTCAGAAAAAGCCTCCATCTGCCCCTTTTTATGCCTGCAATTTCCCCATTTTCACCCATTTTTTCCCTTCTCAAAATTTCCCTAAAAACTCCCAAAATCCCTTCCTTAGCCCTCTAAACCACCAAATTCCCCTTTTAAAACCTTATGGCTCCCTTCATTTGGCTTAAAAACCCCTCATTCCCTTTACCGGAACCACTGTTTAACCTTAAAAAAACTTTGTTTTAGGCCTAAAACCCATTTTTTTACATATATCAGGCCTAAGCCTCCTTCGGCTAAGCCCCCAGCCCTTTTCTACACATGAACTAGCACCAGGACCAAGCGCTAATCCCCTAGGCACTTATCGCAATCGCATCCTTAAATTAACGTAATTTCCTTTGTTACTTATATTTTTTCCGATGTGACGACTTTTGTTCTGCAGACCTCCACTTCAATATCAGTCATCGATCATGTAGATCTAACAGTCAGTGCTGATATCGCATCACACCCTTAACACCTCTTCATCAACCCACCGATTGAATATGTATCGTTTATTTCCTTTTAAATCCGACGGCCATCGCAACATCGCATCATCGCTAATCGCAATATCTCTACTTCTTTTTCTCCCCGATTGGAAATCCTCCGATGCAATCCTAACTATTGAATCCATAAGAACCAATGGCCAGGATTCGATCATACACCACCTATCGTTTTAATAGTATCACTCCACCGATTTAATCTAGACCATTGAATCCACAAGAACCAACAGCCCAGATTTAATCACGCTCTTTTCATTTAACCCCCATTGTTTCCCCTCCGAACAATCTCCATCACTGATCTTCTGTTGATCCAACGGTCCACGCACAATCGCAAGTTCAAAAAACTAGAGTTTTGGCCCCGCCTTTCTCCAGTGCGATTAGATCACAGCCATCCATCCTAATTGATCCAACAACTCTCCTTTCTCCTGCCCATTTCATTTGACCCTTTGCCTCTGCTTTCTCCTTAAATCTCTGTCGTCCATCATGATTATCTAACGGCCCATATTAAAACCATCGCTAAAACTCTCCCACCATTCCACCCGCGCATCTTACCTTTTTCATGCAGAAACCCACACCGTTGAATCACAATGCCCTCATATGACGGTAGATATTAATTTTCACGTTTTTTACGCGCCCAAAGGTTAACGCTGCAAAAAAACGCGAAATGGGCGGTTTTGAAATTCCACGTGTCAAGCAGTGAAGCATATCGCATTTTTTTCTTGGAAATCAGCTTACCGCCCTCAACCCCATGCAAATACCACTAGCTATTTTCCCTTTACTGCCCATCTTCCATAGTGTGTTTCATTATTCAATCTCAACTTCCCATTCGATCTAGATCAATGGCTTACAGTCCATCGTGTTTTTCATCCATGGTCTTTCATCGGAGCACCCAAAGGACTTCGCCGAACAATCTCCACCGTTGATCTCCTCCTGAGATCCGATGGCTCACAGTCAAATACCCTCTGCCTCCGGGTCCTACCATTCAAACCTCCATGTTCATATGATTTTCATCGTTTTCCTTTGTATTTCGCCCGGGCGCAGGTTTTATGTTTTATACTAAAATTGATCTTTCCTCCTGACTTTCCATAGGTCTTAGTTGCACAACCTCCACCGTTGATCACTGATAAAGAGATCTGATCCAACGGCCCAGATTTACCTCTCTTCTGCCTTATGGGTCCCACCATCTAAACCATTCTCTTTCATTGATTTTCATCATTTTTCTTTGTTAATTTGTTTCGCCGAAATCTTACAAGTGACCATTCCGAAAAATCTCGACCCTCGATCATCATCTCCCAGTATAATATAACGGTCTAGAACCATTTCTTCACCAGACCTTCATCAGATCATGTTTTCACCATTTCACAGCATTTTTTGGCCTTTTTCCACTACATCCACGACATCCACCACTCTTGCGCTGCCATTCCCACAGTATTCCACAGCATCCGTCCCCCTTCCAGTACCCTTGATTTCTTAACATATTATTCGTGTTTTTGCAGGGTTTATAGAGTGATAAGTTCATTCTGTCTCCACAGTCACCGCCACTGTGATTTAGAGCGCAGAAATACCATTGAAAAAGTAACAAAGAGTATCAGATTACTAATTGAATGGATTAAAGTATATTATTGAAGATTTATGACATAATACAGTGATTTAAAGAGAAAAAGATAGCGCGAATACCAGAAGATAGGAATTAAGCTTAAACAGACCTAAAACACAGAGGAAAGTGAATTAAAGGTATTTTAGGAAAAGACAGAGACATCTGTCAATCCGAGAAATCTCCACCACCACTCAGAGGCCAATTGAACCCTCTCCAGCACCAAAAGCCAACCTCTCCAGCTACTAAAACACACCTACAGCCTCATAGAAAATAAATAAGGCCTAGTTATTGAAAAAACAGAAGATCTTGGCCTAGAAGACAGCTGAACAATCAATACAAATTAAAGGAACTTATTACTAATTGTCAGCAAAGTGATTTTAGATATAAAAAATAGCCCCAGAAGTCAATATTTTCGTCCATCAGGCCTCAAAAAGCAGAAACAGAGTTATAGGTTGAGGGCATTCCTGCCTTATGCCTTTCCTGTTTATGAAAGGCCAGGAATTGCATTTATTGTGAAATTAATGATACTTGACCCTTAGAAACTCTCGCACTTCCTCATTTTCTTATAAATTCTCCTTAAGGACCACATTGTAACGGTTGGTCTCTGGATATTTGATTGCATGTAATAGTTTTCTGAAGCTACTGAACACCTGTTTGCAATTGAAGATACATAAACTACAATGATAAGTTTGAAGCTGTAGAGACCAACCGAGCTTGCTGATTGTAACTGGTTTAAACGTCAAATACAAGCTGTTGATTTATGGGATCCTGATTTATGTCGGTGGTGATGTTTTTCTCATTTTCAATTGTGATTTCTCTTTATATTTCCATTCTTTCCACTTTCTCTGATAAAGAACAGTAAATATAGAGAGAGGATTCACTTTTGACAGTACCCTACTCTCACTGATAAGCTCTATCTATATGTTTTCTTCCTTTGAAAATTTCTTTAAGAGTACATTGAAGCAGGTTGGTTTCAAAGCACTTACCTAATCTCAGATTGCTCTTTTTATTTATGATCTGTTTTTTCTTATAGAATATGCTGAAAAGAGGATAGATTAGAATTCCTTACCTGATCTTAAGCTATTCTAACTGTTTTTTAATGTTTTCTAACTTAAATTACTTCAATGCAGGCTAGTTTCAAAGCACTTACCTGATCTAGGATTACTTTATGTTTTTATTTAAGTGTATGCCAAAGAAAGATAGTTTCAAAGCACTTACTTGATCTCAGGCTTCTCTTTGTTCTTCACTTGTTTTTTCTCCATTTTTCTATCTGTTTCATTCCGTAAAATCAACTTAAAATATCCTTTGACATAGGTGAATTTCCCCATGGATTACTCTTGAACCTTACTGTCCAATTAAATCCTCTTATGACTCCATAGCCCAATGGGTTAAAGCTGTTTTTTTCCTATCTTATCAACTAAATCATCCCTTCACTTGCATATACCCTTACCCTTTATTTGAACTTCCTTCACCTTCCATGTCCTTGCGCAACAAAAAAAAACAAAAACAGAACCCCATACTCTTCATAACTAGCCTAAAATCACATTTATAGCCTTAAATATCACGTCTTTAAACAAATTTATAGAGAGATCCCTATCTTTGTTTAGGAGGGCTAGATCCTAGAATCCCAAAGTGGTTCATATGTTACCTCTGCAGTTTGTATTGCAAAACTAGCAAATTACAGAGATCTAACATTCTGGCGACTCCACTGGGGAAGCAACACCACATTATCCTAAGTTTGGTAGTAAATCACTGTGGTGGAAAGTAAATATATTTTAAGACACTTGAAACCTTCCACCGGGCAACTCCACAGTTCTTGAATGACCATAAGACTCCACTAGTGATCAGTAGGCCTACTGATTATCTTTGTTTTCACAAGACTCCATTGGGAGACCAGTTTCCATTACAACATCATCCATTCTAAAGGAAACACATAGGATTAAGCTTCTTTGTTTGAAGATAGTTTGCCTCTTTTGAGATTGTCATACATACTAGCTTCAAGAACAATCCATACCAGAGCTTATCCTAATCCAAACTCCCCTGCAATAGTGGACAACCCTGAGAGTATTCTTAGGAAGCCTTCTTCATCTAGGAACCCAACTATTTCTAGACCCATTTATAGAGTTAATTCAGCACTGGAGAACCTTACAGCTCTATCAGAAACTTAGTTTGATTTATAATTACCAATAAATTCACCAAGAACTATGTCATTCAGTAGCTTAGATCACACAAACTTTGAGCCTTAAAACACACCCCCTTATAGTGCTAAGCTTATTGGTGACAGAGGAACCCCTCCATCTACACCTCCTGACATACATTTCATTCAAAACATGGGTCTCTCTCACCCCATATTTGCTCAACAGTTTTCTGCAGATCCTAGCATTTATGTCACTCATATACCTGTTGCTCAAGCCCATCCTTTACCTCCACAAAACATCATCATGGCAACATGGTATGCTCCCTTGCTGTTACCAAAGCCTTTAGCCCCTTTACCCAATCAATATCAGTCCAAAATTCCTCATTTCACTGGGAAAGAATCCAATATAGCTCAACACCATCTAGATAGGATGGAAGATTCCTTTGATTACATGGAAATAGAGGATCAAACAGTCAAGATGAGGATCTTTGCCCAGAGTTTAGGAGGAGAAGTGAAGAATTGGTTTAAAGGCTTACCTCCTGACAACATCAATGATCTACCATCCTTTCTCCAAACTTTTATAAAAAAATGGGAAGTTAGAAGTAACCCTCTCCAAATCTTAACAGAATATAAGAACCTTAAGGGAAATCGAGGGGAGAGTGTTCAGGACTACTCTAATAGATTTAATAGTATCTACAATTCTCTTCCACCACACATGAAACCTCCACAAGGGATGGCCCTAGTGAAATACCCTGAAGGCTTTGATGCTGATATGGCCTACCAGCTTAGGGAGAGAGATTATAACACATTAGAAGACATGCAGAAAGGAGCAGTGAGTGTAGAGGCAAACTTTATTGAGAAAAGAGCCAGGATGAGGGCTGAGAAGAAGGTAACCTATAGAGATGACAACATAGCCTCTTCATCAGATCCCAAATATGATAGTGTAGCCAAAAAAATGGAGGGGATGGAAAGAATGATGGAGAAATTGGTCATCCAGGAAACTATTAGAACATGAACCAAAACCAAAACCAGAATCAGAATGTTAGGAGAAAAAACCCCCTGAATATACAAAGAGACTCTGATCAAAAGGTTATCCCTCCATTCCAAGAGAATTTTCTTGATGAGGAAGAAGAGATAATAGAAGAATCAGAGGAGACCACCATAAATATGGTAGAATTGGATGAACAATATCACACCTTTTCCACAGAGGAAAACTAGACCTCATACTCACATTGGGATGAGGAAGGGTTGGAAACTGAGGACTATATGTTAGGATTTGAAAATGCCATCATGTAGGTCCGAGAACAATATGACCTCAGGAGCAAAAAGAACAAAGATAATTCCAAACCAAAAGCTTCTGAAATAACCATCAAGAAAATACCTGAAAAGACTCCTAAAGTGACTGTTGAAAGCAGTAAATCAGCAACTGAGAATTCTGGCAAAAACAAAGGTAAGGACACCCAAACTAGTGAAAAATCATGTCAAGAATCTAGCAACACTAGCATGGCAGCTAATGCTCCTGATAAAATAGTTTCAAACATTGTACATACTGAAAAAGAACAAGTTGATCTTGCTAATAAAACGGTGCCCAAGAAGACAGAAATGAACCTCTCAAAGAGTCAGTCTCCTTTCAGTTTGGAGAGTGAAATAGCCAAAATTAAAATTTTTGTCCCCCTCATTGAGTTGGCCACCCAAGATGTATATAAGAGTAAAATTTTGAAATCTTTAAACTTGGGAGAAAATAGTGACACTCTCATTATAAATGATGATCAACCAGCTCTCTTGTTTAACCCAAAAATTGAAGGGAAATTTCAAGAAGGAGTAGTACCTCGTTTCTATGTCAGCCTCAGTATTTATGACAAAATCCTACATAATGTTGTGCATAAATCTGGAGCTTCACATAACCTTATGCCAAAGGTGATAATGGAAAGGCTAGGCCTAGAGATAACCAGACCTTACAATGATTTATATTCTTTTGACTCTAGCAGAGTGAAGTGCCTTGGCCTAATCAAAGACCTTTGTGTGAATTTGACTCAAATCCCAGCCAAATGCTTGGTCATGGATGTTGTAGTAGCTGATGTACCTCCTAAGTATGGAATTTTGTTGTCAAGATCATGGGGTGCCAAGCTATAAGGCACAATGCAGATGGATGGGACATATGCCACTATCCCTGTCTTTAACTAGCTTAGAAGACTATATAGAGGGGCAAACATGAAATTCATGGTTAGTAGCCCAGAAAAGCCTGAGAATTCCCCTCTTTACTCTGTCCATATAGATCTGGAATCTTTTATCTTGTACAATGATGAATCCATAAATGAGCCAGAGCTAGAAGACAGAAATTCAGAAAACCAATTAGAGGCCCCAAATCTAGACATAATGGCAGTCCTAGACATAGAGGAAAATGAGAGAGAAACCTTTGAACAGTGTGTTGAAACAAAAAACTAGAGTGAACAAGACCAAGAATACAAACAATAGATTACTCATCACTTTGAACTCCTTGAAAATCCTAAAGAACAAAACACAACACAACATGGTGCAAACCCCAGAACGCAGCATAGTGATGCACATGACATTAGGGATGAAAATGATGTAAATCCTACAAACAATCCCTTATGCTGCATGAAATTTGATGGGCCTTTCACTAAGAAGAATGCATGAGCTGGGGTATGGTTGTGCAATACTGAAAACAATCATACTGAGAGCCATGCCTTCAAACTAGACTTTAAGTGCACAAACAACATTGCAGAGTATGAGGCTCTCATCCTAGGATTGCATCAATTAAAAAACCTAGGAGCCAAGAGAATATTTGTCTAGGGGGACTTAGAGTTAGTCATAAAACAAATGAATGGAGAGTATACTGCAAAGCATCCTAGATTAAGGGCCTACAGAAATAATGCCATGGATCTTCTGAAAACATTTGTAGAGTATGATCTTATGTTTGTTCCTAGGAATCAAAACATAATTGCAAATGGATTGGCCTGTGCTGCTAGGCTGGTTCATATCAGAAAACACCTAGTGACAAACAGATCATTATCCAAACAAAATATAGACCCATAGTTCTAGATAACGAGAAATATTGGCAGGTCTTTGAGGGTGATAAGAAGATAGAAGATTTCTTGCTTTGCAGGAATGATTTTGAGCTACCTAATTCAGATTCCAAATCTAATGAAAAATGTTTATATGAAGATCCCCCTAATGAAGAAAAACCATTTCCCAATGTAGAAATAAAAACGATGACCAAATAATTCGAAAAACAAACTGAAGAAGAAGATATCGAGGTGATGCAGTCCAAAGACAAAAGCATACCTAGAGGATTAGCACCCCTAGAGGACCTTTTTTATTTCAATGATTTAGCAAATAAACCCACCATAGAACACACTGAATCAGATGTTGAAGAATGCAATATAGGCAGCAAAGATAAGCCTAAAATGATTAAATTATCCAAGTCTTTGCCTGCCCATATCAAACAAAAATACATTGATCTATTCAACGAGTTTTTTGATGTGTTTTGTTGGAGCTATGAGGACTTAAAATCTTATGACACAGAGATTATCCAGCATAAAATCCCCTTGAAAGAAAACCAGAACCCCTTTAGGCAGAAGCTACGCAGAATTAACCCAGTACAACTGCCTTTAGTGGAAAAGGAAATCAAGAAAATGTATGAGGTAGGAATCATAGTGCCTGTGAGTTTTTCTGATTGGGTATCCAACCATGTAGCTGTGAGGAAAAATACAGGAGAAATCAGATTGTACATTGATTTCAGAAATTTAAACAGAGCCTCTTTAAAAGACAATTATCTTTTACTCAAAATGGAACACATCCTACAAAGGGTAGTTGGCTCAAAAAGGATTTCCCTGTTAGATGGCTTTCCAGGGTACAACCAAGTCTTAGTACTCCCAGAGGATCAGTTTAAGACAACCTTCACAACCCCTTGGGGCAATTTCATGTATGTGAAAATTCCTTTTGGACTAATGAATGCGGGGGCCACTTTTCAAAGAGCTATGGACATTTAATTTTCAGAGGAAATAGGGCACTTCATTGTAATTTACCTTGATGACATAAAATTTTATTCCGAAACTGATGAAGAGCATCTTCAACATCTAAGGAAAGTCTTTGAAAATTGAAGAAGGTTTGGGCTATCTTTAAACCCCAAGAAGACAATATTTGGCCTGCAAGAAGGTAAAATTCTTGGCCATATTATATCAGAAAAGGGGATTAGAAAGATCCAAAAATAGTTGAGGGAATACTACAGATTAGCCACCCAAGGAACATAAAATAATTGCAGTCCTTCATTGGGAAAATTAACTTCTTAAGGAGGTTTATTCCCAACTTAGCAGAGCTCCTTATAAACATGACCAATATGCTTAAGAAAGAAGTGGGAGTTAAGTGGATTGTAGAAGCCAAAAAGTCCTTTGAATTGGTGAAACATGCACTCACCTGAGCACCAGTTCTAATTAGCCCAGATTCACAAAATATTTCCTCATTTTTTCTTTTGCATCAGAACATACTGTGGCTGCTGTCCTATTGCAGAAAAACCCAGAGGGACATGAGCAGCCAATAGCATTCCTTAGCAAGGCACTAAGAGATGCACCCTTGAAATACAACATCATGGAAAAGCAGGCCTATGCCTTGGTAAAGGCCTTAAAGGACTTCAGGGTGTATATTCTGCATTCTCACACCATTTCTTATGTGCCTAACATAGTGGTAAAAGATATCTTTTCAAAATATCCAGATGGAAAAAGAGGTAAGTGGATTGCAGTAATTCTAGAGTATGATTTAGAAATCAAACCCACAAAACTCATTAAAGGTCAGGTCTTAGCTCAACTAATGGCTGAATATAACCTACAAGACCTTGAAATTAACATGGTAGATGCCTTGGATGAGCATGAAGGATTGTCTGCTCCCATTGTTGAATAGAAGTTCCAAAACTCACCTTGGTATGCTGAAATTTTGTATATGCTTACAAATCTTAATGATCCTCCTGATTTATCAAAGACTAAGGAAAGATTTTTAAAGTTTAAAGGTAGGAATTATTTCATTTTGAATGAATGTTTATATTGGAAAAATGCTAATGGTTTATTTCTTAAATGTTTGCCTGAAGTTAATGCAGAGAGGATCAAGCATGAATTCCATGAAGAAGAGTGTGAAGGTCATCTCTACTCGAAAACCACAACCAATAAAATCCTTAGAGATGGCTATTACTGGCCCACCCTTTTCCAAGATGTCCATAAAATGATAGTTTCTTGTCACAAGTGCCAAATTTTTGAAGGCAAAAGAAAGCTCCTTCCCTTACCATTGCAACCAATCACTGTTGAAGCTCCTTTTCAATAGTGGGGCCTATATTTCATAGGGGAAATCCATCCTGCTTCATCTGCCCAACACTAATGGATTCTTACAGCCATAGAATACTTCACAAAATGGATAGAGGCCATCCCTACTAGGAATGCCACAGATTTTATTATTATAGAATTCCTTGAAGACCATATCTTATCTAGATTTGGTTGCCCTACGAAGATTATTATTGACAATGCTATTGCTTTTGGTTCCAAAAAGATGATTTATTTTTGTCACAGGTATCAAATTGTCCTTGGTCATTCTACTACTTATTACCCTCAGGGTAATGGGCTTGCAGAATCATCAAATAAGAGTTTGGTGACCATCATCAAGAAGATGCTTGAAGAGAATAAGAAATCATGGCATAACAAGTTGGTGCATGATTTGTGGGCAGACATATTGACCACAAATAAATCCATTGGAATGTTCCCTTAACATCTTGTTTATGGAGCAGATGCAGTGTTCCCTACCAGCCTAGGGGTACCAGTTATTAAATTCATCTAAGAGATACAGTTAGAAGAAGATAGCATGTTAAGAAGGATCAATCAAACAATACATCTCCAGCAGACAAGGGAAGAAGTCTACAACAGAGCTCAAAAGGTACAAGAGAACATCAAAAATTTGTTCGACAGGAGAACCAAGGCTTGTGACTTCAAAATCAGAGATAAGGTGCCCAAGTGGGACTCTAGAAGAGAAGAAAAGGGCAAGCATGGAAAATTTGATAGTTTGTGGCAATGTCCTTACATTATTCAGTCCACCATTGGTCCAAATGCATTCTTCCTGCAAGAGTTAGATGGCACAGATATGTTGGGGGTCCTATTAATGGCAGGATGCTCAAACATTCTTACTACTAAATTTCATAGTTTAAATTTTTCACTTCCATTGTAAATACCATTGCCTTGTTCAATTTCACAAAAAGAAAAAATACAAAAAGAGAAAAGAAAAGGTTCAGAGAAACTCAAAACTTGAACCTCTGATGTTTCAAAGAATAGCTCAAATTAGCCCAAAACCTGAGCCAAAGAAAGAGAAAGTTGGTTCTAATATGCTCAAAACTTGAACCAGCAAAGGAAGAAGAAGAATCAGCTCTAACAAGCCCAAAACCAAAGCTAAAAAGAAGAAGAAAAAGTGACTCTAACAAGCTCAAAACTTGAGTCACAAAGGAAAGAAGGATACTTCAGAGTTTCACAATTCCAAGCCTTTACAATTTTGGTTTCAAATTCTTGTAAAGTTCAGTTCATTTGCAATTGTCTTTATGCCATGAACCCATAGCAAACCAGACAGTCTAATCCTAGTTTGACTGTTTTTAAATTTCTATTGTAGAATGTAGAGAGGAATCTGCTAGACAGTTTAATCTTAGTAGATATTAGTGTAGGTAGAGAAACTATGAGGCCAACTGTCTAATCTGGTCTCATGGAGGAATAAGGGTAGATTTAGATTAGTGTTTTCTGCTTTCAATAAAAAATGATGTAAAAGGTCTGCAAGTCTAAATGCACCTTGAAGAAAAAATGTTAGGACAGTAGGTTGGGTAGGTAGATTGTTTGGAGAGATGTGTTTTTTACTGATATAACATCCATCATGTTTGTGGAAGCAGATTAAAGATATAAAATATGTGTCAAGATTAGGCATCTGGCCTACTTCATAAGAATTGAATCTACAGTTCTTGGCATCTTCAGGAAGATGCCATCCCCATGTGGAGCCACTGTTAGCCACCTATAATTTTTTTTCAAGCAAACAGGTGGCTAATTTGTTTTCTGAACCTTCAAGAGATACATTTCCCCTGAAAATATTTCATTCTTGAAGTCTCTATGTGTCTTTTTCCTTTGAAATATATTCACTATTGTTTCCACTTAAAATGCCTCGCTGTTTGAGAAATAATTTGCTCAGAAAACGCCTCCATATGCCCCTTTTTATCCCCGCAATTTCCCCATTTTCACCCTTTTTTTCCCTGCTCAAAATTTCCCTAAAAACCCCCAAAATCCCTTCCTTAGCCCTCTAAACCACCAAATTCCCATTTTAAAACATTATGGCTCCCTTCATTTGGTTTAAAACCCCCTCATTCCCTTTACCGGAACCACTGTTTAACCTTTAAAAAAACTTTTCTTTTAGGCCTAAAACCCCTTTTTTTACATATATCAAGCCTAATCCCCCTTCGGCTAAGCCCCTAGCCCTTTTGTGCACATGACCCGGTGCCAAGACCAAGTGCTAAGCCCCTAGGCACTTATCGCAGTTGCATCCTTCAATTAACGCAATTTCCTTTGTTACTTATATTTTTTCAGATGCAACGAATTTTGTTCTGCAAACCTCCGCATCAATATCAGTCATCGATGATATTGCATCGCGCCCTTAACACCTCTTCATCAACCCACCGATTGAATATGGACCATTGATTTCCTTTTAAATCCGACGTCCATCGCAACATCACATCATCGCTAATCGCAATGTCTCTACTTCTTTTTCTCCCCGATTGGCAATCCTCTAATGCAATCCTGGCTGTTGAATCCACAAGAACCAACGACCAGGATTTGATCATACACTGCCCATCATTTTAATATTATCACTCTGTCGATTTAATCTAGACCGTTGAATCCACAAAAACCAACGACCCATATTTAATCGCGCTCCATTCGTTTACCCCCTGTCGTTTCCCCTCCAAACAATCTCCACTGTTGATCTTCCGTTGATCCAACGATCCGCACACAATCGCAAGTTCAAAACATTGGAGTTTTGGCCCCGCCTTTCTTTAGTGCGATTACATCACAGCCGTCCATCCTGATTGATCCAACGGCTCTCCTTTCTCCTACCCATTTCATTTGACCCTTTTCCTTCGATTTCTCCTTAAATCTCCATTGTCCATCATGATGATCTAACGACCCATATGAAAACTGCCATTGAACCTCTCCCATCGTTTCGCCCATGCATCTTACCTTTTTCGCGAGGAAACCCGCACTGTTTGATCACAGTGTCCTCATCTAACAACAGATATTGATTTTCGCATTTTTTTCACGCTCGAAGGTCAACGTTCCAAAAAAACGCGAAATGGGCGGTTTTGAAATTCCACGTGTCAAGAAGCAAAGCATATCGCGTTTTTTTTTTGGAAATCAGCTTACTGCCCTTGACCTCGCATGAATACCACTAGATGTTTTCCCTTTACTTCCCATCTTCCATAATGTGTTTCATTATTCAATCTTAACCATCCATTCGATCCAGATCAATGGCTTACGATCCATCGCGTTTTTCATCCATGTTCTTTCTTCAGAGCACCTAAAGGACTTCACTGAACGATCTCTGTCGTTGATCTCCTCCTAAGATCCAATGGCCCACAATCAATCACCCTTCGCCTTTGGGTCCCACCATTCAAACCTCCGCGTTCATATGATTTTCATCATTTTCCTTTGTATTTTTCCCGGGCACAGGTTTTACGTTTTAATACTAAAGTTGATCTTTCCTCCTGACTTTCCAAACGGCCTAGTCACGCAACCTCCACCGTTGATCACCGATAAAGAGATCTAGTCCAACGGCCCAGATTTACCTCTCTTCTGCCTTACGGGTCCCACCATATAAACCATCCACCTTCATTTATTTTCATCGTTTTTCTTTGTATCTTTCCCAAAGGATTAACTTTGGCACTTTACACTAAAGTTAATTTGTTTTGCCTAAATCTTACAAGCGACTATTCCGACAAATCTCGACTGTCGATCATCATCTCCCAGTCTAATCTAACGGTCCAAAACAATTTCTTCACCAAACCTTCATCAGATCATGTTTCCACCATTTCACGACATTTTTCGGCTGTTTTCCACTACATCCACCACATCCACCACTGTTGCGCTTCCATTCCCACAGTCTTCCACAGCATCCGTCCCCCCTCCACTACCCTTGATTTCTTAACATATTGTTCATGTTTTTGCAGGGTTTACGGAGTGATAAGTTCATTATGTCTCCACAGTCACCGCCATTGTGATTGAGAGCACATAAACACCATTAGAAAAACAGAAAAGAGTATCTGACGACTAATTGAATGGAATAAAGTATATTATTGAAGATTTATGACATAATCCAGTGATTTAAAGAGAAAAAGATAGCGCGAAGACTAGAAGACAGGAATTAAGCTTAAACAGACCTAAAACATAGAGGAAAGCGAATTAAAGGCATTTTAGGAAAAGATAGAGACATCTGCCAATCCTAGAAGTCTCCACCGCCACTCAGAGGCCAATTGAACCCTCTCCAGCACCAAAAGCCAACCTCTCCAGCTACTAAAAGACACCTGTAGCCTCACAGAAAACAAAGAAGGCATAGTTATTGCAAAAACAGAAGATCTTGGCCTAGAAGACAACTGAACAATTAATACAAATCAAAGTAACTTATTACTAATTGTTAGCAAAGTGACTTTAGATATAAAAAACAGCCCAGAAGTCAATCTTTTCATCCATCAGGCCTCGAAAAGCAGAAACAGAGTTATGAAACAGAGTTATAGGTTGAGGGAATTCCTGCCCTATGCCTTGCCTGGTTTTCAAAGGCCAAGAATTGCATTGATTGTGAAATTAATGATACTTGACCCTTAGAAACTCTCACACTTCCTCATTTTCTTATAAATTCTCCTTAAGGACCACATTGTAAAGGTTGGTCTTTGGATATCTGATTGCATGTAATAGTTTTCTGAAGCTACTAAAGTCCTGTTTTTAATTGAAGATACATAAACTGAAATGATAGGTTTGAAGCTATAGAGACCCACCGGGCTTGCTGATTGTAGCTGGTTTGAACATCAAATAAAAGCTGCTGATTTATGGGATCCTAATTTATGTCGATGGCGATGTTTTTCTCATTTTGAATTGTGATTTCTCTTTATATTTCCATTCTGTCCACTTTCTTTGATAAAGAACAGTAAATATAGAGCTAGGATTCACTTTTGAAAGTACCCTACTCTCACTGATAAGACCTATCTATATGTTTTCTTCCTTTGAAAGTTTATTTAAGAGTAAATTAAAGCAGGTTGGTTTCAAAGGACTTTCCCGATCTCAGGTTTCTCTTTATATTTATCATCTGTGTTTTCTTATAGAATATGCTGAAAGCAGGATAGGTTAGAAGTCCTTACTTGATCTTAAGTTATTCTAACTATTTTTTAATGTTTTCTAACTGAAATTACTTCAATGCAGGCTAGTTTAAAAGCACTTACCTGATCTAGGATTGCTTTATGTTTTTATTTAAGTGTATGCCAAAGCAAGATAGTTTCAAAGCACTTACTTGATCTGAGGCTGCTCTTTGTTCTTCAATTGTTTGTTCTCCATTTTTCTATCTATTTCATTCCATAAAATCAACTTAAAAGATCATTTGACATAGGTGACTTGCCCCATGGATTACTCTTGAACCTTGCTGTCCAATTAAATCCTCTTATGACTCCATAGCCCAATGGGTTAAAGCTGCTTTTTGCCTATCTTATCAGCTGAATCATCCCTTCACTTGCATACACCTTCACCATTTATTTGAACTTCCTTCACCTTCCATAACCTTGCCCAACCAAAAAAAAGAAGAATAAAAACCCATACTCTTCATAACTAGCCTAAAATCACATTTCAAGCCTTAAAGATCACATCTTTAAAC
Source organism: Pinus albicaulis (assembly GCA_034641835.2). Taxonomy (NCBI): domain Eukaryota; kingdom Viridiplantae; phylum Streptophyta; class Pinopsida; order Pinales; family Pinaceae; genus Pinus; species Pinus albicaulis. Next base: position 695,714,607 of record CM076570.1, on the reverse strand, counting down.
ACATTTATAGAGAGATCCCTCTCTGGGTTCAGGAGGGCTAGATCCTAGAATCCCAAAGTGGTTCATATGTTACCTATGCAGTTTGTATTTCCAAACTAGAAAATTATAGAGACCTAACAGAAAGTACATCTCACATCCAGAAAAAACAAGATCCCACATCAAACATCAAAAAAGGATCTATACAACACAATGCATCTCATATAAAATAGATGAAGAAGTATATTATCACACTGCATATACCTCACATCTTAGAGCTATCTATATAAAAGGATGATAAACTAATGGATTTGGTTGTACCATCAATCTCGTGGCGTCGAATATCCTGAAAATGGCTACTTACACATTGAATGCTGACACCTGGAGCTTCACTTTGAAAAGTGGACGAAAAATGGAATGGTCAAATAGAAAATCTGAATACACCATTAGATTCGTGGCGTCGAATAGTGAAAAATCGAATGCCAAATTTCTGAATTCTGACAAAGTGAAATTCTGGGGATATAGAAATCTTTTAGATTCCCGTTAGATTTCTCAAAGATACTGCTCCACAGGGAATCTGGAAATCTGCAACTCAAAACAGGAATTTGATCTGATGATTGAGATCCTTGTAAAATTCTCAGAAGAATGAGTATAAAGTTGACCTCATTCTGACATTGGTTAATTTCGGCCGCCAAGGAATATGAAATATTCCCTCAAGATTCTTGAAGATTCTCCTGCACAGGGAATCTTCAAAACCATTTCTCAAAAGGCGAATTTTACCTCACCATTGCATTCCCTATGAAAATCCAAGAAAACTAGTTGTAAACTTGAATGCATTTTTACAAAATGAAATTTTTCCTCCCAAAGAATCTTTGGGCATCAAAGGGATATTCTCTATCTCAAACTGTGTGCCATCATTCTACCTCCTCTACCACAATCTGTGTTCTTGGGTCTGGCTTCCTTCATTGGGCAGACTATATGAATGATGGGTTTAAATATAAAATCCAGTGGATTAACCAACACATCTCTGTTGGCGCAATGGTAAAGATCGAATATGGTTGAGGAGGGGTTGGGGGGTCAAATCCATGATATAAATTACATCTCACATAAAAAAAAAAAACAACATCCCACATCAAACATCAAACATGGATCTACACAATAAAATGCATCTCATAGAAAAGAGAAAAATAAGTACATGATCACACTCCATATACCTCTCCTCCTGGAGTTATCTAAAGAAAAGGATGATAAATTGATGGATCTAGTTGTGCCATCAATCTCATGGTGTTGAATATCCTGAAAACAACTGCTTACACATTGAATGGTGACACCTACAACTCCACTTTGAAAAGTGGCAAAAAAATGGAATGGTCAAATGGAAAATATGAGCACACCATCAAATTCATGGCATCGAATAGTGGAAAATCGACTGTTAAATTTTTGAGTTCTGATAAAGTGAAATTCTTGGGCTATAGAAATCTTTTATATTCCCCTTAGAATCCTCAAAGATTGTTCCCCACAATAAATCTATAAATATGCATCTAAAAATAGGAATTTGATCTCACCATTAAGATCCTTGTGAAATTCTGAGAAGAATGAGTATAAAGTTGACCTCATTCTGACACCCGCCAATTTCAGCTTCCAAGGAATCTGAAAGATTCCCTCAAGATTCCTAAAGATTCTCCTTGATAGGGAATCTAAAAATCGTTGCTCAAAAGGTGAATCTAACCTCACCATTGCATTCCTTGTGAAAATCTGAGAAAAATGACTATAAACTTGAATGCATTCTGACAAAAATAAATTTTACCTCCCAAAGAATCTTTGGGCATCAAAGGAATATTCTTTGTCTCAAACTATGTGCTATCATTTTGTTTCCACTGCCTCGATCTATTTGCCTTCGTTGGGCACATTGTGCGAATGATGGGTTTAAATATAAAATCTCGTGGATTAACCAACACATCTCCGCTGGTGCAATGCTAAAGATGGAATACGGTTGAGGAGGGGTCAGGGGGTCAAATCCCACCTCTCCCATTCTCGGCGCATTTTGTTTGCATTAAAAACTATTATGGGTGGGCGGGTCTGCTACACGTGGCACAACTCGACCCCCAAACTCCGCGCCATTTAAATTTTTAAAATTTTTTATATGCATGTGGGCGGGTCCGCTCCACGTGGCCCAACCCTACCCACTTCAACACACACACACACACACACACACACACACACACACATATATATGGTGCCATATATGGTTGGGGTCCATGGGGATCATGGCTCGTCGGACCATATTAATATATGGTTTGTTATTTTGATTGCCGGGGGGGGGGGGTAGGGGTCATGGCTCGTTCCTCCATTTTTTTTTTCTTTTAATTTTGTTATTATAACAAAATAAGGCCTTTTGAAAATACCTGAAAAGAGGCCGAAGTAGACAAATTGAACTCATAATTTCACCCGAAATCCTGCTGGAGCTAGCTAGAATCCGTTGGCTGGATTTTTGTGAAAATGTCTCCTCTTATCCTACCAAGTCATCCAGTCAACCTTAGAACTTTGACCAACTCTAACTTTCGCATACAAACTCTGTTTGACGAACCGTTCACACCATTACGATCAGGATGACGAGATATTCAACCTGAAATTGAGCTTTCCACATTCCTGAAAATATGATTTTTGAGCTTTTGTAAGCCCTCATTTTCCTATGTGTGTCTCTAGAGCCACCTAGATCACATAATAAGAAAGAGGGAAGGAATTTATTAAGGAAAAAATTACCAATGACACGAAAATAATTCAAGTGGATAGATATGCATACTGACAAGAAAGAGTAAGGATGGGAACTGAAGAGGGGGAATCATATGAGAAGAAAAATCAGTGGGAGATAATTCGAAGCAGGGGCTCGAAAAATAAGGGAGGGAGTTTAGAAAAGAAGGAAACTTTCTAACTCCTTGGAGCTAGAAAGTAGAGACCTTTCTCGGGGAGGCATACTGACAAGAGAATTGGAATCAGCCTCCAGGAGAAGCTTTCATCAAGAAGTGCTAAAGGGAAGATAAGAGAAGGAGATCAGTTATCTATCCCTGGAGGTTTTGGGATGAGTCCTAGTCTCTTGAGCCTTGTAACAACTCCGGGTCCTTGGAGGATGTGGGTTGATATAGGATCCCTAGAACCTTGTAACATATTGGGTCCTTAGAGACTATGGGTTGAGATAGAGGTCTATGGATCCCTATAGTATCTTGGGTCCCTAAAGGGTGTGAGTTGGGAAGAAATCTCTAGAGCCTAATGAAAAAATGGATCCCCTAGAGGATGTGTGTTTAGGTAACTACTCTGGAGCCCTGTAACAAATTAGGAAGGGACCCTCCTGAAGCAGAAATAGAGGAATACTTGATTAATATTTTTTGGATAGTTACCTATTGGTACAATGGATTATGGACTCCCTAGAAGGGGGTAGATCAATGTGTGTGCACTTGTGGGTGAGTTGGGGTCCCTGTAGACTCCATTTTCTATAAAAGAGAGAAACCATTTTCTAGAGGGATTGAGAAAGAGGCCCTATGGAGTCCCTGGTTCAGTCGATAGTTGGCGTGCAGTCCCAAAAGAAAGCATTCTCCCCCAGACTTTGGAATCTGGCTCGGGGGTGAAAATTGCAAGTAAAAGTGGTTGTAGATGTCTATGGTTGGGTGAAGAGCCCTTGTCCTAGACTTAATTACTTCCAAACGTCCAAGATAATTACTTGTGTAAGGTTGTTTATTTCTTGGATGAATCATGTTATTTTGTTGTAAATAATGGTATTAGAAATTAAGGACTGCATTGGTGATGTTTGAGCCATTGTATGTGGTGCAACTTGAGGGTAAATTCCCCTGATGGTAACACTGAATGTATTTATATCTATGTGTGTGTGTTAAATCTGAAAGTAAATGTGTTTAATCATTTATTGGTGAAACCACAAAATAATTGGTGCAGAGGAAGTGTAATAAAACTACATAATAAAAATTCTTAAGCTAGAGAGTTGAGCTAAATTGAATCTGGAATAAAGTAATTAATTGTCTCAAGAATAATTCATGAGTAGTAGTAAAATAATTGCATGATAAGTTACAGGCCATAGCCATGGCCTTGGGAGCTTGAAATGATCTTAAAAATAGTGGGTTCTGAGATCCTTTCGCTATGTATAATTTACATAGAAGATCCTTTGTGGGGTAGAGTCAGTATTTGTTTGCAAGTTAAGTATTTAGTTACAAGTTGTTGTGCTACTAGGGAAGAAATGTATGGGTGTCAAGGTAGCTCCCCGGGGCTAGTCAATCCCTGCAGGTTTCCCTAAGTGTCCTTAAAATTTACCTATACGTCCAACATCCTCGAATTTCAAGCAGGCCAAATATCTATAGGTTTTACATTTTCATTGTTGGTGAGGCATCAGAAGGTGCGGAATAATGTTAAGGAGTGGATTGTAGAGTTAGCATGGGGTCTAGAATTGTTGGCATGCACAGGCAAGGTGGAAAACTATCTAGAGCTTTATTCATTCCCTTATTAGGTAACGAACACATGAGCGCTTGTGCCACCTAAAAGGAATTCCCTACCGGAAGGAAGGGAAAGCCCATGGGCTAGAGAATATTCAACGTAGATATCACCTAAGATCAAGAGGGGTAACACCGTTAAAAGATTTATATTAACCTTGGTAGAGCGGTTGAATCTTGAAGAAGAACTGGAGGTACTCTAGGCCTTTGAGATAGGGTTGCAGTCGAGAGGGTAGGTTTGTGGAAACCCACATTGTGATATTCAAAAATATTGCAAATATTCTTGTCTAAGAAATTGGAGGAGTAAGAACCGTGATTCCTTGTCCAAGCCATGGAAGAATTGGAAGGAAGAGAGATAGATGAGCTCTACATTTGTTTAATAAGTTAAAGGACTTGTAAACCAATGCCTTGGTCAAGCAAGCTAGACTCAAATGATCAGTGATAGGAGGGATGTATCGAGAAGACTTAGAAGAGGGAAGGGTGATCCCTACCTTACAAATATCGAACACATTATCATTATATGAATCTAGGCGATAATCCTTTATGCGTCAAACGTAGATTAGCAGTTGGGATCACATTGTCAGGTGTACGAGATCGAGGAGTATTTAAATTCCAAGGTTGTATCAGAGGTCGAAATTTGGAGCCTATGCCACGGAGATTTCGAGAGAAGAGCGATGTTGACCCCGACTAGTTAAAGGTCGGGCAGTGTACTGGCAGAAGGTGGTGTGGTGGCAAGGTGAAGTACACTGACCCGACTAGGTCAGAAGTTGGAGGTCAAGTTGTAATTCCAGGTCCATCAGTAGTTGTAGCTTAAAAACCAATTGTTTATCTAGTACCACTAGGAGTTTCAACAATAGGAGCAAATATAGAACCATAGCTAGATCCATATCTACTTCCGAAAGAATGTTGAGGTAGGAGCATAGGGAAAAGGAGGTAAGCCCCATGCTCATGGAATGGACTGACCCTGACTTAGTCAGAGGTTGGGAGGTTGGGATGTATCTGGTGATGGTCTTGTGCTCAGAGGATGGGGCGACCTCGACTTAGTTGGAGGTCGGGTGGTCGGGACATAGGTAGTGATTGCAAGTGGAGGAACTTACATACCATAATCTTCCTCTAAACCGACCATTGCGAGAGCCTATGATAGACTCTCGTGTAGCACAAGGAGACATGTGGCTTATGTTCCTATTTGTGAGAAGTAGAATGGATAACCCGATAAGATATAAAAAAATTAAGCCAAAATAAAGGAAATGAAAAAGAAGTTTGAATTTCACAGTTCCCTCTCCATGACCCTACAATGGGGGCTAGATTTGTCGGTAATGACCCCCCTTAGTCTTGGAGGTTAGGTGGATATGTTACACGCATAGCAACTAGGCTTCTCCTATTGAGGGTGGTTTTGGACACCTTCAGAACCAACATCCAGATGATCTGTGTTTGACATATTTCTTACATAAATCTAATTGAGATTCTGTCAAATGTTGGAACACCAGATATAATCAACCGTTGAAACTAAGCTCAAATTATGAGCAACCATATTAATACCCTCACGACATCTCACTAACTAATCATTTGTAAATCATTAAATAGAATTAATTTCTCTAAGAAACACTTTGTGGCCGGAACCATTTTAGTAAAAAAATGTGTCTTCAAAATTTCCATAAACAACCCAATCCTATCACTTTCTACTCATAATTGTAAAGATATCTTTGTTGACTTCCACAAACCCTCGCATAGATCAAAATTCAACATTTTTGTATTTTAAAATGGCTCAAACCCTCTGTGTATGGCAGTTATTTATAATTCTTAACCTAGTCTCACAAGGTACCCAAAAACCACAAAAATAACTCGTAAAAATAATTGAAATTATTTCATATAAAAGCCATGGAAAAAAATGTGAAAACATTGGAAAAAGAAAACCTACCTCTCATCTAAGAATATGGTGGGTCTTTTTGAAATGGAAGAAGATCCATCAAAATCCCCTCTTGATGGCTTCGAAATCTCCCTAGCTTCATCCAAATCGACAGACAATTTGTGGTCATATTCGTATTGGATTTGCTTCGTAGTATGAGCTTCAGTATATTCAATATTTTCATTATTCTATATAATTCTTATTCTTAACATTAATATTTTAAAATTCAAATTCCTCTATATCAAATCAATAAAAAAAATAAATTTACAAATGTGGATTACACGTAAGTATTGACAGTGAAGAGGGAAGGTCGATGGCCTCCCTAAGGTGGACACGTTGCAAATTTAATTCAATTTAATTCAGTGATCTTTTTCATGGCAGTCGGTTCGATTGCATTCGGTTGGATGGGCGTATGTTGCATTCCATAATTTTCCATTTTGAAGAATTCATTATTCAGTTACGCGGGTTCGAGTAGATTCGATCCAATGACCTTTCCATGGCGTTTACCATCTGAAATCCCCATATTTCCATTATTGTTGACGCTTCCTTCGAAATATTCATGGAGTTTCCTAGAATTGATGGTGTTTTTGGAGATTTAATGGTGTTTTCCTAGCGATACTGGTGCACACGAGCATTGAGCAGAAGATGGGGCATTATTTTTCGGGGGCGTGCAAAGTCCAAAGGAGAGTGGAAAGCATCCAAGAAAGAGCCAGGGGTTCGACTCTGGTGGCATCCTATCCTACAACAAGAAGAAATAAATGAGCTTTGGTCAGAAAGGAAAACGATTTTAGATACTCCATCATTGCATCAGCCTACGCTTTTGTTGCAATATTTATGCCAAATACGTTTGAGCCATGTAGCTTTAGTTATATCTACAATGAGATGGTCTATAATTATAATTTTTTTTAAACAATCATTTTGGCATCAGTTCAATATTTGTTTGCTCTCACGTTCAGATTTTGAATCCAAGATGTACATGTCTAGTGGCATTGGAGATTGGAAAACCCTATTTCGTTTGTTCCTGATTTTGTAGCTATGATTAGCAAGGGAAATTCTAAATATGAACTAGTTTAGAACTCAAAAATTCACAGAATTGAAGATATTTGAAATTAAAAATGTGATAAAAACAAATTATCTCGAGGAATTTAGCACTGTAAAACTATTTTTATTATATATTTATGGTGTTTGTATACAAAGGAATACGAGCATCATGTTTGTTTTCTTATTGGTTGTGTTTGGCACATCTTCTATTTTTTCTTTCCATGATCACAAGAATATGAATATTTTGGAAGAATTGTAGGAATGATGGTCAGTACTATTCTATATGCTTCTCTTTTATCTGTGATTGTAATATTTATATTGTATTATTTTTTTCTAACTGTGTTCTTGAAATAATCCATCACTAGCATCCATCACATACATGATCTTAGGGTCTGTCACCTCATTTTCTCCTAAATGATGCATGTACAACCATGATCATCAACCATCAAGACCGAAGTCGTGATGCTTTCTTTAGAGGAATACAATTTTGTTTCTTGAATCCTTTATTTAATGTCATAAAAAAATAAAAAAATAAATGTCTATTGATTGAATCATATCCCAATAATTTGTAATTCCTAAAATGCAAATCCAATGGGATAAAAAACAATGATTTTTTTTTTTTTTTCCAGAACGTGCTTCTAAATATACCTGAGGATACATAGTGATACAACAAATTATTTTCCAAGTGAATTGAAATGGCTAAGATGGATAGTGGAATAATGCACACTTAGTTTTCTTAATGAAGAAAACATGGCTCGAGAAAAGGAAGCAACAATTTTACAAACATAGAAAATACAAATATGGTTGACTAAAACTTAAACCATCGAGTCAAGTCTTATCCCTATTGTTCATTAAAGATAAATAATACTTTATTAATTCAAAACAATATGTAGTATTAAGTGATGAGAAAACATTCCTTCCATTTAATGTTGAATTTTAGTTAGACCCATCATATCTTTATTAATATAATTTGTTGTACATATCCCCTTTTCCCATTTAAAATTCGGCCACCACCTTCTCCAAAATCCATTTCTAATGTTCTTGAGAGCAAAAACCCCTGGGCCCCGTTTAATTCTATCATCTCCGCCCGAAAATCTGCTTTATAACGTTTAAAATGCATATTTTATATATCGGGCCGAAGCCCCTTAAGCCTTAGCCTCTCCCACCTTGATTTTCATGCGACCCGAGCTACAGGACCACGGGCTGGGAGAAAAGGGGGCTTATCATTCAAGTCCCGGGCGCCGTCACAGCCGTCCGATCAATGTTCAATCAACGGCGCAGATCGTCAGGAGTGAGGGCCCTACCTTTGGCCCCGGCGCACAGTAAAACCAGCGGTTTCCCCCCGCACCGCTCTTGTCGGCTGGCGGTATTCACCGCGGGACCAGCGATCCCACACGAAGAAGGCCACGTGTCCTTGGTACGAGCGGGAAACCGCTCTCTCCCCGCGCGTTATTCTTCGGTCGATGTCCGGTCAGCGGGATCCACCCGCTCCGTCCGATCTGCCTACCTCCATCCGATGGCAGGTGTGTCCTAGAGTTGATCGTTCATCGCTGCGTCCCGCCACGTCCCACAGTCTGCCACCGTGTCACTGTTTCATGCCTCCGCCCATCGACCTACTCGCCACGTCATCTCCCCCGCTAGTCTCCCATGTACCTACATGTCTCTCCCTCGTATATCCATTATTGTGTCCTCGCGCCAATATATATATAGATATGCGTGTATTTATAAATATTTAACTCATAATCTACCGCTATCCTTCCTCCACGACCATACTGTGTTACGTTTCGCCCATTCACAAAAACCTCCATTGTCTGCTCCCGCCTCCCTGTATGTTCCCGTTTTTGACCTGTGGTTGCGTCGTCTCATCCGTTCCCACCTCCATCACCCCCCACCTTCACCCTAGTCGGGTTTTTCTAACATTTTCAGGGTTTTTGCAGGTTTTCAAATCAAGCATAAGGGGGCATATCAATCTGTCGCCTCCATTTCAGAGGATCAAGAACATACCAGAAGATGATCTCCTGTGGGCGAAATTAAATAAAAAGAGCTGAAGCCGGTACATGAAATGACTGTTATTAAAGAAAACACAGACAGAGAGTCACAGAACCCTCCAGAGAATTTCGCCCCGCATTTAAGATTCAGGATTCAAATTCTGAGCTCAAAGGCCAAGAGTACAGTACCAGAGTTGCAGGCCAGCTCAGGCCCCTCACGGCATCAGATTTTTCTTCAGCTAAAAGCATCCCGATGTATATATTTTATTATTTTCGTTTTGTACATAAGGAGATTTTTATCTCCCGGCATTAATTTCTGTATACAGGTTGTTAGGTATATTCATTTATAGCTAGTCATTCATGAAAAAGGCGCGAATGCTCACCGCCTTTCTTATTCAAATTAGATCAATAAGTGTAGATACCTACCTCTCCCTCCAGAAGTTTCTCTCCTCTCTATAAATATCAAAAAAGAAGACATTGTTAGGGTTCCAGATTTCTGTAAGCAAGTTGTGCAGCGAGAAGACTATTGTATTCATCTTGTGACATTTCTGTATGAAGTTTCAGAGCCCGTTGGGTCTCAGTGAGGAGGGGTTATGACTGTATTGAGGATTCTGGTCTTTGGTATATTACAGTATGTAATTTTTCTCATGTGTTAATATATCATCCTTTTTCATGCAAACTTTCTTCTTGTATCATGTTCTAGAATGCGAGTGGCTCACTAGTTTGCAGTAAGGATTCATCTTAAGTGGTGCCCTTTCTGGAATTAGTCAAGCGCTTTAAATAGGCCTAGAAGTGATATGCTGTTCCATGTTCACTCATTTCATAATTTCTGCTATATTAGTGGCTTAAGGATTCGTAAAATAATGCGCCCTTTTGTCAGTAATATCTTCTCATGTTTCCTTCTTGCCCGTACTCCTTGATATCTGATTTCTGTAATATATTATTTGAATCGGCCCTCTTTACAGTAAAGCGGTCTCTTAACTGTCTGATACTACCATGCTGAAGTTTTACCTGATGTCTTTACTTTATTCCTATCTGTGTATTAGCCACTGAAAGAGAATTGGGACCAGTTCAATCTATTTCAATTTCCTTGTTTAGAACAAGAGATAGTAAGTGAGTCCCTTGGACTGACAACCCAAACTATAAAGGACTCCTTGCTATATTAAGATGTCCTAGGCACTGGTCTATGGCAACTCTAGGCTGTCTCTAGGAGGGTGACTAAATCATCCACAACATCTTTCTGGCGCCGTTGCCGGGGAGCGAATTCAAGAATATCAGTTTCCCTGGGTTTTCGACATCTTATTTCACTCTCTAATCAGGTGAGCACAGAGAGGTGAAGAGTTGCAGATTTCTCACCTTGGCGACTCCACTGGTCCGTGTTTGATAAATCTTATTGGTAGTCCTGGCTCCTCGTAGGCCACATTTGAGGTCAGATACAGCTCAACTGAAAACACCCTACGTGTCTGACCCAGAGAAAATTATTCATAAAAAAGTCTGGAAGGAGAGGAAGTCAGCCCGTGCTGAAAATCCTGAGTGTTCTGTTGAAGATTATCCGCCCTCTTCTTCTCAAGAAGTTAGAGCAGAAAATCCCGAAGTTTATCTAGAAACCCCACGTAGGGGAAATACTTTATTTGGGGAAGAACCTTATCCTGTTTTCGAGGCTGAGGAAATTAAAGAGGTCACTGAAGTAGCTCCCGTTAACCGAGAACTATTCCCATCCACACCTCAGACCTCGGTCCAATATATTCCCATTGTCATTCACACTCCGCTTCCCCCTACCCCTCTCCCTTCTTTTGTTTCTCAGATTGTTGTACAACCCCCACCGCCTCCAATGGCCAATGTTCCTGCTTTTCTTCTGAACAAATATGCTCCTCTGGCCTTACCCCAAGTATTGAATGATATGCCACAGGATTATCTGAAGATTCTGCCACGGTTTAATGGCGAAAATGACATAGATGCTCAGAAACATCTCGAGACCTTCTGCTCCTTTGCAGAAAATTTGAATGTTGAACACCTGGATGTGGTTTTGAGATTATTTGTGCAGTCTCTAGAAGGAGAAGCTAGAAAATGGTTTAAAACATTGGGAAATCGTTCCGTGACAACCTGGGATCAGATGGAAAACGTTTTTCTCAGAAAGTGGGGAGAAAAGAAGGACTATGGAATGTGCCTTACTGAGTTTAATACTATCAAGAAGAAACAAAATGAAGGGGTAGCAGAATTCATCAAAAGATTCAACAAGTTGTATCTAAGCTTGCCTCCGGAAATGAAGCCAAATGAAGCTGCTGCTAAGATAATATTCATAGCAGCCTTTGATTTTGACTTTGGATTCTCCTTAAGGGAAAGAAAACCTGCCACACTTGATGATGCACAATCAGACGCTCTGGAACTAGAAGCAAACTTCGCCTCTACAGGAAAGTTAAAAGGGAAAATTGAACCAGATGCCAGGAGGAAAGGCAAAGAAGAGGTTTCTACCTCCAACCCGGATAAAGATTCGGATAAAATGGATGAAATAGGTAAAATGATAAAGAAGATGGTCAAGATGGAACTTGAAGCTAAGAACGCAGCTCCCAAGAACTATTATAATGCTCCAAACAAAGGATATAATCCCCAATATAAAAGGCCACCTCTCCAAATATTGCCGAGAGAGACAAGGGAGCAGCAAGATCAGGTACCTCATCCCTTGTACCTGGAAGGACCAGTAGATGACCCTGCTGGAGAGGCAGCTTATGGATTAGAAGATTCAAACCTGGCCTTTTCAAATAATGATGATATGGAATGCCCAGTGCAAGCAGAAGATGAAGACGCTGAGATTGACCATTACTGCAAGCAATTTGCTGATTTCATGGAGGCCCAGTTCAATGTCAGATATGATCTCAGATCCTCAAGGAAGAGGACCAGAACTCAGGAGCAGGAGGAAGAAATACCTCAGAAAGAAGCATCTGCGCAGAAGGAGTCAGCAACAAAGAAGAATGTGGAAAGAGGTAAGAATCTTCTAAATACCCCCTTGCAGTCAAATGATCAAATTCCTTCTTCTTCCAAAATAGCCAGCCCTTCTAATGCTGAGTCAGTGTCAAAAGAAGTCAAATCACCAGTTGAGGACAAGGAGTCAAAAGAGGTAATGATAGAAAAGTCCACATCTGCTTTTAATTTGCAAAGAGAGCTTGAAAAGATTAAGATTCCTGTTCCTCTGACTGAATTGTTAAAACATCCTGTATATCAGTCTCAGGTCACCTCTTTTATGCCCCTTCCTGAGCCACAAATTGCACCTGATAGTCTAAATCTTCAAGAAGAAATACCCATGGTAGTCTTTGGCCCACATGTCGAGGAGATAGACCCTTCCACTCCTCCCTTCTATGTGTCCCTAGTCATTCATGACCTGCTGCTACACAATTGTATGTTAGATTCTGGGGCTTCCCATAATCTTATGCCTTTGTCTGTCATGGAGCAATTAGGGCTGCAGATTACAAGGCCTTATAAATATTTATATTCATTTGATTCGAAAAGGGTTAAATGCTTGGGAATGATTAAAGATTTAGTGGTCAATCTAGCTCAAATCCCAGCAAAGAGTGTGGTCATGGACATTGTGGTCGCAGATATCCCAGCCCGCTTTGGCATGCTGTTGTCAAGATTCTGGGGTACTAAGATTGGAGGATCAATTAAACTAGACCTGACATATGCCACTGTCCCAGTCTTTGGTGGTCAGGAGAGGAGGCTTTATAGAGAGACTAGATTTGTTAAAATGGTGACCACGGTTGATTGCTCAGATAATTCTCCAGTTTATAATAAAGAAGGGGACTTTTCATGTTTTGTGTTAGAAGAGAGTCAAGACTATGCTCATGAATCTCCCTTTGGTCAATTCCAAGCCGAGCAATCCAAGAAAGGACAGGAATCAGAAGTATGGACTTTGCATTTTGATGGAGCAAATTCCAGGGAAGGTAACGGAGCTGGGGTATTGTTAATCTCTCCCACAGGAAAATGGGTGCCGCTGTCTTTCAAATTAGAGTATGAAGCTACAAACAATGTAGCTGAGTACGAAGCTTTGTTATTGGGTCTACAGACAGCTAGAAACATGGGCATCCAATGTCTGAAGGTGTTGGGAGACTCTGAGCTAGTAGTGAGACAGATTAGGAATGAATGTCAAACTAAGCATCCTCGGCTCAGAGCATATAGAAACGAAGTATGGGACATGATAGAAAATTTCTTCTTAGCATTTAATATACAGTTCATGCCTCGGGAGCATAACAGAATAGCAGATTCTCTTGCTGTGGCTGCCAGTACGTTCCGACCTCCTCAGAACCCATTGTTAAGATATGAAGTAGAGGTACGTTATAGACCATCTATTCCAGACAATATAAAGCATTGGCAGGTCTTTGAAGATGACGAACAGATGAAGAGATTCATGGAGACAGTGGGAGAATTCACAGGCATGGAAATTGATGATGATGAGGAGGAAGAAGCTGAAAATATTGCTGAAGGTAAATGGGAAGAGAATATAGCAGGTAGCAGAGTATTACAGTTAAACGGAAATGTCATCCCTAGAGGCCTAGTACCTCTAGAAAGATTATTCAACAAGAATGATTTTCCCATGCAGCCAAACAAAGCAGTAGAAGAAGATCAAATGAGAGATTTAAATCTGGGGACTGCTACTGATCCCAAGATTGTTAAATTATCTAAAAGGATTTCAGAAGAATATAAAGAAAAGTATTTGAAGTTATTTCAGTCTTATAAAGATGTTTTTGCTTGGTCCTACGAGGACCTGAGAACTTTTGATGTAAATATCATACAACACAAGATTCCACTCAGGGAAGACGCAAAGCCATACAAACAGAAGCTCAGGCAGATTAATCCCCTGCTTCTTCCCTCAATCGAGAAAGAAATTAGAAAATTGTTGAAGGCCAAAATAATTGTACCCTTGAGGTACTCAGAATGGATAGCGAATCTTGTTCCTGACAGAAAGAAGAATGGAGAAATCAGGCTATGTGTAGACTTCAGAAATTTGAACAGAGCATCTCTCAAAGACAACTACCCACTGCCTAAAATGGATCACATCCTGCAGAAAGTGGTAGGAGCCTCCAGAATGTCAATGATGGATGGATTTTCAGGCTACAATCAGGTAGCTGTTTTCCCAGAAGATCAGAAGAAGACTGCGTTCACCACGCCTTGGGGAACCTTTATGTATGCAAGAATGCCATTTGGACTGATCAATGCAGGTGCTACTTTTCAAAGGGCAATGGACATAGCCTTTGTGGGAGAACAGGACAAGTTCCTAGTAGTATATCTTGATGATATCACGGTGTTTTCAAAGAATGATGATGAGCATATTACACATCTGAGAAGAACTTTTGAAAAATGCAGAAGGTATGGCCTTTCTCTGAATCCCCAAAAATCTTTGTTTGCATTAGACGAAGGGAAACTCTTAGGACATATCGTGACTAAGGATGGTGTAAAAATTGATCCTAAGAGAGTTGAAGTAATAAATAGCATTTCTCTGCCAAGAAATAAGAAAGAAGTACAGGTGTTTTTGGGCCGAATAAACTTTTTAAGGAGATTCATTCCTAACTATGCAGAGATAGTTAGGCACATTACCAATATGTTGAAAAAGGACAGTGAAGTTAAGTGGTCCCAGGAGTCTAGGGATGCATTCACAAGAATTAAACAAGCATTTGCCGAAGCTCCCGTGCTAGCAGGACCGGATTATAGCAAGCCATTTATGGTATTTTCATTTGCTTCACCACATACAATTGCTGGAGTGTTATTGCAGAAAAATGAAGAAGGATATGAACAGCCCATAGCATTCTTCAGTCAGGTGTTGTATGATGCTGAACTAAAGTATAACATACTGGAGAAACAGGCGTATGCCCTGGTAAAGTCCCTGAAAGCCTTCAGAGTTTATATTTTGCAATCTCATATTATTGCCTATGTTCCCACAGCAGCTGTAAAAGACATTCTGGTTCAAGGAGACAGTGAAGGCAGAAGAGGAAGATGGATTGCAAAAATCCAGGAGTATGATCTGGACATAAAGCCTACTAAATTGATCAAAGGACAGGGACTTGCCAAGATGTTATCTGAATCTAATCATCAAGCTCTGGGCATTAATTTATCCATGATGGCAAATGAAGAATCAGAAAAAGAAGAGGAGCAACATGGACTAGAAATGGCCACACAAAAGGTACATGTGAAGTATCTGACTAGTCCATGGTATAAGAAAATAGTTGAATACCTGTTGACACTTAGCTGTCCTCCAGGATGTGACAAGGCAAAATACAGAGCTGTAAGGATGAGATCTCAGAAGTATGTCATTGCCAATGGACAGCTCTATTGGAGAGACCCTTTGGGTATATTACTGCTATGCCTCACAGAAAATGAAGTGCAGAATATAATGACAGAATTCCATGAAGGAATATGTGGAGGACACTACAGCTGGAGGGCTACTACCAATAAAATCTTGAAGGCTGGTTTTTACTGGCCAAAATTATATTCAGATACCTTTACTTGGGTCAGAACATGTGACAAATGTCAAAGGTTTGCAGAAAGACAGAAGTTAGCATCTTTGCCCTTGATTCCCATGCATGTAAATGAACCCTTCCAGAAATGGGGATTAGACTTTATAGGAGAAATACACCCCCCATCAAGCGGCCAACATAAATGGATACTGACAGCTACAGATTATTTTACGAAATGGGTAGAAGCCATACCTACAAGAAGGGCTACAGATGCTGTAATCATGAATTTTCTAGAAGACAATATCATATCTAGGTTTGGCTGTCCTGCAAGAATTGTAACTGATAATGCTCAAGCTTTTAAGTCTGCCAGATTTGTAAATTTCTGCCAAAGGTATAATATTGTATTGACCCATTCCACGGCCTATTACCCCCAGGGGAACGGTTTAGAAGAATCATCAAATAAAACCCTGGTGAGGGCCCTGAAGAAAACGATAGCTGAGAATCAGAAAAACTGGGACTCTCAGTTGAAGTTTGCTCTATGGGCAAACAGGATAACCAGCAAAAGAGCAACAGGCAAGTCTCCATATGAGCTAGTGTATGGGCGGGCTGCAGTATTTCCTGTACAGCTGGCACTGCCAGTGGCATGTTTTATGCAGGAAAATCAAGAAGAACCGGATGAGATGATCAGAAGAATTTATCAGTTAGTAGAATTGGAGGAGATGAGGAACTAGGTAGACCAGAGACTAATAGAGTACCAAGAAAAAATGAAGAAAGTCTTTGATCAGCACGCAAAGGATAGGAATTTTCAAGTCGGAGACCTAGTTCTCAGGTGGGATGTTCGCAGAGCAGAAAAGGGCAAGCATGCTAAATTCGATCCATTATGGTTTGGGCCGTTCAAAATAGTCAAGCTGGGCGGAAACAACACTTTCTATTTAGAAAATCTGCAAGGTGAATTGTTGGATGCCCCCGTGAATGGCCAATTCCTCAAGCCGTATTTTCAATTCTGACCCAGGTTGGAAACACCCCACTGTATATATTGTACATAAGCTGTTTTGTTTCTAATTTCTATAAGGAAAAAGGGGGATGCTGATAGTTACTTGAGGAGAAAGCGCAGCAGAAATTGAGCAGCGGAATATAAAGTTTGAATGGTCTGCGTGTTCTCGACATGCCCGAGGACGAGCATGCCGTCCCCAAATGGAGCCAGTGTTGTACATATCCCCTTTTCCCATTTAAAATTCGGCCACCACCTTCTCCAAAATCCATTTCTAATGTTCTTGAGAGCAAAAACCCCTGGGCCCCGTTTAATTCTATCATCTCCGCCCGAAAATCTGCTTTATAACGTTTAAAATGCATATTTTATATATCGGGCCGAAGCCCCTTAAGCCTTAGCCTCTCCCACCTTGATTTTCATGCGACCCGAGCTACAGGACCACGGGCTGGGAGAAAAGGGGGGTTTATCATTCAAGTCCCGAGCGCCGTCACAACCGTCCGATCAATGTTCAATCAACGGCGCAGATCGTCACGAGTGAGGGCCCTACCTTTGGCCCCGGCGCACAGCAAAACCGGTGGTTTCCCCCCGCACCGCTCTTGTCGGCTGGCGGTATTTACCGCGGGACCAGCGATCCCACACGAAAAAGGCCACGTGTCCTTGGTACGAGCGGGAAACCGCTCTCTCCCCGCGCGTTATTCTTCGGTCGATGTCCGGTCAGCGGGATCCACCCGCTCCGTCCGATCTGCCTACCTCCATCCGACGGCAGATGTGTCCTAGAGTTGATCGTTCATCGCTCCGTCCCACCACGTCCCACAGTCTGCCACCGTGTCACTGTTTCATGCCTCCGCCCATCAACCTACTCGCCACGTCATCTCCCCCCGCTAGTCTCCCATGTACTTACGTGTCTCTCCCTCGTATGTCCATTATTCTGTCCTCGCGCCAATTTATATAGATGTGCGTGTGTTTTTATATATATTTAATCCATCATCTATCGCCATTTTTCTTCCACGACCATACTATGTTACGTTTCACCCATTCACAAAAACCTCCATTGTCTGCTCCCGCCTCCCTGTATGTTCCCGTTTTTGACTCGCGGTTGCGTCGTCTCATCCATTCCCACCTCCGTCACCCCCCACCTACACCCTAGTCGGGTTTTTCTAACATTTTCAGGGTTTTTGCAGGTTTTCAAATCAAGCATAAGGGGGCATATCAATCTGTCGCCTCCATTTCAGAGGATCAAGAACATACCAGAAGATGATTTCCTGTGGGCGAAATTAAAGGAAAAAAAGCTGAAGCCGGTACATGAAATGACTGCTATTAAAGAAAACACAGACAGAGAGTCTCAGAACCCTCCAGAGAAATTCGCCCCACATTTAAGATTCAGAATTCAAATCCAGAGTTCAAAGACCAAGAGTACAGTACCAGAGATGCAGGCCAGCTCAGGCCCCTCACGGCATCAGATTTTTCTTCAGCTAAAGGCATCCCGATGTATATATTTTATTATTTTCGTTTTGTACATAAGGAGATTTTTATCTCCCGGCATTAATTTCTGTACACAGGTTGTTAGGTATATTCATTCATAGCTAGTTATTCATAAAGAAGGCGCGAATGTTCACCGCCTTTCTTATTCAAATTAGATCAATAAGTGTAGATACCTACCTCTCCCTCCAGAAGTTTCGGTCTTCTCTATAAATACTGAAAGGCAAGACATTGTTAGGGTTCCAGATTTCTGTAAGCAAGCTGTGCAGCGAGAAGACTATTGTATCCATCTTGTGACATTTATGTATGAAGTATCAGAGCCCGTTGGGTCTCAGTGAGGAGGGGTTATGACTGTATTGAGGATTCTGGTCTTTGATGTATTGCAGTATGTAATTTCTCTCATGTGTTAATATATCATCTTTTCATATATACTTTCTTCTTGTATCATGTTCTAGAATGTGAGTGGCTCACTAGTTTGCAGTAAGGATTCATCTTAAGTGGTGCCCTTTCTGGGATTATTCAAGCACTTTAAATAGGCCTAGAAGTGATATACTGTTCCATGTTCACTCATTTCATAATTTCTGCTATATTAGTGGCTTAAGGATTCGTAAAATAATGCGCCCTTTTGTCAGTAATATCTTCTCATGTTTCCTTCTTGCCCGTACTCCTTGATATCTGATTTCTGTAATATATTATTTGAATCGGCCCTCTTTACAGTAAAGCGTTCTCTTAACTGTCTGATACTACCATGCTGAAATTTTACCTGATGTCTTTACTTTATTCCTATCTGTGTATCAGCCACTGAAAGAGAATTGGGACCAGTTCAATCTATTTCAATTTCCTTGTTTAGAACAAGAGATAGTAAGTGAGTCCCTTGGACTGACAACCCAAACTATAAAGGACTCCTTGCTATATTAAGATGTCCTAGGGACTGGTCTATGGCAACTCTAGACTGTCTCTAGGAGGGTGAAAAAATCATCCACAACATAATTTATAATAGGAATGTTTCATTAGTATTTCATAGCTTGAATATATGGTTTAATTTTAGGATTTTACTTATTAGAGTTTTTAATAAAGGCTTAATATAAGGTTTAGAATATAAGATTTAATAATAATGATAATAATAATAATAGCCAATGTATAAATAGTCAATCATGGTCAATGTTAATGAAATATATGTATACTATACTCAATGACAGTCAACATTGTTCACTCATAGTCATCTTTAGTTAAACATGGTCAACCATGATTGGTCATCTCATTGTGACAAAGATTGTCTGGATATTAAAATCAACCATAGTCAACCATGGTCAACAATGTTTTATGAAATTATTCATGGTCAACCATGGTCAAAAATGTTTTATGAAATTATTCATGGTTAACCATGGATAATTATGGTCAACTCATGGTCAACTATTGTCCAACATCGCATTGCGATAAATATTGTCTCAATATGGAAATCAATCATTGTCTCAACCATGGTCAAATGTCACATTGTGATAAACATTGTCTCAATATGGTAATCATGGTCAACCATTGTCAAACATTGTCAAGCATGACCTTGGTCAGCCATGTTCAACCATGTTTTATAAAATAAAACATTGCCATCCATGGTCAGTCATGTTCCACCATGGTCGAGTGCCACATTGTGAAAAAGATTGTCTTGATATGAAAATCAACCATGGTTAAGCATGGTCAACCATGGTCCAATGTTGCATTTTGACAAGGATTGTTTCAATATGAAAATAAACCATGGTAAACCATGTTTAATTTAGTGTTTATAATATTTATCTTTGGACTTATATACCTAAGGTTTATAATATTGGTACATTGGGTTTAATATTATTCCCTTGGCATTTTAGTGTTAATCCCTTGGGTTTATTATTCCCTTCGGTTTATAATATCAATCCCTTGGGCTGATTATTCCCTTGGGTTTATAATATTAATCATAGTCAACCATTGTCAGTTAGATAAAACCATGGTCAACCATGGTCAGCCGTGGTCAAATGTCGCATTGTGACAATGATTGTCTCAATATGAAAATCAACCATGGTACAACGTGACATGGTGACAAAGATGGTCTCGATATGAAAATCAATCATGGTCAAACATGGTCAACCATGGTCCAATGTTGGATTGTGACAAGGAGTTTCTCAATATGGAAATCCACCATGGTCAACCATGGTCAACCATGTTTATTTTAGGGTTTATAATATACCTTGGGTTTAATGTTTATATACCTCTGGTTTATAAATTTGTATCCCTTAGGTTTATAATATCAATCCCTTGGATTTATTAATCTAAGGGTTCATATTCCCAGGGTTTAATATTATTCCCTTAGATTTATAATCCCTTGGGTTTTATTCCCTTCGGTTTATAATATTGATCATGGTCAACCATCATTTTATAAAATTAATCATAGTCAACCATGGTTAATCATGGTTAGCCATGCTCCTACGTCGCATTGTGACAAATATTTCTCAATATGAAAATCAATCTTTGTCTCCACCATGGTCCATTGTTGCATTATGACAAATATTGTTTCAATATGATAATTGATGAGCTCCATCATTAAGTACATTTGGAGGGGTTAATGTTCACCTTTTTTCCTTATTAACTCTCATTTTCTTGAATTTTAATTATATTATGGTCTTATGGTGCTAGTGTAGATGGTGATTGGGGCTTATCATACTTCAAGTACCTAGCATGAGTTAAATGCAAGAAAATCATGAAGATATTGCATTTTTGGTGAAGATTTTTCCATTAAGAGTCGGAGTAGAAAACAAGGAGAGATTATAGGGGAATTTTCCACCCTCCTTAAATCCGAAAGGAAACCAAGGGATCCTCGATATTCCCTCCTACAACTCGAAATCAAAGGTAGCCAAGAAAACTCAAGATCAAGTGCACCAAGCTACAATTCACTTACGGTCAAGTGGACTCATGACCTACTTTTTAGGGAGCTTTTGGTAGCTACCCTTTAGGTTAAATAGGGTTGAGCAAGAGCTCATTAGGATTCAAACTTTGGAGAAATCCATTAGGCTCTTTCCTCTTGTAATAAGTTTTTGAGACTTTCATGTTGATTCAATAAGACTATCTTTCGCAATAAAATGAGTATTCTAATTTTTTTTCGCAAATCTCATTTCAGAGAGCTAGGCTTGTGGATTATGGCCCAATCCATGTGCATTAGTCTCTCTTGTGTAATAATTCTTTACTTTCATGTCATTTTAGTTAGTTTTTCTTATGATTATTTAGCTAGTTTCCTTTCATTGTCATTCACTATTTTTAGTTTTCTTCCATTTGAATTTCAATGTATATTTAGCTTGCTTACATCTTGGTACAATAGGTTATAAATTCAGAAATTTGCGAGTCAAGCCTCCTCCTCTCATCTCTTTCATTGGAGCTTGAGGAGGGTAGATCTTCCCCACAGGTGAAAATTGCTTTTTAGTTTATGATTTCTTGGAATGGATAAGTTAGGTTGTTGTAGTTCCATGGATATGTTTAGAATGTTGTGTTAGATATATGTATTTAGGTTAAGTAGATTTTCTTTCCAAATTCAAGTCATATTTTCCATTGTCATTATCATGAAATTTTCCATATTTATTGCATGAATTGGTAGTTTGCTTGCAGGTTCATGTAGCAAAGCCAAGGATAAATTCTCCAGCACCTTTGGCTTCATCTCTCACCATTCATCAACCCTTTTTTCAGCAAAATCTCCATCATCCCTGTTTTCATATTTTTCATCCCTACATCGTGAGAAAACCATAGGGGTGAAAGATAGGCCTCCCAACAGGTTCTGAGCTTGGCCAAGGGGTGGGAAAAATTCCACTCATCTAAAAATACCTTCACTCCACCTTCCCTACCCTTTTCACACCCATTTTTGGCCTTTTATTTCCCTTAGACTCTTTCCTATATCAATTTAGGACTTTCTTGTAGAACTACATGAAACTTGTAGCAGCACTTGAAGCAGAAATAGTGGGCACCTCCTTAAGCCCAGAAACCACCATCCACATCCTCTAGACTTTCCAAAACCACCCTTACACCTTCAACCTTGTACCCATGTGTTCAAGCCTTCAATAAGCCACCTTGGTGCTTTCTTATCCTAGCTACAAAACAACACATTTACAAGCATAGTTGGTTCATGATTATTTGCATGATTAAAAGCATGATAGATAGAGAATAGAGTGAGTAGAGTGTGTTTATACATTTTTCACATAAAAGTGTGATTAGTTTAGTGTCCTTTATGCGATTTCAATTCAACATTTTACTTCATGCAAGATGCCTTGTTTTCTTTCATTTCTTATCATAGCTTAATGTGTCAATTTCTTTGATTATAGAGTAGTAATATTTACTTGCTTGATATAGTTTATTTATGTACTCACTGATAGCACCATGTCTTTGAATCATTTGTATCCCTAGGCCTAAATTCATAAGTGTGACAGACTTCATCCAAAAACCCTAGAAGTAACACACTTTCGTAAACCTCAAAAGAGGATGACATCAGTATAATGCATCTACTATGTATATAGCACTGTCAGCTCTAAGTTTGTATGAACCCTGGGTTGATAAATTAATGTAGGGCAACCTCTGGGAGTTGCAGTATCCCTTGTGCAATACCAGGGCTCACCAATTTTTGGGTCTGTTGCGGGGGAGGTGTCTAGTAGATGCTTTAATTTTGTTTTAGCATTATTTTATGCCTTCCTTTTACATGTTATTTCAAAAATATTTTAAAAAATAGAAAAAAATATGATTTTCATGCCTCGTAGGAGTAGGAATACTCAAGAATTTTTTTTACGTAAAACGTCTAGATCACCACATAGTCACCCTTCACACTTCTTTAGTGGTTATGAGGTTGAGAAAATCATAGGCAAGCCTTCTGAAAATTTTGAAGAACCTATTGGAGAAGAAGAAGATCTTATTTCACCTGAGGAACATGCTTTTCTTATATCAACCATGGCTGACACTAAAGCCCAAGGAGCCTTTCCCATTAGAGAGGCAGATGGGGAAACTAAAATGAAAAAAATTAGCCCCTCAGTGCTTCCACACTTTCATGGAATTACCTCGGAAGATCCTCACACATTCATGTTTGAATTCGTTGTTGTCTGTAGGACCTATGACTATGCCTCACATGATCAGAAGCTGAAGCTATTCCCATCTACTATTAAGAATGCAGAATTGTGCTGGTTCATGGGTCTACCTGGGAATAACATCACTACCTGGGCATATATGCAAGAAGCCTTCAACAATAAGTACATGGATTACTGCAGATCCAAGGAAATTAAGGATGAGATATTCAGGATGAGTCTATGGCCTGATGAATCCCTAGAAGACTATGAAAAGAGTTTTTAGTTAAACTATAAGAGATCCAATTATACTCTTGATCCCAGATCACTTAAACTAGTAGTTCTCCGAGGGATCAAGGAGGAGGTGATAGAAACCCTAAATATCTTATCAGGAGGAGATATCTACCAACTGCCTTATGAAAAAATAAAAACTCTCTTCAGGAACCATTTTAGGGAATCTATGAAGAAAGGAAGAGCTGGAAAGTACAACCAATACCCCTTCCTCTTCCACCTCCATCAAACATGAGATTGGAAATACACTGGAGGACTTCAAGAGTGACATTTTGCACACCTTTTCTTTTAAAATGGACAAAATGTAGGTCAACAGGATGAAAGAGGAAGTAGAAAGAGCCTTGGCTATATTTTTTCCTATATGTATGAGAAAACACCATAGAAATGAATGTCCACTAAATGTCATAGAGGTTTTCTTAGTCAGTGAGGAGAATCATGCCACAAAAAAGTGTCTCTCATTTCCTAGACTCAAAGTTGTATATCAAGGTGGGAAAGTAGGACCAGAGAAATTATGTTTCATTAACAAAAGAAGGCCTCAAGGCCCTAGATCATATTAGTAGGGTATGCAAGGTGCACCTTACTCTTACTATCACAATATCTAGAATTCACCCATGCAACGTTGGTACATCCCTACTCCTCCATCTTGGCCTACACCTCCTACTTGGCCTTACAACCCTCCATATCATCCTCATCTTGTGAACCAACCATTTCATCAGTATGTTCCTCAAAAAACTCGATGGAACAATCCATCCCAAGGGTGGAGGGCTCAACATACTCAACCAAATACTCTAATGCCTCCACCCCAATATCAACCTTAGCTTACTCATGCTGCTACACCCAATTTGCCTTAGATTCCTACACATCCAAATCTAAAACCCGAACAATAGACATGCACAACAGGTTTATAGTGGAGAGACATCCTATACATATTATGTTGTGGAGATACTAGAGATTAATATTGGGTCGGGAAGAGTAATCACAAACAACCACCCTCTATCTCTAACTATAAAGGTTGAGGAGGAAAAGGAAAAGTAACACTCAGATCCAAAAACCTTCTTTTCCCGAGCTCTTGATCCATTCCAATCGGCCCACCCCAGAGGAGACTAAAATTCTGGGAGAACTCAAAAATTTGTGTGTAAATATGACGCTTCTATAGGTGATTAAGGATGTCCCTATTTAAAATAGTCTCAGCAAGGAAAAGTGCTTCAAGAATCCAAGGATAAAGAAGAAATATGTGCCCACAATCAATCTAGTAAGATCTTTTTCTGACTTAATGTTGGGAAGGGTGATATTCCCAAAGTACCTGGACCTTAGCAATCTAGTTGTAGATATGCACATAGATGGTGTCATAGTCCCCAATACTCTCATTGATCTCAGGGTTTCCATCAATTTCATGACCAAGGAAACTATGTTGAAACTCAACTTCCAAGGGACTTTGAGGAAAACCTTAACATTTTTGCAACTTAAAGATCGATCCATAGTAACTCCTGAAGGAATTTTTGAGGATGTGATGGTATCAATTGACTCTTCGGAGTATCCTACAGATTTCCTAGTTCTGTAGCCAAAAAAAAATTTCAATGGATATCCTCTCATCTTAGGGAGACCTTGGTTAACCACTGTCGATGCTTATATCAGTTGTCGGGCTGGAAAAATGACTATTAATAATGGGCCCTTGTCTAAAAAACTGGTATTATATCCTCCAGCACAACCTTCCATTAATCATGATATACCTATATGGTTGGAGGATGAAGAAGATGAGGTATATAACACTACCCCCATTTGTACCATAGATGTTGTTCTTATAGGGGGGAGCTTGATGAATATGAACTCATCAATCATGTCATTCAAAACTAGTCCCCCACTAACAGTCCACTTGAAAACCTAGTCAAAGAATTTGAAAGCCAACCTTTGATGTAATTTCACTCACTCACTTCAACCTACCAAGGCTGTAGAGTTTTTCCCATACATATCTCTGAAAATCAACTCAAACCTCTCAGATGAAGAATAAAATAAGCTATGCTAGCTTCTAAAAGAAAACATAGATGCATTTTCTTGGGATTACAAGGAAATGAAAGGGGCGCATCCTTTAGTATGCATACATAATATTTACATTTAGGAAGGATGAAAGCCTGTGCGAAAACCCCAAATAAGGATGAAACCAAATCTAAAGGAAATAGTCAAGGAAGAACTATAGAAATTGTCGGATGCATGTTTCATTTATCCTATATCAGACAGTGTGTGGGTAACTCCTCTTGTCCTAGTCTCGAAGAATAATGGGAAATGGAGAATCTGTGTTAATTACAGGGAAATTAACAAATCCACCAAGAAGGACCATTTCACTCTTCCCTTTATAGACCAAGTCCTATATAGCCTTGCAGAAAATAAGTTAGTTTCCTTCTTATATGGGTTAAGTAGGTATAATCAGTTCCAAATCAGCCCTGAAGGCCAGGACAAAACTAATATCACCTACCCTTGGGATACCTTTGCTTATATATTCCTACCATTTGTGTTTATCAATTCCCCATATACCTTCCAAAGAGTTGTCTTGATCGTTTTCTCTCAGCTAGTGAATCACTCAGTTTAAATCTACATGGTTGATTTCACACTATATGGGGATGACTTCCAGGAAACTCTTTCCAATTTCAGAAAATTGCTGAGAAGGTGCATTGAGATGCATCTCTCCCTCAGACCAGAAAATCCAGTATTCATGAAAAGAGTAGGAGTTGTATTGGGGCAGTCAATATCCCAAGCAGGAATACAGTTGGACCTGAGAAAAATCACTATTATCAAAAGGTTACATGCTCCTCAAAAGTAGCGATATTTCAGGAGCTTCTTTGGGTTAGTTGGATATTATAGAAGATTCAGCAAAGATTTCAATAAGATGGTTTTTCCCCTATTTGGTTTATTGGCCAAATATTCTGAGTTTACTTGGTCCAGTATTTGTCAAGAAGCTTTTTATCTTATTAAGGGAAAGTTAACTACTTCCCCCATTCTCGGAGGTCCAAATTGGACTCTGCCTTTCGACATCCACAAAGATGCATTTGAAAAAGTTTTGGGGGCAGCACTAGGGCAGTTAGAAGAAAAATTAAATTATGCAATATTTTTAATTAGTAAAAACTTGTGTAAGGCCGAACTTAATTATATTATCAAAGAGAAGGAGATGTTAGACATTGTCCATGCTTTAAACAAATTTAGAAATTATGTCACTGGGTATCAAACCTTTATACACACTGAACATGCAACCATCAAATATTTAATAAACGAACCAGATGTTAGTTCTAGGATAATTATATGGTTGTTACTATTAGAGAAGTTTGACCTAACCATTGTTGATAAACCTAGAAAGGAGAATGTTGTTGCATATTTTTTTATCCAGTTTAGCTCTATCTGCAGATGAAGAAGGAATGGTGGATGACAAGTTGCCAGATTAACATCTCTTCACTATATCATCACTCTCACCATGGTTTCATGGCATAGCTAACTACTTGGTTTCTAGAAATTTCCCTCCCAATATCTCATTCAAGGAGAAAAGCAA
Source organism: Pinus albicaulis (assembly GCA_034641835.2). Lineage (NCBI taxonomy): Eukaryota > Viridiplantae > Streptophyta > Pinopsida > Pinales > Pinaceae > Pinus > Pinus albicaulis. The sequence goes on along the minus strand of CM076570.1, from coordinate 695,687,404 downwards.
GATAATTCGAAAAAGCGCCCCTTTCACATGGATTGGGGGGAATCTCTTCAAGGTAGGCCCTGACCAAATTCTCAGAAAATGTGTGAGGGAGGAAGAAGTTTTTGATATCCTCTATGCATGTCATGATTTCCCTTGTGGAGGCCACTTTGTTATGAAAATGATTTCCTTCGAAGCTTTCAGGTAGGATACTATTAGCCTACCCTTCATGAGGATTCCAAAAGATAAACTAGCAGGTGTGACCATTGAAAAAGGATGGGGAAACCTACACAAAGATATGAGATGAATTTTCACCCTCAGGTGGCTCTTGAGACATTTGAAAAATGGGGCACGAAATTCATTCGACATAAAAATTATATCATAGTCTACATTGACTACGTGACAAAGTGGGTTGAAACAAAAGATGTGAAGGTAGCAACCAAGGAGAAAGTAGCAGAATTTTTGAGGAAGACAGTGTTTTACAAATTTGGATACCCTAGAGAATTAATCACCGATCATGAGGCACAATTCACATCTTATATTATTGAGAATATTTTGATGAGGCACAAGATAACACATAATACTTCTACTACCTACCACCCTCAAGGAAATGGCCATGTGGAAGTTACCAAAAGAGCTTTGTAGAGTATACTCACAAAGGTTCTGATAAGTAGCAGGAAATATTGGGTGGACAGATTGGTAGAAGCCACTTGGGCCTATAACACTACTTAGAAAACAACAACATGATTCACTCCTTATGACCTGGTCTATAGCAAGAAAGCTCTTCTTTCAATTGAATTTTAATTCAAGACCTTAAGGATCACAACTGAGTTAGACCTAGATATATCAAATGCCCAAAAAGAGAGGTTGTTGTAATTAAATGGATTGGATGAGTTAAGGATGCAAGAACTCCTTCACATAGAGGTAATTCAGTTATAAAGGAAGGTCTAGCATGACAAGTATATTAAGGAAAATACCTTTCAAGAAGGAGATGAGGCATTGTTGTATGAATCAAGTTTTAAATATTTCAAAGGCAAACTAATGAAAAGATGGATGAGACCCTACAAAGTGGAAAAATTTTATGATAATGGCACAATTCAGATCATAACCATAGATGAGGAAGGAATTACCATACTTGTCAATGGTCACAGGCTTGAGATTTACAGGAAGCCCCTGTTTAGGGAAGAATTTATAAATTTCATAAGAAGAGAGGTATATTTCATAGGAAACTCCATAGTTTCGAGTGCCTCTTAGAGAAAAAAAAAATATAAAAAAAAATAAAGAGATATGGGTGAAAACCTCTCTAAGGCACCCTAGGCCAAGTCCAGGGTTGAAAACCTCCATGAGGAAATCCTGGAGCAAGAAAAAAGAAAGAAAGAAAAAAAAATGGAGAGTAAAAGATCCTTAGGTGTAAATATCTCTGAGGCGCCCAAGGCGAGCATGTGGGTTGAAAAAATCTGTGGAGGAAGCCCACTCGCCTTCGAAAAAAATAGAAGGAAAAAGAAGAAAAATACTTAATGCACTTATTTTTTTCTTTTCTGTTTTGTAGGTTATTGATTAAAAATGGTTTTTGGGATCTATAGGAGAAATTTATCTTCATTTTCTCTTCTCCTCTTCTTGCACACTCCATAAGCCACTCCATCATACATTTCTTCATCCATTTCACCCATACGATACGCAACAATTTCATTATTTTTTTGAAAATTGTAATTGCTACAAGAAAATTAGGTAGCTATAGGATTCGTATAGCAATAGAGGAAACTCCTGTAAATGCTATAGAAAAATCATTCATGAAGGAAAAATCGCTCTCAAGGATTTATGGACTTCAAGAAGGGCATGTTAATTCATGTTTTTCCTATACCTACCATTCCCAAACCCTTATTTCACTCCATGCACCATGATTCCCTATCTAAACCCTATGTTGCACCATTATCAGCTAAATCATTGGAAACTTGGCATGGGACACCTTTCACATTCATATCCTCTACTCCATTCATTCCATGACTTCCTCCATACCCTCCATGGACCATCTGCCTCCATTTCTGAGCAAACTAAACCAATAAGAGGTAAGAAACATACTACTATAGGTATCAGAAAGTTTCCTGTAGCAAATCTGTGTGTGGCACAACAAGGAAAAAGATGAAGGAAATTTGATGAAGACGAGTCCTACATACCACCAACAAAATCTGAAAGTGGAATCACGACAACCATGGCACCTGAAGACCTCCATGCAGCACCTGAAAAAGAAAAAAAAAAGGAAAATATTAAGCAACTCACTTAGAAAAGACAAGAAGCGCACTCACAAAAAGCTACTCACTCAGAAAAAAAATAAGAAATGAAGACACAACAAAGAAAAGAACAAGGTTGCCACTAGCAGCTCCATCTCCTTGAGTCATCTCCTTTAGCACCTTGCCAACACTAGGTAAACTCAGGTATGTCCCCTCACCTCTCACTATTCATCCATAATGACCAAAATGGTTGAATGTCGAGTCTTAGAAATTTAAAAGGAAAAAAGGTGGCTAGTTAACTTGGCCACCTTTGTAAAGTGAAATTGGAGGAAAAGTGAAAGTGCATGCCACCTAGGAAAGTTAAATCAAGTGAAGAGAGAGTGGATGGGTATGAAGAAAGTGATCACAAGGCTCAACAATGATTAACTGAAGTGGGACTAAGAGTCTCAAAGAGGAAAACTCGTGTTAAGTACAAGTCACCATGACACTCCAAATTTAGTTAAAAATCCAATAAAGGTAAGATTTGTCTCATTTTCACCATTCCGTTGAGGATTTCAAAGAGCAACAAGAACAAGAGAGCAGTGGGAGCCATCAGAAGAGCAGCATCAAGGTTTGAGCTTTCATGCACCATCGTGTTACATGAAACAAATTTTTTCTATAGGCAACTTCAGAAGCATATTAGCAAGGATTTAGAAGGAAACAGAGAGTCACCTGTGGGTCAATTTTCTTCTCAAAGCCTCCATCTCTAAAACCAAAATAGCTGAGGACAAACTTAAGTCATTTCCGTCCTCCATAACTGAAATTTCTACATACAATTCACACTCAACAAAATAAATTTGACAATTAAAGGGTAAAATAAATTTTCTTGCATTTTTTTTCAAGACCTCCATTTCCAATACATAACTCTCAAACCTCTCACCACCTTCATATCACAACCATTAAAATAGGAAGGGGATTCAACATAAGAGAACCCAATGACATTAAGAGAATTAGAAAGCACCCTAAAGTCATGGAAATATTTCGAAATCACCAATGTCTAGGGTTCTTTGAGTTATTGAAAGGTTTTGATGGAGAGATAGCTAAATAATTTGAAGTGGCTCTGTAGTCACATTTAGAAGAGAGATCCACCACTACGGTTAGAGTCCTAGCCATTACACTATCTCTCAAACTCATAAGCACATTTACAAATTTTCCCTTAGGATTCAAATGGGTTAAGGAAAGAATGATTAGCACTACAACCAAGAAGAATTTATTTATACCAGTACAGGATTAAATTGAAGACAAAAATGAAGAGAGGAGAGAAATCCTTCCATACCCCTAGGATGAATTATAATTCTATATCATTATGTTTATTTCTTATGAAATCAGACTTAGTGTGGTCTATGGGTATCATATTAGATTGTTAAATGAACTTAGGTTTCAAGGATAACTCCCACTTAAACAAATATTAATCATACCTCACTTCTTGCTAACCTCCATAACTGACATGAGCCATAAGGTGAGGCAAAGAAAATATAAACACTTGGCCCATCATGGCCTCATAAAAATAATTCTAAATGATGCTTTGAGAAGGTTTAACCCACTTAAATGTTGGTCTTCTTTCATAGACATGGACAGGGAAGCCTTTATAGCTAGCCAAATAGGGAAAACCTCTACTTCTAGCCTTAGAGAGAGGGAGGTAGAAGAAGAATAAGAAGACGTTCAAGAGGAGGTAGAAGAGGACGTAGAAGAAGAGGAAGAGGAGGCAGAAAACAAGGAAGAAATATAATAGATTGAAATTGAGGTAGAAAAAATAAAGGCAACAAAGATAGAGAAAGAAAAATATGAGGGAAAGGAAGAAGAAAAGACTAAGGAAATGGAATATTTGGACCATATCCTAGGCAGTGAAACTTCCCCTCAAGACACCAGCATGTCACCAGACATCACAGATCAAGAAGTAGCTACTACCCTAACTACTTTGAGCACACATGTTAAAAAAAAAAAGAGGCAAACACCTATGTAATTCAGAACTAGGAAGAGTCGAAGGGTGAGGCAGGGAAAACCAAAGACTCCCACCAAGATCCCTATTGCCATTGAAGAGTCACTAAAGAAGGAGGAAGAAATCATATTAAAGGAAGGAAGGGTGCATGAGGTCACTTCACCTATAAGGACCCCTATAACATATATTAGAAGACATTCAGCCAGATTGGGATCCCATACACATCATGTAACCACCACATACCTTTGAAGGACTAAAAATAGTGAAAAAGAAGGAAAATAGTCTCTTCAGCAAGAAAAATAGATTTTTCTACAATAAAATTTGTTTTTTTCTATAGGAAACTCCAAGAAGCACATATTTGGAGAAAAAGGCCTTATCTAAGGAGGAAAACACAACCACGGAGGGGAAAGAGGTCAAAGAAGCTGAGGACAGGGCAGAAGAGGAAAGAAATATGAAAAATAGGGAGGAAATGATGATAAGGAAGAATACACCTCACCAAAACCAGTCCTCAAATATGTAGCAGTAGTTCCAAACCATAGCCCTTAACCTAATCTCAGCTCGTGCAACAGATAAATTGAGGGGTGAAAATTAATTCCTCAAAAGTTCAGAGTACCTTTGTTTTATCAGTTGGAAGAGGAGAGGGCATGCACTCATCATTGGATGAAGCTTGCCACAAATAAAGTTGTGCATGCCATGGGGGTAATGGAAGGAAATGTAGCTAAGTTAGGGAAGGATTTATCTGATGTTAGGCTCAGAGAGTCAGTTTTGAAGGAGCAGCTTCAGAAGGCATATGCATAGAATATAGCACTATAAGGTCAGCTTCAGAAAGAGGATAAACAAGTGGCCACCATGGCAGATTTGTGCATGGAGGCCATTCAACACAGATATCCTTCAGATTCATATGCAGTTTATCTCAAGGAGCAGTGGCTCCTCTTTCAAATAAAAACATTAGCCTCCCATTGATCCTTACCTTTCCAAAAATGTATACAATTCATTGATTTCTGCAACAAGGCAAGTACGGAAAAAAGGGAAGAAATGGTAGAGTTTTACATGCATAACCTTGTGTTGACAGTCTTAAATATTTGGGACCCCAATCCTAGGATGGGAGATATGCAATTAATGGCATTGGCATCATGGATGGTTAATGAAGAGACCAGAGCACAGGAAATGAGAAGGGTTATGAGAAGAGAAAAAAAAAACCCATACACATTAGAGAAAAAGTATTCAGCCCTAGGGGAGTCATCAATAACCATCTAAAGATTGAAAAGGATCATGCACTTGCAAAAAAACACCTTAGCACACAAGCTCAAGCAATGGCTCACTTTGATGATGTTTCTAGGTTGTTGGGACATGAGTGCATAATGGCAAGCCAAAGGAGATGGAACAACCTCCCTCACGGACTTAGAAACATGGAGTACCACACACTAGAAATATTGAGGGATGCCTTGGAGAGAGCACCATTATACAATAGGGCCATGCAGGCCAAAAAACTTCAATGGCTTAGTTTGAAGCTCAGTCCACCTTTATTGTTGGGGCTAAGTGATGGAAAGCACCAAGATGAGTATAACAAAGAATCAGAGGAACCATAAAATAATGATAGTTTTAACCGTCCTGAAGGGACTCCAACACTTCTTCCTTGGGAATTGATAGGGTCCATCAAAGCCTTAAAAGAAATGCAGAATGGGGACTAGTTTCTGAGAGGATGAGAAAACATTTAGTAGGGGGGTGATGATTAGATCCATCATTAGCTACATTTGGATGGGTTAATGATCACCTTCATTAGGGAAATTTTGAGGTCTAAAATGGGCCTCCTAAACAAATTTTAAAATAATAGTGAAAATAATAAAATAAGATTAGATTACATCATCAAATTTTACAGGGAAAAAAGGAAAAAATATTTTTTCAACTCGTATTTTAAACTTATCTCCCTATGGCTTTACTCAAATTTAGAGTGGAAACACTCATTGGATGCAGACTGGAAAGCCTTGGTATTTCACCAAGAGTGTTGCAACTCCCATGGGCTACACTAATTTACTTTATCATCTCGAGGTTTGTACAAACTTGGAGGTGATAGTGCTATATACATACCAGATGCATTCTGCTTATTTCATCCTCTTCTGATTTACGAAAGGGTGGTGTTTCTTAAAATGTGATAAGGGCTGGAAAGTAAATTCCTGAAAGGAAATGACAGAAAGGGAAATAAACTAAATTTCTGAAAAGAAATGAGAGGAATGAAACTAATTTAATTTGTAGAAAAGGAAATGACCGAAAAGAAACTAAACTATATTGTTGAAAAGAAATGGCAGAAAGGAAACTAATTCTAAACCACACTTAACTTGGCCAAACGGCTAAATGCACTTTATTTGTCCTATGGTCTATATTCCATGCTTCTACCCATGAAACTAAGCTATCCATGACTTAATCCTAATTGAAAAATTATTTTTGTAGCTTGGAGGAAATAAAAGGGCTAAAGAGGCAAATGGAGGGCTTAACATATGAAACCGAGCTTGGAAGAGGAAAGCGGGGGTTTAAACCTTATAAAACCTTATAATATGGCACACATATGCTTTGGAGAGGAATAATTTGAAATATTTGATGGCAGAGATGAAATGGAGGAAAAAGTTGGGATATGTGATATCGCAATCGCAATATCGAAAAATTAAACGGATAGTGAAAGTGTTGTTCGGGAGGGAGAGAGAAGTGCGAAATGCGATGAGGTAAAAGTTGTGACATTGTGATTTTTCAATATCACAATCGATGAAAGTGAGAGGTTAGTGTTTGAAAGAAAAGGGAAAGAATTGCAGTTTGTGATTTGTGATGCGGTGGTAATATTGCATCAGCAAAAATGAGCGGTAATTGTTTAAAGGAAAAAAAAAACTAAACTAAGAGAAGTGCAGTTGCGATGGGTGACATGGTGGTGGGGCCGATGGTGAAGCACGATCACAATATATCAATTGGCAGGTAGGAGTGGTAAGTGTTAAAGGAACCAAATAAAAAGTGTGATTTGTGATAAAGTGATGGCTTTTCAGAAAAAGGCGGAGTAAGGTTCTTTCAAAGGGTTTTGACATAGAAATGAGGAGCGAAGGATAAAGGAAGGAAAAAGGAATATCACAATCGATGTCAGGAAGCAGAAGCTGTTAACAGGGACCAAATGGGAAATGTGAATGTGAAAAGGAGTGATGGTAAGTCCAAAGGGAAAAAATGTTGTTTCTAATGTTTTTGACTATTTTTAATAAAAGAGTAGCCAAGGGAAGTAGAAAGGGATATCGCATTTGGTCTTGGAATGAGGGATTGTTAACAAAGACCACAAGTGCTTTGCAATTTTCGATGGAGTGAGGTATGGCGAGTGGGATTTTCAAGGAGAAAGGGTGGAGGTCTAATTCTAAGGCTTTTCAAGTGTTTTGGGAATGAAAAGGGGGGATGGATGAAAATAAGAGAAAAAGGAGGGAAATGGAGGCACAATAACAATGGTCAGGGGTGAAAACAGAGTTGGGAAATGAAGTGGGATGGCTTGATGATATTCCTAGGGATTTTGATGCTTATTCCTGCAAGCAAAGATGCAAATTCATGTACAAAAAAATAGAGGAAACACGTGACAAAAAAGTGAACAGAAATATTTTTTTTGTCTATGGGATGGTCTACTCTCCTCGATCTATATTGACAGAGATGAGAAGGAGGTCTTGATCCACAACTTTTAGAGTTTTATCCTCTATTCTATTAATCACAATAAAATTAAAAACTACAGCAGCACACCGAAAGAAAAAACTAAGTAACGATGAAACTATGAGAAGTGGAACTAATTGAATGACAGAAAGAAAACTAGCTTAATGGCAAAAAGGAAAATATAGTAATAATAGAGAAGTTGATGCACATGTATTGGGCCCTAACCCACGATCCTAGCTCTATGAAACTTAAATCAGTCGAATGAAATCAGTCTACTCATTCATAAAAGAATAACCTCATACATCTCTGAAAGTTTGATCACTGAGTAAAATAATAAAAAGAGCAATAGCTTGCAACAAAGTTTCAACTAGATTCGACAGGAATTGACAAACTCTTCCTAGCTCTATCTCTACTATATTTATTCTACATGGAAGCTACCAACAGCTCCCTAGAAAATAGTGATTGAGTCCACTTGAAGCTAAGTAAATGAAGATTGAGTGCTCTCCTCTTTGAGTTTCTTAGTTGCCTCAGAATTCAAATTGTTGGACAGAATCCATGGGATCCTTTGGCTGCCTTTGGAGTTTGAATTGTTGGAGAGAGTCCTTGGGATCCTTTAGCATGCCTTGGAGTTTAAATTTCTGCAGAGAATCTTTCAGATCCTTTGGCCACCTTTGAGAGTTAAGGATGGTGGACAATCCTCCAATAATTTCTCCTTGCTGTCTCCTCCAAGTCTTTATGATAAAATCCTTATAAAAATGTTTAATAATTCATGATTTTCTGCACTCAACCTCATATTAGGCACTCAGAGTATGTTAGCCTTAATCACCACCTATACTAGCATCATAAAACCGAATAATAATAAAATGCAAGAAAAAGAGATCTAAGCAGGCAAAAAGGTGACCATTAACCCCTCCAAATATTTCTAATGATGGAGCTCATCATCACCCCCCTATTGAATGGTTGCTCATCCTCTGAGAACTAATCCTCCTCCTTCATTTAATTCAAGGTTTTCATAACCCCCTTGATTTCCTGAGGAAGAAGTGTGGGAGTTTCACCAAGGGGATAAAAACCATTATTATTTTTAGTATTCTCCCATTCTCTATCTTGTGCATGTATGTCCTTTTCATCATTCAGCCCCAGCAACAAAGGCGGGTTGAGATTTAGTCCCAAACATTGGATATTCTTGGCCTGTATGGCCCTCTTGTATAATAGTTCCCTTTCCAATGCAGCCCTAAGTCTTTTTGGAGTATGGTACTCCCTGTTCTTGAGGTTGTGAGGGAGGTTGTTCCATCTCCTCTTACTGGACATAATGCAATCATCTTCTATCTTCCTAGAAACATCATCAAAGTGGCCTACCACTTGGGTTTGAGTCCGAAGGTAGATTTAAGCTAGTGCAAGGTCCCTTTCAACCTCTCAATGGTTAAGGATGACTCTTCTTGGGCTGAACAATTCTGGTTTGATATATAAGGGTTCTATGCTTCTTCTTCCCATGACTCTCCATATTTATTTTGCTCTAGTTTCTTCATTCATCATCCAAGATATTAAAGCCATCAACTGCGTATCCCCCATTGTAGGATTAGGGTCCCAAGTATCCAGATTTTTCAGCACAAGGTTATGCACATAAAAATATTCCATCTTTGCCTAATCAACCATGTTAGCTTTCTTGTAGAAATTCATGAATTTCCTACAATCTTGGAAATGTAGTGATCCATTGGAGGCTAGAGTTTTGATTTGAACTAGGAGCCATTGCTCCTTGAGCTACACAACATATGATTCAGAAGGGAATCTGTGCTGAAGGGCTTCTATGCTAAAGTCTACGATGGTGGCTACATTTTTCCCTTTTTTTTGGAAAATCTCCTTTAGTGCTACATTCTCTCCCTGTGCCTTCTGTAGTTGCTCCTTCAGAACTATTTCTTTCATTCTTTCCTCTTCCCTTGGTGATTCTTCAATGATAATCGGGCTCATGGGAGGAGTTTTTGGCTCTCTTTGACTATTTTCAGCTCTGAAATACATAGAGGTCTGCCTTTTTCTCCTTGCACTTAGAGGAGCTACGTTGGCAACTACCTCTTTGTATTGAGGGGATGTGGTGTTGTATTCTGAGTCTTTTTCTCGCCCATTTTTTGCTATCTCTATGGCTTCTATGGCCATCTCTTCTATTTTTCCTTGTCCATTTGTCTCTTCCCCTTCTTATTCTTATTCCTCTTCTGGTTCTTCTTCTAGCTCTTCTTATTCATCTGGTTCTTCCTCTTCTACAGGTTTATCTTGTAGTTCCTCTTCTTCTTCTGGTTCTTCTTCGTCTTCTCCAAGGTTAGGAGTGGCATCATGCCTTGTTTGGGTTGCTATAAAAGCTTCCTTGCTCATATTTACAAGAGAGGACCAGTCCATCGATAGGGTGACACTGTTATGCTGTTGTTGTTGTGCATTGTTCAAATACGTAACCCACTCTCGATACTACTATGATGCGGCTCCCTTTAGTCTATTTCACTAAAAAATTCTCAATTTACTAGTTTGGATGGGACAGGATATCCTTTTATTAGATTGCATAACTAATTTTGGAGTGCTTATGTATCTTGGATCAGATCCAGTTTCTGTTGTAGAGAGTTGTTTCCTTCTCCCTGTTAATTCATGATGGACTGCCTGTTTCATCCCGTTGTTCTCCTCTACTCCACTTGATTTAAATTATTTTATTTTGCGTGCCCAGGTGGCGTGAATTTTTAGTTATCCGTGGTCATACTTCATGGTGGTGGCCAAGTTAACTGGCCACCTTTTTTCCCCTTACACTCTAAGTCTACAAATTTAATTATTTATGGCTATTATGGATGCATAGTGAGAGGTGAGAAGCTATACATAAGTTTATCTGTCGCTTCCAAGGCATTTCTAGGAGCTGGATCGAGGAGACAAGCTTTTTAGATGTTGTGTTCTTCACTATTTTCTATTCTCTGAGTGATTAGCTCGCTGAATGAGCATCACTCTAAATGAGAAGTTCTTCGAGTGAGCTGCTGACCTTTCCTTGATGTTGCTTCCCATTGTAGATGCTGCGTGGGGGGTGCTCTAGATGCCATGGGTCGAACTATTGTCTTTACCGGGGTCTGCTTCATGAGCTCCTCCCTTTTTTTCTTTTTGTTCAAGAACAAATGTCTACGCTGTAGGAATTCTCTCATCTCTGTAGCAGTTTGTGTCTTTCTTTCCTTACTACATTGTGCTCAGGAATGGAGGAATGTCGTGTATGGAGGTGATGGAGTAAGTTATGAAAATTAATGGAGTGAATGATGGGATGGATGGTAAAAAAGAAGAAGGGAAACAAATATGAATGCTTCCCTGTGTTTCCAGAAATCACGAATGACCTGCAAAACAACAAACACAGAAAACACAAAGATGCATATGTAATTTTTTTGTTTTTGTATTTTTTTTTTTGAAAGAAAGTGGGTTGCCTCCATGGAGGTTTTCAACCCAGAGACTTTCCTTGGGTGCCTCAAAGAGGTTTTCACCCATGGATCTTTATTATATTTTCTTATTTCTTCTCTTTTTTTTTGAGAAAGTGAGCTACCTCCATCGAGGTTTTCAACCCACAAGCTTTCCTTAAGTTCTTGAGAGAGGTTTTCACCCATGGATCTTTATTTTTATTTTTTTTTCTTTTCTCAGGAGGTGTGGGAAACTTTGGAGTTTCCCATCACATACACCTCTCTTCTTATTTAATTATCGAACTCTGCCCTTGACAAAGGCTTCTTGTAAATTTTAAGTCTATGACCATTAACAAGGAAAGGGATTTCTTCCTCATCTATGGTTCTGATTTGAACTGTGCCATTATCAAAATATTTTTCCACTATGTAATGTCCAAACCATCTTGTCATCAACTTGCCTTTGAAATATTTAAATCTTGAATCATACAACAGTGCCCAATCTCCTTATTGGATGGTATTTTATTTGATGTTCTTATCATACCAGACCTTCCTTTGCAGTAGAACTACCTCCGTGTGAAGAAGTTCTTACATTCTGAACTCGTCCAATCCATTTAGTTGAAACAACCTCTATTTTTGAGAATTTGATAGATCTATATTTAATTCAACTCCCATTATTAAAGTATTGAACTCAAACTCAACTGAAAGTAGAGCATTCTTACCATAGACTAGTTCATAAGGATTAAATCCTGTCATTGTCCTCCAAGTAGTGTTGTAGGCCCATGTAGCTTCTAGTAATCTCTCTGCCCAATATTTTCTACTACTGCTCACAACCTCGGTTAGGATGCTCACTAAAGCTCTGTTATTTACTTCTACTTGGCCATTCTCCTGAGGATGATAGGCAATAGAAGTTTTATGCTTAATCTTGTGCTTCCTCAAAAGATTCTGAATGAGGTAGGAGGTGAATTGTGCTCCCTGGTTAGTGACCATTTCTCTGCGGTATCCAAAATTGTTAAACACATCCTCCCTTAGAAATTATTCTATTTTCTCCTCGGTTACTACCGTCACTACTTTTGTTTCAGCCCACTTTGTTAGGTAATCAGTGCAGACTATGATATACTTATTTTTCCAGATGGTGGATCGACAGGTCCAAAAAATTCCATGCCCCACTTGTAAAATGGCTGAAGAGCCACCTAGGGGTGCAAAGGCATCTCATCCCTTTGCATGTGCTTCCCCATCCTTTGGCACTGGTCACACCTCTTGGTGTATCTTCTGGAATCTTGGTGAAGGGTAGGCCAATAGTATCCTACCTACAAAACTTTGTAAGTATTTCTCTTTGCAGCAAAGTGGCCTCCACATGGGTTGTCATGAAATGCAGAGAGGATATCAGAAAATTCTTCCTCCTTCACACATCTTCTTAGGCTTTGATAAGGGCCTAGCTTGAAGAATTTTACCCCAATCCATGTGAAAGGGGTTATTTTTATGATGATTTTTCTCCTCTCCTTGAATGAAAAATTAGGATGGAGTCTCCCACCAACCAATTAGTTGGCTATATCAGCAAACCATGGTGAGAGTGCTAATATAGAAAAGATATTCTCATCTAGTAGCTCGTCATCCACCATTCCCTCTTCATCTGCAGGGAGAGCTAACCTGGACAAAAAATATGCAACAACATTCTCCTTTCTAGGTTTATCAATAATAGTCAAATCAAATTATTGAAAAAGTTGCAACCATATAATTATCCTAGCATTAACATCTGGTTTGTTCATTAAATACTTGATGGTTGCATGGTCAGTGTGAACAAAGGTCTGGTATCCAGGTACATATTGCTTGAACTTGTTCAATTCATGGACAAGGCTAACATCTCCTTCTTAGTAATAATGTAATTCAGCTCTGACTTGGACAAATTCTTGTTGATGAAATGAATGGCATAAAGGATTTTGTCCTCTAATTGTCCTAATGCTTCCCCTACATATTTGTTGGACACATCAGCATGGATGTGCAAAGGCAGAGTCCAATTCGGACCTCGAAGGATGGGGCCAGTAGTCATTTGTTCCTTAATGAGATCGAAAGCCTCTTGACAAGGACAAAATGAATAAACTCAGAATCCTTGGCCAATACCTAAATAATGGCAGAGCTATCTTGCTAAAATCTTTGATGAACCTTCTATAGTAACCAGCTAATCCTAAGAAACTCCTAACATATTTACGCTCTTGAGGAGCAGGTACACTTTTGAGGATGGAGATTTTGTTTATGTCTACCTATATTCCTTCTTAGGATATGGAGTGTCATACCACAACCCCTGCTTTCTTCAGGAATTCACAATTTTATGGGCTTAAGGAGAGATGCCTCTCAATGCACCTTCTTAGTACTTTACCCAAATTGGAGAAATATTCCTGGAAGTCATCCTCGTATGGTGTAAAATCATCCATGTAGATTTTGACAGAGTCATGGACTAACTCAGAAAAGATGCGTAGGACAACTCTTTGGAAGGTAGTTGCGGCATTACACAACCCAAATGGTAGGACTCTATAAGAAAAGGTATCCCAAGGGTAGGTGAAACTAGTTTTATCATGGTCTTAAGGGCTGATTTGAATCTGATTGTACCCACTAAGCCCATCTAAGAAGGAAAATAACTTCTTCCTCGTGAGGCCATCCAAGAATTGGTCTATAAAGGGCAAAGGGAAATGGTATTTCTTGGTGGCTTTGTTAATTTCTCGATATTTAAAAAAAAAATTCCACTTCCCATTCTTCTTGGGGGCTAGGACAAGAGGAGATACACACTCATGTCAGATATAGGATATATAAACCCTGGATCCAATAGTTTCTGCAGATTTTATTTGACTATGTCCTTCAGAGCCGAGTTCATCCTTATTGGGGTTGTCTCACAGGCTTGCATCCCTCTTTGATGTAAATTTAATGTTTGCATACTGAAGGATTCACCCCTTTCATGTCCTTGTAATCCCAAGAAAATGCTTCAATATTTTCTTTCAAAAGCTGGAAATACTGCTTCTCTTCTTCATTCAAGAGGTTTGGGTTGATTTTCAGAGATCTCGATGGGCCAAACTCAATAGCCTTAGTAGTTTCAAAGGTTGACTCAACCGAGTGCACTTCCATCCAAGGTTGGCTTTCATACTCTTTGACTAAGGTTTCGAGAGGAATGTTAGTGGAGGATTGGTTCTAAATGGCATGGTTGATGAGTTCATATTCATCAAGCTTCCCCCCTCATAGAATAGAATCTACGGTGCACATAGGAGCAGTGTTATATAAATCATATTCTACATCCTCCACCCATATAGGGAGGTCATGATCAATGGAAGGCTAGGCTAGAGGATATAAACATATTTGTTTAGACAAAGGCCCATTTTTGATAGTCATGTTTTCAGCCCCACAATTAATACAAGTATCTGCAATGGCTAACCAAGGTATCCCTAAGATGAGAGGATAACCATTAAACATGGTTTTTGGTTGCAAGACAAGTAAATCTATCAGATACTCCCAAGAGTTAATGGTAACCATGACATCCTAAACAATTCGTTTTGGAGTTACTACGGACCAATCTACAAGTTGTAGAACTGTTGTGGTTTTCCTCAAAGTCCCTTGGAGTTTAAGTTTCAACATAGTTTCATTGGTCGTGACACTGATGGAATCCCCTAGATCAATCACAGTGTTGGGGAATATGACACCATTTATATGCACATCAACAAGTGCACTAGCACAGTCCAGGTACTTTGGAAATATCACCATTCCCAGCATTAGGTCAGACAGTTTTCCTACCACATTTATGGTGGGAGTATCTCTCTTCCTTCTCCCGGGTTTCTTGAAGAAAATTCCTTTGATGAGTCTATTGTAGATAGGGACATCCTTAATGGCCTGGAGAAGTGGTATACTTACACACAAATTTTCCAATCCTCCCATGAGTTCAGTCTCCTCTGGGATGTGCTGACTAGGGTGGATCAAGAACTTAGGAAAAGGAGGTGTTTGGATCTGAGTGTTACCTTATTCCTTTTCCTCCTCAACATCTATAGCTGGAGATGAAGGATGGTTGTTTGGGAGTACTATTACCCACCTGATATTAACCTCCTCTATCTCCACAACATAAGCTAGATAGGATGTTTCTCCATTGGGAGCCTGCTGTGTTAATCTGTTGTTCGGGTTCAGATTGGGCTGTGCAGGTATTTGGGGTAGCCTAGGTGGAGCATCATGAGTAAGCTAAGTTTGAGGTTGGGGTTGAAGCATTAGAACAAGTGGTTCATTTTGTTTAGGTCTCCACCTTTGGGATGGATTGTTCCACTGAGGTTGTTGTGGAACATGTTATCACTCAGATTTTCCTTGAAGTTGTGGAAAAGGAAAGTAAATCTGAGGTAACCACAAACCAACCTTCAGATACAAAATCTAGCCAATCTGTATCCAAAGAGGGCTCTCTCTTTAACATTTAGTTTTTTTCTTAGAAATTTTTAGGCTAGTTATAAGTCCAAGAAATTTGGTTTGAATTTGAATGGTGGAATCCGCCAACTGAGGGAAAGATTGAGTATTGTTAGGCCATTGGGCTATAGAGTCGAAAGGATGGCTTTACTGGGTTACGTTTCTACACAAAAGATGGCTTTGCAGGGCAAGATAGCCAAACAGAGAACAATGTTAGATTATAAAATGAATGGAATGGATTTTGAAGGGATGAAAGGAAATTAAGAATCTCCCAAAATATTCAAAAGAAAGAAATGAAATGATTAAAAATAAAGAGCAGTGAATAATTCTTTACTATAGTAACCAAAATGTTTAAATTAGCGAAGCAAGAGCAATTAAGAATTCGTTGCTTATAACCAATTTAGAAGAAAACATTAAGAATAATTACAACTGAAATCAGAGTACAGTTAAGTAAATTCTGATTTATTCTTTTATGTCAATTATTCAGAAATGGACACAATGATATTATAAACAGATATAAAACTTAAAACATAGGATAGAAAGACTTATTGAACTGCAGTCTGACACATGAATCCTGCAAGAAGTCCTGAGCTTCAAATTGTCATCCAGCAAGCCACAAGTAAATTTCTCCAAAACACTTTTATTCCAAAAATATCAATGTCACAACCAAGTAGTAGAATCCACCCTCAATACTCCAATTGAGGGAGTATTTATACAAATTCTAAACTAAAACATCTTGAAAAAAATATCAAAATTAGTTCACAAATCTCTCCAACTATTTTACATAAATAGAACTTAAGTAAAGGACACTCAAGCTAATGCATCTATTTGGCACTATTTTTGATGGATAGGTGATGAAAAAGAGGATAATTCAAATTTGATCCAACTCTTAGTTGATGATGAGGCATCCAAGTCACTAACTACTTCCTTTTTTTGTGAATTCTGCTCCAACAATTCTACAAACTTGGGTTCCAATGATACATTTTTATTTCTCAATCCTTAATAGATATGTAAAAAGTGAAAGAGGTTATTGTGGATAAATAGTTTTTTGAGATAAAAGTCTTTCAGTTTCCTAAAATTCCTCTCCAGCTGTGCACAATAGGTTCTGACAAATATGTGTAAAACAGAGTTTTACAGAGTCTGAAACATAGCCTGTAAAGATGTACATGTATCTCTCATTCTGAAATCACTGTGGAAAAAGTGAGATAGGTTTTTGTAGATGGGTCTCTTAGGAAAAGAAACCTCCTTCAGTTTTGTATTATGTATTTTTGATTTACCACAATATTCTCTTCAAAATGATGACTTAACTGGTATTTTCTGCAAAAAGTGCTTTCCAACATTGTTTAATATTTCCAAAACCATAATATCTGTTAGAAAAGTGAGAGAGGTTTTTGTAGATGGTCCTCTTAAGAACATAAAAATTCTTCAGTTTCTCAAAATTCATCTTGGATTGATCACAATATTTTCTGCAAAACAATGACTAAAACATGCAATTTCTGCAAAAATATTACTTCTTGTTGTGTTTTTCATCTTTTCACTTTTTTGTTCTTTTGACTATTTTACTTTCACTTTAGACAAAATTCAATGTTGGTGAAAGTATTTTCATTTCCTCTTTTTACCATTTTACTGCCTCTGTAATTACTTTTACTGTTTACCTTTGACTGCTCTGTAACTTCATTTTAACTTTCATTCTGACTTTTACCTGATACACTTTAACCACTGATACTCTTTAACTGTTCTTTACTATCCCTGTAAATTCTCATTTCACTTTTACCATTCATTGTGCACATTTCATCATTCTAATCTCTTTAGATTTGTATACAAATTGTGGAATGAGATCAGTCTGTGAATTGTTAACTCTTCATGAGATAAATTGGCAGATTTCTCAAGCATATCTCCTATGGACGGGGAGTCAAGGCTTGACCAGGTTGAAATTGAAGCATCTCATTGATTGAATGAGCATTAATTGGGCAAAGGATGTCTTGGTTTGGGGATAAGACTGCTCTCTGGTTAGGATCATAATTGGCATGGCGAAGATGGATTATTTCAGGGAAAATATGAACAGAGGGAAAGAGGTATCGGGGAAGATTAGATTCCCATAACCCAATTGTATCCAAGCCATTCAAATAATTGTCTTTCCAGCGACAAAAAATTCGAAGAGGGCTTTCAGTAAAACTCGGGTCTTTGATTTGGAAATCTTTGTCCACTAATGATAAGTAATCCAAATCTCTATGGGGGGCATTCAATGGAGCTACATTCAAGGCTACAGGAACTTCCATTTTTTTGGTTCTTGTGTATTCAAAGAGATGGAAATTCAGGGGTTTTTATGAAAATGGGGCGCAAATTTGCAGGTTTTGATGAGGGAAATCAGTACAATTGCAAGTTCAGGGGCACAATTTACAGTTTTCAGGATCAGGGAATGAAGTTAGCAATCAAATTTAACACAGTTTTAGTGGAAAAACAAGGAAACCCAGTTTCTTTCAGTGTTCAGGGCGAAATGGAATAAATACGTGTTTTTAGAGGAAAAACTGTGATTAACAGGTATCAGCTGGCGGCGGATGGATGCTATGAAACTGGACTAGAAGTAACTTTCAGCATAATTCAGTTGAACAGTAGTTTGGCATTTGATTTTGAATTTCTTCGCACAAAGGGCACAGTCGCTTTCAACACACAGAATGATGAAAAAATGCGCGAAATTTGTTTTATTTGTAAATTCAAACGGGGAAAATATTTTATTATTTTTATGGAATGGCGTCACAGTGTACGATGGACACGTCATGGGGAATGGGCGGTAAGTGGTAAATTCCGCACCGCTTTTTGGAGCAGGCGGTATTTCATGAATTGGTAGCGATTCCATTCAGCACACGACACGTGGCCAGTGTACTTTTTGGAAACCGCTTAGATTTCGCGTGTTAAACTTCGTATAAGGGATGGCTAGCGGAATGTTTGTGGGCCATAGATCTCCAGGCGGATGATCCGACGGTTGACATGACGCAAATTTGGCGGGGGAGTAAATGAGCGGGGGTCTAAAGTAATCGACGTTAATTAATTATTTTGGGCGGGATTTCATTGGCGGAGGGATGTGATTATTAATTAATCCAAGTGATTAATTAATCTCAATGGTTTATGAAGGGTCGGGGTTACGGATGGGTTTCGGGTTTTATTTTTTCCGTTTAAAACATATAAAACGTATGTTTTAAACTCTTTTTCAATATTTTTATTATATGGTAATAAATTAATGAAATTTATTAACCATAGGGGGTAGGAATAGTTTATAAGGATATGTTTTTAGCCAAAGGGATTTTATAATGTGGGTATTTGATTTCATCATATGGGTTTAATTAACTTTGACTAAAAACTTATAATACAAAGGTTTTTTGGGATATTACATAGGAGGAGTTATATATATAGGAAAAGTTAATTTGTCTGAGGATTTAATAATTAAAGTTAAATGTTAATATGACAAAGGGACATGGAAAACTCAAAATTCTTTACACAACTAAGAAAGTGAAGATTTCTGAATCAAATTGCATTATATCAACTTCAACACTTAGATTTAGCATAGCAAGTAATTTTGAGGGACTTTATGAAATATGGCATGATTTTCCTAAGTAAAAATGGGATTTTACTTAGGAAATGATTAAGAGTGAATGAGTATAATAATGGATAACTTCAAGTACTTAGGGCTTTTCAATTATTGGGCTGAGGGTCCGGTCCCTCCAAAAGTCAAGGAAATTCCTTGAGCCCCTTTAATCTTCAAATTCCTTAGCACTTTGGGGGAAATTAGTAAAATTGTTAGGGAAAAAGTGAGAGGGGAAGTTAATGATTTTGACTTTTCTTTACTTTGAAATTCTGTCAATGTAGTGTTCCCTGCACTTGGTGATGAAAATAAAGGATTAAACACATTTAGCACCATCATTCATCACATGAAACTTTGCAACACCGTCTACTTACCCTATCTACTTTACTCTACCATTTTCTCTTCTTTATTAGGGTGCACTTAGGCTGGCAAACCCTTATCAATCTTCTTTTCTTTTACATGGAAATCCTATCTAAGTCTACACTTATTACATCCAAGGGCACAGATTAAACTGTTGAGCACCTTTTATTAACTCTACCTATCTACTTATCTGCCAAGATTAAACTGTTTGGTCAGATATTTATTCTCTATTCTACAACATGAAATTGAAAAATGAATGAGTCAAGTTTAAACAATTTGACTCTTCATAAATTGTGGCAAAAGTTTGACAAGCTGCACACAATTTGTTTATTACATTAGAGTAAAAAGTAGTGGCATTTAGACTTGCACACTTTCCTTGGCTTTTCTTTTTGATGGGGTTCATTTCTTTTACTTTTTGGCCATTTTTATTCTTTTTACCCTTTGATTTTTCTTTTAGGGTATACCCTCTTTACATTTTTTAAAATTTTTTGATTTTTTTTATTTTTCAAGAATATGGAACACCTTTGCACAAGAAAAATGTTTGAACATATTCCATAGTTCAATCAAGACAATCATGAAAAATGACACCTATTGGTATAGGAGTCTAACACTGGCTCCACTTGGGGATGGCTTTTCCTTGTGAAAAGTCAAGAACAGCAGGTCAGATGCCTCAAAATGTTTTCAAACTGAACCATGTAATCTCCTTCTTCTGGTAGCTTTATTGTATATATGATAGTGAAACTTTTGAAGCTTAGGGCCTTCACTTCGGGCTTCAACTCCAAGAAGTCACCATCCACTCAAAACTTAAAACTTTGTTGCCCAGTTAGGAATTTTCTGCCTTGTTCCAATCCCAAACATGCATTTGTTGTGGTTGAAAATCTTGAATTGAATATAGTCCTTTTTCTGCAACCTGAAATCTGATCTGAAACTAAAACAACACACAAAAATTTTCAAACCAACTTAATGAAAAACTAGCTGAAAATCGAAAACTAAAAAAAAAAAATGCTCAAAATTCTAAGCTTATTAGCACTCATTTACCTACTCTAATCTACTAAAAATCTTATTGAATCAGGTAATACAAAAATGCCAATGAAGCCAATCAAGTAGCTGTAAAAATAAATGGATAACTTGATTGCTTGTGATCAAAATTGGAAGTATATTATGATCATGTGCCTTTATAATCAATGATAAGATGTGAAATGGCAATTTCTGATATATTTGATCCTCATAGATAAAACATGTTTGCAAATTTGGGCTCAAAAGATTCTCCATATAATCTGATATAGGATCAATAAAAGCATGATGTATGTTATTTACTTCTAGGCCTTCAATGACTAATTGTTCCATTCAATAAGTCTTGTGTTTGAAAGAATAATCATCTTCAATATGCAATTCAAAAGATAGTACAATTTCCTCTTGCTTTGGAGAAGGAAGATTTTCAAAGAATTCTTTAGGATTTCGGAAATTGTATGACTGAATTTGAGAATCCAAAAGTTTGATTTCATTTTCATAATTTTTAGAAATTATATCAAGAAGCCATTTTTTAACTCGAGGAGAACATTTTCTTGATTTAAAAAGAAGAAAGAAAGCTCTTAGAAAATCCTCATCAAACTGAATTTTTGATAACTCATCCCTGAATTCATTTAAAATTTTATCAAATGAAAGATTTTCCACAAACCCTGTCATCCAGTATCACTATTAATGCTTTGGAATATGGATTATTTGGTTGTGGAATTGCTCTGAAACTTGAAGCTCTGGATCTCTGATCAACAGTGTCTTGATTGGAAAATGATATCAAAAGAGTTAGAAGAATGATGCTCAAATGTGCATGGCAATTTTATATTTACAATTTTCAAAAGAGATAAATTAAAAACTACTCTAAGATATTCTCTAAAATACAATATACATTGGAAAACTCTATCAATTTAAAAAGAACATAATGTCTTGGATAACAATCGAAGTTGAAAGCCTGATTCTTCCATATTGTTCTTCCAGGTTCATTCCTCTAGTGGAGTCTTGATTGTTAAATGGATTTGGAGTCGCCAGGTGGATGATTTTAACCGTTGTGTGTCTGATCACTATCCACCATCATAGATCAAATCTAAACCTGTAAAACAATTCTAAAGAAAAATGTTAGTCTTCCCCAGTCAGTTTTCTAGATAATTTTTTTTTTTGGTTTTCAAATGGAATGAAAAATGCAACTTCGACAATTTTCTTCGTGAAGTTTTAGATTTTTAATTAAAATCTTCTCAAAGATTTATTGAACTAGAGAGTCTGATTGAATGTTTGAAACTAAAGTTCAGTTATTAAGCTAAACTAGCGATAGACTGAAGCAGCATTTATTTACTTTGCAATTGCAGAGCAAAAGCATTTCAAAGGCTACCTAGCTGATCTTCAGACTCTGTCTGTAGCTTATAAGTGAAAAATATTAACAATAAAAATGATTCAGGCTCCCCAGTATGGTCGCCACTATGTTATCACTTAGATTTTCCTTGAAGTTGTGGAAAATGAAAGTAAATCCGAGGTAACCACAAACCAACCTTCAGATACAGAATCTAGCCAATCTGTATCTAGAGAGGGCTCTCTCTTTAAAATTTAGCTTTTTTCTTAGAAAGTTTTAGGCTAGTTATAAGTCCAAGAAATTTGGTTTGAATCTGAATGGTGTAATCCGCCAACTGAGGGAAATATTGAGTATTTTTAGGCCATTGGGCTATGGAGTCGAAAGGATGGCTTTACTGGGTTACGTTTCTACACAAAAGATGGCTTTGCAGGGCAAGATAGCCAAACAGAGAACAATTTTAGATTATAAAATGAATGGAATGGATTTTGAAGGGATGAAAGGCAATTAAGAATCTTCCAACATATTCAAAAGAAAGAAATGAAATGATTACAAATAAAGAGTAGTGAATAATTCTTTACTATAGTAACCAAAATGTTTAAATTAGCGAAGCAAGAGCAATTAAGAATTCGTTGCTTATAACCAATTTAGAAGAAAACATTAAGAATAATTACAACTGAAATCAGAGTACAGTTAAGTAAATTCTGATTTATTCTTTTATGTCAATTATTCAGAAATGGACACAGTGATATTATAAACAGATATAAAACTTAAAACATAGGATAGAAATGACTTATTGAACTGTAGTTCGACACATGAATCCTGCAAAAAGTCTTGAGCTTCAATTCATCATCCAGCAAGCCACAAAGAAATTTCTCCAAAACATTTTTATTCCAAAA
This sequence comes from Pinus albicaulis, assembly GCA_034641835.2. Classification (NCBI taxonomy): domain Eukaryota; kingdom Viridiplantae; phylum Streptophyta; class Pinopsida; order Pinales; family Pinaceae; genus Pinus; species Pinus albicaulis. The sequence continues at coordinate 695,664,559 of CM076570.1, read as the reverse complement.
ATCCAATGTTACAGCAAAGTAGAAGAATCCACCCTCAATACTCCAATTGAGGGAGTATTTATACAAATTCTAAACTAAAATATCTTGAAACAAATATCAAAATTAGTTCACAAATCCCTCCAACTATTTTACATAAATAGAACTTAAGTAAAGGACACTCAAGCTAATGCATCTATTTGGCACTATTTTTTATGGATAGGTGATGAAAAAGAGGATAATTCAAATTTGATCCAACTCTTAGTTGTTGATGAGGCATCCAAGTCACTAACTGCTTCATTTTTTGTGAATTTTGCTTCAACAATTCTGCAAACTTGGGTTCCAATGATACATTTTTATTTCTCAATACGTAATAGATATGTAAAAATTGAAAGAGGTTATTGTGTATAAATAGTTTTTTTAGATAAACCTCTTTCAGTTTCCTAAAAGTCCTCTCTAGCTGTGCACAATAGGTTATGCAAAATATGTGTAAAACAAAGTTTTACAGAGTCTGAGAAATAGCCTGTAAAGATGTACATGTATCTGAAATCACTGTGCAAAACGTGAGATAGGTTTTTGTAGATGGGTTTCTTGGGAATAAAAACCTCCTTCAGTTTTGTATGATGTATTTTTTATTTACCAAAATCTACTCTGCAAAATGATGACTTAACTGGTATTTTCTGCAAAAAGTGCTTTCCAACATTGTTTAATATTCCCAAAACCATAATATCTGTTAGAAAAGTGAGAGAGGTTTTTGTAGATGGTCCTCTTAAGAACATAAACCTCCTTCATTTTCTCAAAATTCATCTTGGATTGATCACAATAGTTTCTGCAAAACAATGACTAAAACATGCAATTTCTGCAAAAATATTACTTCTTCTTGTGTTTTTCATCTTTTCACTTTTTTGTTCTTTTGACTATTTTACTTTCACTTTAGACAAAATTCAATGTTGGTGAAAGTATTTTCATTTCCTCTTTTTACCATTTTACTACCTCTGTAATTACTTTTACTGTTTTACCTTTGACTGTTCTATAACTTCATTTTAACTTTCACTCTGACTTTTACCTGATACACTTTAACCACTGATACTCTTTAGCTGTTATGCTTTCTAACCTCTGTTAATTCTCATTTAACTTTTACCATTCACTGTGCACATTTCATCATTCTAATCTCTCTCTAACTTTGTATACAAACTATGGAATGAGATCAGTCTGTGAAGGTTTAACTCTTCATGAGATAAATTGGCAGATTTCTCAAGCATATCTCCTATCGACAGGGGAGTCAAGGCTTGACCAGGTTGAAATTGAAGCATCTCATTGATAGACTAAGCAGTAATTGGGAAAAGGATGTCTTGGTTTGGGGATAAGACTGCTCTCTGGTTAGGATCATAATTGGCATGGCAAAGATGGATTATTTCGGGGAAAATATGAACAGAGGGAAAGAGGTATCGGGGAAGATTAGATTCCCATAACCCAATTGTATCCAAGCCATTCAAATAATTATCTCTGCAGTGACAAAAAAATCGAAGAGGGCTTTCAGTAAAACTGAGGTCTTTTATTTGGAAATCCCTGTCGACTAATGATAAATAATCCAGGTCTCTCTGAGGGGCGTTCAATGGGGCTACACTCAGGGCTACCGGAACTTCCATTTTGGTTCTTGTGTATTCAAAGTGGAAATTTCGGGGGTTTTTTACAGAACGGGCGCAATTTTCGTTTTGGAAGTTTGATTTTAGTTGCAGGAATTAAAACAGACCAATATTAACCTTTTTTTCAGACTATGACGTGAATTTAACACTGGAATGCGGATTTTTCAAAGAGTTCCAGCAAGAAATCGGATAAATACCTGTTTTTAGAGAAAAAACTGTGATTAACAGGTATCAGCTGGCGGCGAATGGACTATAGGAAACTGGACTGGAAGTAACTTTCAGCAGAATTCAGTTGAACAGTAGTTTGGCATTTGATTTTGAATTTTTTCCCACAGAGGGCATAGTGGCTTTTAACACACAGAATGATGAAAAAATGCGCGAAATTTGTTTTATTCGTAAAGTCAAACGGGGCAAATATTTTATTATTTTTATGGAATGACGTCACAGTGTATGATGGACACGTCATGGGGAATGGGCGGTAAGTGGTAAATTCCGCACCGCTTTTTGGAGCACGCGGTATTTCATGAATTGGTAGCAATTCCATTCAGCACACAACGCGTGGCCGATGTACTGTTTGGAAACCGCTCAGATTTCGCACGTTAAACTTCGTATAAGGGATGGATAGCGAAATTTTTGTGGGCCGTAGATCTCCACGCAGATGATCCGACGGTTGACATGACGGGAAGTTGGCGGGGGAGTAAATGAACGGGGGTCCGAAGTAATCAATGTTAATTAATTATTTCGGGCGGGATTTCATTGGCGGAGGGATGTGATTATTAATTAATCCAAGTGATTAATTAATCTCAATGGTTTATGAAGGGTCGGGGTTACGGATGGGTTTCGGGTTTTATTTTTTCCGTTTAAAACATATAAAACGTATGTTTTAAACTCTTTTTCAATATTTTTATTATATGGTAATAAATTAATGAAATTTATTAACCATAGGGGGTAGGAATAGTTTGTAAGGATATGTTCTTAGCCAAAGGGATTTTATAATGTGGGTATTTGATTTCATCATATGGGTTTAATTAACTTTGACTAAAAACTTATAATACAAAGGATTTTTGGGATATTACATAGGAGGAGTTATATATATAGGAAAAGTTAATTTGTCTGAGGATTTAATAATTAAAGTTAAATGTTAATATGACAAAGGGACATGGAAAACTCAAAATTCTTTACACAACTAAGAAAGTGAAGATTTCTGAATCAAATTGCATTATATCAACTTCAACACTTAGATTTAGCATAGCAAGTAATTTTGAGGGACTTTATGAAATATGGCATGATTTTCCTAAGTAAAAATGGGATTTTACTTAGGAAATGATTAAGAGTGAATAAGTATAATAATGGATAACTTCAAGTACTTAGGGCTTTTCAATTATTGGGCCGAGGGTCCGGTCCCTCCAAAAGTCAAGGAAATGCCTTGAGCGCCTTTAATCTTCAAATTCCTTAGCACTTTGGGTGAAATTAGTAAAATTGTTAGGGAACAAGTGAGAGGGGAAGTTAATTATTTTGACTTTGCTTTACTCTGAAATTCTGCCAATTTAGTGTTCTCTGCACTTGGTGATGAAAGTAAAGGATTAAACACATTTAGCACCATCATTCATCACATGAAACTTTGCAACACCATCTACTTTACTCGACCATTTTATCTTCTTTATTAGGGTGCACTTTGGCTGGCAAACCCTTATCAATCTTCTTTTCTTTTACATGACAAATCTATCTAATTCTACACTTATTGCATCCAAGGGCTTAGATTAAACTGTTGAACACCTTTTATTAACTCTACCTATCTACTTATCTGCCAAGATTAAACTGTTTGGCTAGACATTTATTCTCTATTCTACAACATGAAATTGAAAAATGAATGAGTCAAGTTTAAACAGTTTGACTCTTCATAAATTGTGGCAAAAGTTTGACAAGCTGCACACAATTTTGTTTATTACATCAGAGCAAAAAGTAGTGCCATTTAGACTTGCACACTTTCCTTGGGCTTTCTTTTTGATGGGGTTCATTTCTTTCACTTTTTTGACCATTTTATTCTTTTTACCCTTTGATTTTTCTTTTAGGGTATACCCTCTTTACATTTTTTAAATTTTTTTATTTTTTGATTTTTTTTAAAAATATGGAACACCTTTTGCAACAAGAAAAAGGTTTGAAATATTGCATAGTTCAACAAGTCAATCATGAAAAATGACACCTATTGGTATAGGAGTCTAACAGAACAGACCGCTGGAAAGGTTGGTTTACTAGCTGAGGATGATATGAAGCGTTGTAAGGCCATGTAGGAGGCATATACTAGTATGGGGGAGTGGGGGTGTGCCTAGGTTGCAGGGGTGCGCTCCGATTCATTAGGGTAATTTTGAGTTCTAAAATGAGCTTCCTAAAGAAATTATAAAATAATTGTGGAAATAATAAAATAATATTTTATTACATCATGAAATTTTAGAGGGAAAAAGAAAAAACTACTTTTTCAAATTGTATTTTCAACTTATCTCCGAAATTTTTTACTCAAATTTCAAGCAGGAGTACTTGTTGGATGCAAAATTTAATTCCTCATCCAAGGAGCACCCATGTTTCATACTTTCGAAGGATCGTGATAAACTAAAAATTAAAAATACATGAAAAATGTGATTGCAATCACGTGTTTTCATGTATTTATCATTTTTCGTGTAGCAGACTCCATCAAAAGTGTGCAACATGGCTACTCCTTGGATGATGAATTAAATTTTGCATCCAACGAGTACTCCTGCTTGAAATTTGAGTAAATACTTTGGGAGATAAGTTGAAAATAAAATTTGAAAAATTAGTTTTATTATTTTATTATTTTTTAATATTTTTACCCTTTTAGTTAAAAAATGGTGAATCACCCCCCATGGTTAACATCATCATCTTGAATCCTATTGGTTCTTATAAATTCTATTTTTGTTGTACATTTTTCTTAGGTGCTTAGATTCCCCCCATGGTTGCCCATTTTAGACCTCAAAATTCCCCTAATGGTTGTGATAATAAGAGTAAGGTGCACCTTGCATACATTTTTGATATGGCCAAGGGCCTTGATGCCTTCTCTAGTTGATGAAATAGATTTGCTCTGGCATTGCTTCCCCACCTTCATATACAACCTTAAGTACAAGTAAGGAGGGACACTTGTCTGTGGCATGATTCTCTTCACAGACTAAGAAAACCTCTATGAAATTTACTGGACATTGATTTCTTGGGTGCTTCCAGATGCATATAGGAAAAATTATGGGCAGGGCTCTCTCTACTTCCTCTTGCTTCCTTTTGACCTTCATTGTGTCCATTTTCAAAGAAATGGTTTGCAACATGTCACTCTTTAGGTCCTCTAGAATGTTTCCAATATCATGTTTGATGGAGGTGGAAGAGGAAGGGCTATTGGATGTACTCTGGTTGGCTCTACACTTCTACCTAAATTCCCTAGAATAGTTGTGGAAGAAATTTTTTATTTTTTCATAAGGTAATTAGTAGATACCTCCTCTTGATAGCATATTAAAGGTTTCTATCATCTCTTCTCAGATCCCTCGAATAAGTACAAGTTTAAGCGATGTAGGATCAAGAGTACAGTTGGCTCTTTTATAGTTTAATTGAAACCTCTCTTCATAGTCCTGTAAGGGTTCATCAGGCCCTAGATTCATCCTAAATATCCCATCCTTAGTTTCTTTGGACCTACAGTAGTCAATGTACTTGTTTTTTAATGTATATTCCATCTGTGTTGAGGTAGTGATGTTGTCCCCAGGTAGACCCATGAACCAGTGTAAGGCTGCATCCTTGAGGGTGGATGGGAATACCTTCAACTTATGATCATCAGAGGTGTACTCATAAGTCCTAAAAACAACAACAAATTAAAACATGAATATGTTAAGGTTCTTATAGGTAAGTCCATGGAAGTGTGGAAGAGCCGAGGGGCTAATGTTTTTCATCTTAGTTTCCCCATCTGCCTCTCTTATGGGAAAGGCTCTCTATATCCCAGACATGGTTAAGATAGGTGAAGCAGGTTCCTCAGTTGAAACAACGTCTTCTTCTTCTTCTTCCCCAATAGGATCCTAAAAATATTTAGAAGGCTCCCCTATAGGGGGTTCAATATCGCTTCCACTGAAGAAGAGTGAAGGGTGGCTAGGAGGTGATGTAGGGGTTTCAGGTAAGGTTTGTCTTTGAGTATTCATAGTCCTATAAGGCATGAAAATGAGATATTTTTGTATTTTTTCAATATTTCTGAAATAACATGAAAAGAAAGGAAAGCATAAAACAATGCTAAAAACAAAGTCAAATCATCTACTAGACACCTCCCCGGAAACGATGCCAAAAAGTGGTGAGCCCTGGTATTGCACCAAGAGTGCTGCAACTCCCAGGGGCTTCCCTACTTTACTTTATCAAACCAGGGTTTATAAAAACTTGTAGGTGACAGTGCTATATACACAACAGATGCATTCTGCTCATGTCATCCTCTTCTTTTTTACGAGAGGGTACTATTTCTTAAACTGTGATAAGGACTGGAAAATAAATTATTGGAAGGAAATGACAGAAAGGAAACTAAGCTAAATTTCTAAAAAGAAATGACATGAATGAAATTAATTTAATTTACAAAAAATGAAACGGCTGAAAAGAAACTAAACTATATTTTTGAAAATAAATGGCAAAAAGGAAACTAACTCTAAACCACAGTTAACTTGGCCAAACGGCTAAATGGACTCTATTTATCCTATGGTCTATCTACCAGGCTTATACCCATGCACCTAAGCTATCCATGACTTAATCCTAATTGAAAAAGTGTTTATTTTTCCATTTGGAGGAAAGAAAAGGGCTAAAGAGGCTAATGGAGGGCTTAACACATGAAACATGGCCTAGAAGTGGAAAGAGGGTGTTTAAACCTTATAAAAACTTATAATATGGTGCAAAGATACTTTGGAGAGTAATAATTTGAAATATGCGATGGAGGAGATGTGATGGAGGAAAAATTTTTGATATCGATATCGCAATCACAATATCAAAAAATTAAAGGGATAGTGGAAGTGTTGTTCGAGAGTGGGAGTGAAGTGAGAAATGCGATGAGGTGAAAGGTGCAATGTTGCGATTTTGAAATAGCATAATCGGTGAAAGTGAGCAGTAAATGTTTAAAAGAAAAGGGGAAGAATTGAAGTTTGTGATTTACGATGTGGTGGTAATATTGCATCGATGAAAATGAGCAGTAAGTGTTTAAAGGAAAAAAAAACTAAATCACGTGAAGTGCGACTGTGATGGGTGACATGGCTGTGGGAGTGGTGGTAGAGCACACTCGCAATATCGCAATCAGTAGGTAGGAGCGGTAAGTTTTAAAGGATTGAAATAAAAAGTGCGATTTGTGATAATGTGATGGGATTTTCAGAAAAAGGCGGAGTAAGGTTATTCCAAATGTTTTTGACATAGAAATGAGGAGCGAAGGAGAAAGGAGGGAAAAAGGAATATTGCAATCGGGGTCTCAAAGCGGAAGCTGTTAACAAGGACCAAATGGGAAATGCGATTGCGAAAAGGAGCGATGGTAAGTCCAAAGGGAAAAAATGTCGTCTCTAATGTTTTCAATTGTTTTTGATAAAAGAGCAACAAAGGGAAGTAGAAAGGGATATCGCATTCAGGCTTTGAATGAGAGAGAATTAACAAAGATCATAAGCAATTTATGATTTGGATGGAACGAGGTATGGCGAGCAAGAGTTTTGAGGAGAAAGGGCGAAGGTATAATTCTAAGGCTTTTCAAGCGTTTTGGGAATGAAAAGGGGAAATGGATGAAAATAAGAAAGAAAGGAAGGAAATGGAGGCCCAAAAGTAGTGCTCAGTCATGAAAACAGAGTTGGTAAATGAAGTGGGATGGGACAACAAGTAGTTTTTGGTCCATGGGATGGTCTACCCTCCTCGAGCTCTATTGACAGAGATGAGAAGGGGGTCTTGATCCACAACCTTTAGAGTTTTATCATCTATTCTATTCTATTACCCACGAGCCTAGCTCTATGAAACCTAAATCAGTCGCATGAAATCAGTCTGCTCATTTCATAAAAGAATAACCTCATACATCTCTGAAAGTTCCATCACTGAGTAAAATAATAAAACGCTCAATAGCTTGCAAGAAAGTTTCAACTAGAATTTACTGGAATTGACTAACTCTTCCTACCTCTAGCTCTGCTCTTTTTATTCTATAGGGTAGCTACCAACAACTCCATAGAAAATAGTGATTGAGTCCACTTCACTCGAAGTAAAAAAAGATTGAGTGCACTCCTCTCTGAGTTACTTGGATGCCTCTAGAATTCGAATTGTTGGAGTGAATCCTTGGGACCATTTGGATGTCTTTGGAGTTTGAATTGCTGGAGATAATCCTTGGGATACTTTGGCTACCTTTGGAGTTTGAATTGCTGGAGAGAATATTTTGGATCCTTTGGCTGCATTTGAGAGTTAAGGAGGGTGGACAATCCTTCAATAATTTCTCCTTGCTGTCTCCTCCAAGTCTTTATGATAAAATCGTTATAAAAATGCTTAATAATTCATGATTTCCTGCACTCAACCTCATATTAGGCACTAAGAGTATGTTAGCATTAATCACCACCTATACTACCATCATAAACCAAATAATAATAAAAATGCAAGAAAAAGAGATCTAAGAAGGAAAAAATGTGACCATTTAAACCCCTCCAAATATGTCTAATGATGGAGCTCTTTGACACAAACTTTTATTTCTGATCTGAGTACCCATGTCGCATACTTTTAATGGAACCTGCTACATGAAAAATGATAAATACATGAAAAACGTGATCGCAATCACAATTTCTCATGTATTTCTCATTTTTTGTGTAGGAGTGTCCATCGAAACTATGCAACATGGGTACTCCTTGGATGAGTATTTAAATTTTTCATCTAAAAAGTACTCTTGCCCGAAATTTGAGTAAAATATTAGGCAGATAAGTTGAAAATATGAGTTGGAAAAAGTGTTTTATTATTTTATTATTTTTTAATATTTTTACGCTTTTACTCCAAAAATGGTGAATCATCCCCCATGGTCGACATCATCATATTGAATCATATTTGTTCTTATAAAGTTAATTTTGGTTGTACATTTTTCTTAGTAGGCCCATTTTGGACCTCAAAATTTGCCTAATGATCATCACCTTTTTACCTTATTAAGTCTTTTTTTCTTGCATTTTAATTATATTATGGTCTTATGATGCTAGTGTATATGATGATTGTGGCTTATCATACATTAGGTACATAACATGAGTTAAATGCAGGAAAATCATGAAGATACTGCATTTTTGGTGAATATTTTTCCATTAAGACTCACCGTAGAGAGCAAGGAGAGATTATAGGAAGATTTTCCACCCTCCTTAACTCCCAAAGGAAGCCAAGGGATCCTCGAGATTCCCTCCAACAACTTGAAATCAAAGGCAACCAAACAAACTGAAGATCAAGTGCACCAAAGCCACATTTCACTTGCAGTCACATGGACTCATCACCTACTTTTTAGGGAGTTGTTGTTAGCTACCCTTTTGGTTAAATAGGGTTGAGCAAGATCTCATTAGGATTCAAACTTTGGAGAAAGTCATTAGTCTTTTTTCTCTTGTAATAAGTTTTTGAGACTTTCATGTTGATGTAATGAGACTATATTTTGCAATAAAATGAGTATTCAGATTTTGCTTCACTGATCTCATTTCAGAGAGCTAGGCTTGTGGGTTAGTGCACAATCTATGTACCTTAGTATCTCTTATATAATCGTTCTTTACTTTCATGCCATTTAAGCTAGTTTTTCTTATGATTATTTAGCTAGTTTTCTTGCATTTTCATTCACTGTTTTTAGTTTACTTCCATTTGTCTTTTTATGTAGATTTAACTCGCTTACATATTGGTAGAATAGGTTATAAATTCAGAAATCTGTCAGTTAAGCCAGCCCCTCTCATCTCTTTCACTAGAGCTTGAGGAGGGTAGACCTTCCCGACATGAAAAAAATTCTTTTTAGTTTATGATTTCTTGGAATGGATAAGTTAGGTTGTTGTAATTCCATGGATATTTTTAGAATTTTGTGTTAGATCTCTATTTGGAGGGTAAAGTAGATGTTATTTCCACATTCAAGTCTTTTTTTCCATTATATTTATCATGAAAATTTCCATATTTATTTCATGAATAGGTAGTTTTCTTGTAGGTTCAGGTAGCACATCCAAGGATAACTTCACTAGCACCTTTAGCTTCATCTCTCACACTTCATCAGCCCTTTGTTCAGTAAAATCGCCGTGAACATTGTTTTCAGATTTTTCATCCCTACACCATGAGAAAACCTTAGGGGTCCAAGAGAGGCCTCCCAAGAGGTTATGAGTGTGGCGAAGGGGTGGGCCACCTTGAACTCATCTAAAACCACCTTCACTGCACCTTCCCTACCCTTTTCAAACCCATTTTTGGCCTCAGATTTCCCTTTCACAGTTTCCTGTAGTAATTCAGGGCTTTCCTATAGCACTACAGGAAACCTGTAGCAGAACTTAAATCAACACTAGTGGGACCCTCCTTAAGCCCAGAAAAATATTGTATTCATATGAAAATCAAGCACAGTTAAGCATGGTCAATTGTGGTCCAACATTGCATTGTGACAAGGATTGTCTCAATATGGAAACCAACCACGGTCAATCATGTTTATTTTAATGTTTATAATATTTATAATAGGGTTTATATATGTTTTGTTTAAAATATTAGTCCGTTGGGTTTAATATTATTCCCCTGGGTTCATAATCCCTTGTAATTTTAGTATGAATACCTTGGGTTTATTATTACCTTGGGTTTATAATATCAGTAATGGTCAACCATGGTCAATAATAGCCAACCATGGTCAAATATGGTTGAATTTTTCATTGTGAAAATGATTGTGTGAATATGAAAATCAACCATGGTCAATCGTCGTCCAACGTCGCACTGTGACAAGATTGTATTGATATAAAAATTAATCTTCATCAATCATGGTCAACCATGGTACAACATTTCATTATGAAAAAGATTTTATCAAAATGGAAATCCCCCATGGTCAACCATGTTTATTTTAGGGCTTAGAATATTTATCTTAATGTTTATATACCTTGGTTTTATAAATATTTATCCCTTGGGTTTATAATATCAATCCCTTTGGTTTATTAATCTAAGGTTTCATATTCCTAGGGTTTAATATTATTCCCTTAGGTTTATAATCCCTTGGGGTTTTAGTATTAATTCTTAGGTTTTATTATTCCTTTGGGTTTATAATATCGATCATGGTCCACCATGCTTAGTCATGGTTAGCCATGTTCCTACGTCACATTGTGAAAAATATTGTCTCAATATGAAAAGTAATAATTGTCTCAACCATGGTCTCATGTCTCATTATGACAAAGATTGTTTCAATATGTTAATCATGGTCAACCATGGTCCAATGTCGCATTGTGAAAAATATTGCCTTGATATTAAAATCAAGAACGGTTAAGCATGGTCAACCATGGTATTGATATGAAAATCAAACACAGTTAAGCATGGTCAACCATGGTCAACGATGATTGAATGTTGCATTGTGAAAATGATTGTCTCAATATGAAAATCAACCATGGTCAACTGTGGTCCAATGTCGCATTGTGAAAAGATTTTCTCGATATGAAAATAAATCTTGGTCAAGCAGGATCAACCATGGTCCAACTTTGCATTGTGACAAGGATTGTCTCAATATGGAAATAAACCATGGTTAACCATGTTTATTTTAGGGTTTATAATATTTATATTAGGTTTTATATACTTGGGTTTATAATATTTATCCCTTGGGTTTATAATTCCCTCGAGTTTATAATTTCTATCCCTTAGGTTTATTAATCCAAGGGTTCATATTCCTATGGTTTAAAATTATTCCCTTAGTTTTATAATCCCTTGGGTTTTTAGTATTAATCCCTAGGGTTTATTATTCCCTTGGGTTTACTATATTGATCCCTAGGTTTTACTATTCCCTTAGGTTTATAATATTGATCATGGTCAATGATGGTCCAACGTCACATTGTGAGAAAGGCTCTCTCACTATGAAAATCAACCATGGTCAGTCATGTTTATTATGGGGTTTATGGTCACATTATGGCAAACATTGTGTGTTGGTCAAACTTTCACATTGTGACAATCATGGTCATCCATGGTCAACTACGGTCCAATGTCATATTGTGACAAAGATTGTACCAATATGAAAATCAACCATGGCTAACCATGTCCAATCAATTTCCAATGCGACATTGTGCCAAATGTTGTCTCAATATGAAATTCAATCATGGTCAGCCATAATAATTAATAATAATTGTTATTATTATTATTAATTAATTAATTAAATAATTAATAATTATTATTTATTATTTATGATTAATAGTTAAATACTAGTTATTATTATTTATTATTTATTCATTTATTATTATTATTATTATTATTATTATTTTTGACTTATTTAATTAATTTATTATTATTTAATTATTAATTAATTTTTAAGTATGAGAGGTTTCCAAATTTCATTATATTCTATATCATTTTTGGTATTCAACTGTGTTAAGTAAGTCATTCATCTATGATCATTTCCATGAGGTAGTCGTAACTGACTATTTTCTCATGATTTTTTGAATAGTCCACTTAGCACTCATTGCATCGGGTGATGCTCATAGGAATGAAAACCCTGTAAGTGATTATTGATGTTATGTGATTCATTTCAGTAGTTTCAATCCCACTTCACCCCTGTGAGCATCACTCGATGCAATGAGTGCTAAGTGGACTCTTCAAAAAATCATGAGAAATTAGTTAGTTACGACTACCTCTCATGGAAATGGTCATAGATGAATGACTTACTTAATGCAGTTCAATCCAAAAAATGATATATAATATAATGCACTACGGAAACATCTCATACTTAAAAATACAAAGAGTGAACGGAGCTCTACATGAATCGTTCATGAGACACAATACTTGCTAAGGTTTGGAAAATGGGTTAGAAAGCTAAGTGGATTTGATTGTGGGGAAAAAGTCCACATTTAAGTGCACTTGAGCCAGAGGAGCTTTGGGATGGGTGACCTCCTGGGAAGGCTTGGTTACCAGGTGCAAGCCTCGCAAGTGATGATTGACGCCATGTGATTCATTTCACTCGTTTCAATCCCACTTCTTCACCTCAGTGAGCATCACATGATGCAATGAGTGCTAAGTGGACTATTCAAAAAATCACGAGAAATTAGTTAGTTACGACTACCTCTCATGGCAATGGTCATAAATGAATGACTTACTTAACGCAGTTGAATCCCAAAAGTAATATCTAATATTAATTAATTATTAATTATTTTTATTAATTATAATAATAATAATTATATTATTATTATTATTATTATATATTTATCAATGATTTTTGTGATAAATAAAAATAAAACCTTCCACATATATAACCCACATTCAATTAAATTGTCACTAGTTTTACTTTAGTGAAGGTACACCAATGGATCAACATCTTTGTAAATCCCTATACCACCAAAATATGAGGGGGGTGATCGGTTGCAATGTGTAAATGGTATAAAACCTAACTCAATCACTGACTCTTCATGGAATATTTTGGTTTCTTCTCCTTTGCATATTACAACCAACAAACACCTCACACGATCGTACTATATCAATTTAAGGGCTCTTCATCTCAAACCTCCAACCAAATCATATGGCCCCCACTAAAAGAAAAGAAACCACTAGTACACATCGAGAGAGAGAGGCTCTTCCTGACTCTCTTCCAAAAAAAAATAAGATGACAACTGCTGAAATCGACATAGAAGAATAAGAAAGGTTGAAGCAGGAGGTGCCCACAAGGGGCCCCAGAGTTCAAGTGCCCCATGCATGTAATTCAAGGTTAGACAATGTTACTAGATCTTTGGATTTCAAAACTTTAGGATCCACCATCGACATTTTATTACCTACGTCAGAGGGATCCAAAAGCACCATAGAGATCATGAGAGAACTGGGCTATGACAATGGTACGAAAACCATTGAATGTTTACTACAAATTGTCTGAACCAAAGAGTCCCTAGAGTTTTAGAAGGCACACAAACTGATGGATTGGTTATTTCCAATTCAAACAAAATTATTGCAAGAGCTCACCAGAGAGCGGGGATTTCATAGAGGTGGACAAACTGTTGATTGGATATTTCGAATGGCATCCATTTTTTTTTAAAACCAACCTCGATCCATCTTAACTCCGGATCTATAAAATGCCGAGAGGGATCAAATCTCTCGAGGTGAGAACATTTTTTTTGAGTTAAAAGCTTGAGGAAAGGTTTGCACCTCGAGATATTTGATCCCTCTCAGCACTTGATAGATCTGGAGTTAAGATGGATCTAGGCTGGTTTCAGTGGTGTGCTGCCAAGGAAAATCTATCGAAGATATGATTGATTTTATCAATAATATGTAAATATATCAAATATTAATATAATCATTTTAAATATGGTAAATATTTCTGATATTAACTTGGTCATTTTAATTTTAAATTTTCTTAGTTACCTCAGTTTGTTCAGATGATAAATATTGTTAATAACTTTAATGATGAAAAATGATGAAATAAATTTTTTGAATGCAAAGTGACAATAATAATGTTGAAAGATAGAAAATGTGAATAATAAGAATGTAATCATGTTACAAATAGTCTTCATTGTGATCAATCTCAAACTATTCTCCTCTACTATTCTTATTGTCACCCTTGTTAGTTTTGTCATCTTTTCATATCGATTATATGAAAAAGAAAATTTAAATTGTAAATAATTTAAATCTTTCGCTCGAGTTGTTGTAGTAAACATGATACCTTGTCTCTCTCGCTCTCCAATATTAATAGGTTAAATTACTATAACACAAAAATCAATGTGAATTGTCAATACCGTTTTGTACTTACACTAAAATCAATGCATATTGTTAATCCAATCACTTTAAAATTAATGCACCATCTTATATCCAATTACATCAAATCAGAAATCAACATCTACATTGAAATCAATGCATTTAATGCAAGAAATCAAATAAGATTAGAAAATAACTTCTACACTAAAATCAATGCATTTAGTGCAAACAATAAAATAGAATTAGGAATCATCTACATTGAAATCAATGCATCTAGTGCAAGAAATCAAATATAATTATAAATCAACATCTACATTGAAATCAACACATCCAGTGAAAGCAATCAAATAGTATTAGAAATCACCACCTACACTGAGATCAATGCATCTAGTCCAAGTAATCAAATATCATTAGAAAAAAATATCTAACTAAAATCGATGAATCTAGTGCAAATGATCAAATAAGATTAGAAATCACTATCTCCACTTAAATCAATCCATATAGTGCAATAAATATTCTTCCCTCTCTCCACCCTCCATCCATATCTATATCCCCCTCCATCTCTCTTTTTTTGTCTCTCTATCTCACCCCCCTAAACACACATGCTCTCGCACTCCATGTCTATCAATCTCTTTGTCACTCCCTCCCTCTCCCCATCTCTCTCTTCTTCCCTCTCTTCACCTTCCATCTATATATCTATCTTCCCATTCTCTCCCTCGTTAATATATCTCTTTCCTCCTTTTGTCCTCTCTCTCTCTCTCTCTCTCTCTCTCTCGCTCTATGTCTTTCTTCTTACCTCCCCCTCTCTCCCCCTCTAAGTCCATCTGTCTTTCCCTCCCTCTCTCTACTCTCTCACATCCTCTCTTTTCCTTCTGCTCTTTCCCTTTCTCTCCCATCTCTCTCTCTCTCTCTCTCTCTCTCTCTCTCTCTCTCTTCACCCACCAACTATGTTACTATATCCCTCCCTCTCTCCTTATTTCTCATTCTCTCCCCACTTATTTCCATCTCTCCTTCTTTGTCTCTTTATCTCACCCCCAAACATACACTCTCTCTCTTTGTCTCTCCCTTGTCACTCCTTCTCTCTCTCCTTTTCTCACTCTCTATATTTCTTATTTCCTACCTCTCTCCCCCTCTAACTCCATCTCTCTATCGATCCCTCTCTCCTCCTCTCTCTCAAGTCCACTCTCTCATCCTTTCTCTCTGTCTCTCTCTCTCCTACCTCCCTCTCTCTTTCATGATCTCTCTCTCTCTCTCTCTCTCTCTCTCTCTCCGCCCCTCTCTCCCTCCAACTAAATTAATATATCCCTCCCTCTACTTCTCTACCCCCTTCTCTCCATACATCCTATTTTGTATCGTTTCTCACCCCTAAACATACACACTCTCTCTCCTTCTCTCCCTTGCCACTCCCTCACTCACTCTATATTTCTTCTTCCCTCCCTCTCTCCTCCTCCAACTTCTCTCTATCCCTCCCTCTCTCAAGTCCTCTCTCTGGTCCTTCCTATCTCTCCCCTTCTCTCTTACCTCCCTCTCTCTTCTGCCATCTCTCTCTCCCTCCTCCATATTTGTGTCTCCCTATCTCACTCTTCATTCCTCCTCTCCCCTTTCCTTTAGTTTCTCTCCATCTCTCCCTTCTCAATCCCCATATATCTCCACCTCTACGACTCTATATCTTTGTTCGCCCCTCCCATATATATCTAGAGTTAATATATATCATGATACATTTATATATATTATAATATAATAAATTTAATAGTGTATTAATTGAAAGTTATCAAATTTAATAATATTAATATTATAATATATTAATATGAGTATTAGATTTAATAATAATAATGATGTTAATCTTTTAGTATTATATTAGGGTTATTAATGTTTTTATTGCATGGTATTAATAATAATTTAGTCTATGGTATTTGGACCATAGGCTTCATCTAAATAAAACCTATTTTTTGAGTGTTCGTAAATATAACGCAGATTATGGAGTAAATATGAAAAGAGGTTTTGTTTATTTATACTTTTATTTATTTGCCATACTTCTTTTATTTACTATGGTATTTGGCCCATAGGCTTGTTATATAATTAAATTTTTATTTATAATCATATTTGATATATTTTTATTTATTTACTTTACCTCTTTATACATGTTTTATATTTATTTATTTACCATGCCTCTTTATACCTAATTTATATTTATTTATTTAACATACCTTTTTATACATTTTTGTACTTATTTATTTACCATACTTCTTTTATAAATATGGTATTTGACCCATGGTATTTAGCCCATGGTATCAATATTAATTTATCTTGTGGTATTTGTCTCATAGGCTTCATCTAAATTAAACCTTGCTTTTTGAATTTTTTTAAATATAAAAAGGTTTATGGAGTAATATAAAAGGAAGATTTTATTTATTTACCATACATCTAGTTTATATATATTTTTATTTATTTACAAATTCATTTTACAAATATTTAATTAAAATAAATATTAAAATATTTTAGATTTTGATTGTTTGTTTTTGAATTAACTCCGTTCCTTTTATTTAGGAAATGGTATTGACTTTAGTAAAGAGTAAAGATTAGTAGAAATTCTTTCGGTAAAAATCACATGTAAAAGAACGTGGTCGACGCGTTTCGAACCAACCAGTGTGGTTCATCATCAGGACTATGAGAGATCAGATCCAGACATTAAGTATAAATAGATGTAGAAATTGCTCAACTAGCCGTTAGGATAACGACTAGTTTGACTAAGAAAAAGTAAATATTCCATTATTTATTTATTTAATTGATTAATTAATTTCTATTTCTTTATTTATTATTATTATTTTAATAAATTTTTACAACCTTTAATATATTTAAACATCTAATTGACCAATTCAATAATATAATGGTAAATAATTTAACCAATCTTGGTGCAAAGAGTAAAGATGTTTAAAATTTTATTTAATTTGGAAATTCAATGTGATAATTTTTTTTGTTAAAGGTAAATTTATGATCCATTCAAATTCAAGTATATAATAAAGCGATTATTAAATGGGTGAGATAATTTACTATCCATTCAAATTATATAAATAAGACATAGTTGTATTTTAATAATTAATCTCAGCCTATTAATAAGTTAAAAAAGATATATATAATTTAAATATTCAAGATATAAAATTAAAAATTAGACTCATGCTTTGGCACATTTATTATTTTTTCAAGAGTCATTAAATGATTCCTATGCTAGAGTTAACGAAACCAATCCTCATGAAGAAGCCGAGAATCTAGTTAAAGAAAACGAGAAACCCATCAAGGAGTTTCTAGATACATAAATTGAAACTCGGAGAAGAAGTAGGAGGTTAGTAAATGTGTGAATATGGAAAATGAAACTGAAATAGAGAAGCAGGATGTTGTTTGTGAAGTGGAAGGTCACAAATAGGGAGAAAGGAATCAAAGATTACTAGACGAAGTAGAAGCTAAAGGCGGACAAATAGATACCGTCATATAACAGATCCTCGTAGTTTAATTATTACACGCTTCTAACCTTTACCAGTCGTATATTTCGACCTTTATGTCAAAAATCTGGTGGACTTTGCTGGGGTTTCATGGTTTAAGTTGTATAATTTTTATATCCTTGATATATTAAATGAAGAATTTTAAGTTCACTCAATTTATTTATTATGACAAGGCGTGGTCTATATTTGGTCTATATTACTCAATTTATTTATTATGACAAGGCTTGGTCAATATTTGGTCAATATTAAATTTTTATTAGATGGAAATTTTTTTATCTTAAAAGAATATTTTTTTCCTAATATACATGGGTTTTCAATGTCAAATTACATTTAATTATTTTTTATTTTGCCCCTTGTTAAATGGCGGCTCCCATTCCATTGTCTTTCCCTGGTATTTATTTTCTGTTACCTGTTTCAATTCTGATTTCATAAAAGTTTCAATCTAATTTTCAATCGAAAGGTGAACCTGCTATCACTACTCCAGCTACGGTTCCATGTCTTTATTAACATTGTTAATTCCAAGAGGAGCATAATTTCTTGGATTTTGAATTTCGCTTGATGAAGTTGGATTTTGTGTTTATGATAATTCAAATGCCTGTAACATTTTTTGGATTTGTTGGAATTTCTGAAGTATTTTAAATAATAGAGGAATAAAAAATTCCCCAACTTCAACACAGAAATTTAGTGTAAAATTCTGGACAGAGATGACACAAATTAATTTTTTCATTAAACGTAAAAAGTTATTACAAAATAACTCAGAACTAATATTCTGGCGTTTTACAACAAAAACAACAAGCTGCTACAAATATAGCGTTGCAAAAAACTTGCTCTCTGTCTCATTAAAATTGCACACACACAGTCATTGACTTGCTTTAGTGTGTTACACTCTATTTTTCTTACAGCCTTAGACATCCATTAAAAAATATAACACAGTCCTCACACTCTGTTTTTAGCCTTCTGGCTTTTTTTTACAATAATAAACAGTCCAGATTATAGCCTTGGGGCCTTTCCTTTAAATATGACACACACACCAAATTAAGTCAAACTATATATATATATATATATCCTAAAGTCAAAATGAATTTCACTGCGGCGTTTATAACATAAAAGAAGTATTATGATAGGGTTTAGAACCTCATTACATTTGCCGCATACAAATAAAATCTTAAACCAAAGTTCCAAATTCTTTGTCATAGATTTCAAACACAAAAATTAAATTCCATTTGATAACATTTTCGCATTCCAATTTGGGTTGTAGTGATGTCACCCTCCGAACGTGCGAAAAAATTTTAATCGAGCCTATAGTTCGTTATCGGGTCCGAATGGGGTTTGGGTGACTGTACTCCAAAACTACGTGAACGCTTTGCGATTGGCTGCTAGTGGAGCCCACACCCTCGTGACTTGGCATGGTGGGACCTTTTATCGCGCGCATATAAGCTATGGTGACGAGGCCTGATATTCATGCGATCAAGATGGGATTGGTCGAGAGTGTGAATGACGTGGACTATGGGCTCCACTACCATTTACGTGGCCCATTCAAACAAATCAAAATGGCGGTAAAACCTGTGCTTTGAATGCAGTGGTTGCAGAGTAATGGTGACATGGTGCAACATTGAATGGATAGATGGAGATCCGGGTTGCATGTTCAAACTACGAACCTTCAATGTGTTCACAGGAAAACATGGCTACATACATTAACCAAAAAAAATTGTTTTACAGGATTTTAAAAATGATGTTAAAGGCACATTGGAGTGCACACAACAGAAAACTCTGTCGTTGTTGTACTTCTTCTTCCTCTGCGTAGGGTTGTAGTTGAATTTAAAAATTCAACACTCCCCCTTAAATTCAACTGTTGGATTCTCTTGCATACCCAAACTTTTTCTTAAATAATTAAAACTCTTCTGCCCCAATGGTTTTGTCAGGTTATCAACAAACTCCTCTTCAGTTCTGCAATGTTGTAAAACAATTTCCCCATTGTTCGCTATCTCTCTGATATAGTGATACTTAACATCAATGTTTTTTGTTCTCTTAGGAAACATTGAATTCTTTGACAATGCTATTGCTGAGATATTATCACAATAAATTATTGTGCCTTTTGCCTGTTCATGAAAAAAACTCTTCAACGTTCTTCTCATCCAAACAGCTTGACATGCTACTACTGTAGCTGCCACATACCCTGCCTCTACTATAGATAAAGCCACAATTCACTGTTTATTAGAAGCCCATGAAATGGCTCGTGAACCCATATGAAAAACATAGCCAAAGGTACTTTTCCTGTCATCTATACTTCCTGCCCAATCACTGTTAGTATCTCCAATCAATTCATAATTTTTTGAAGTGGTGTATAAAATTCCATAACTTTTTGTTTCTTTCACATACCTCATAATTCTTTTTGTTGTTTGCCAATGTGTCTCTTCTGGATTTTCCATAAATCTAGAAATTAAACTCACAACATGCATAATATCCAGCCTAGTTGCAGTCAAATACATAAGGTTACCAACTATGCTCTTGTACAAACTTGGATCAAAATCCCTGCTGCTATCTTCTTTGCTTAACTTCAATCCCAACACTATAGGAGTAATTGCTGCCTTACAATCTTGCATATTAAATCTTTCTAAAAATTCATTTACATATTTAGCTTGAGAGATAAAAATCTTATTTTCATTTTTCTCTACTTCTATTCCTAAGAAGTATTTCAGCAGTCCCATATCAGTCATCTCAAATTCATTCTTCATGACTGATTTAAAATTCTCAATAAGGTAAGCATCATTTCCTATGAATATAACATTATCAATATATAAAACAACAATCAGCATCTTACCATATTTCTCTTTAATGTATAATGTGGGTTCTCTTTCACATTTCTCAAACTCATTTTCTAGTAGATATCTATCCTATTGTACCATGCTCTTGGTGCTTGTTTCAGCCCATACAGAGTTGTCTTCAATATAAAAACTTTGTGCTCTTGGTTTTCTTTCTCATATCCCAGAGGTTTTTCAACATAAACCTCTTTAATCAATACTCTATTTAGGAATGTTGATTTCACGTCCATTTGGTAAACTTTCCACTTGTGTTGTGCTGCTACGGATTACACTGCTCTTACTGTTTCCACTCTTGCAACCAGTGCAAATGTTTCTTCATAATATCTTCCTTGTTGTTACTTGTAGCATTTGACAACAAGTTTGGCCTTGTGCCTTTCAATCTTACTTTCAGCATTGCTTTTGATTTTATAAACCCATTTCACTCAAATAACTTCCTTTCCTTTTGGGAGATCAACTAATTCCCATGTACTATTTTTCTCTATGGAATTCATTTCTTCATCCATAGCATCTATCCATTTCTTATCTTTCATTGTTTTTTCAAAATGAGTAGGATCATCTACATGACAATACAATGCAAATAAAGAGTTCAGACCTTCATTTGCTTCCTCTTGCTCATAAATATCATTCATACTTCTGAATCTGGTTACTCTTCCACTTACTGAACTTGTGCTTGTAGAAGCACTCAAATATGCTCCTTGTGGTGTGCTTGGAGAAGCACTATTGTCACTTCTCAAGGGTGTTATCATACCTGCTTGTGGTGTTCCTTGTTGTCCTTGTGTTGGTGGAGGTGGTGCTGCTAATGAGGGATGTATTTCAGCCATCGCTTCCTCATTATCATTATAAGACAAACAGCTTTTTAGATTCACTGTTTTTTCAATGCTTCCATCCCAAGCTTCTTCCTCAATGAATTGTACATCTCTTCTTATAACAAACTTCTTGGTGGATTTTTTATACAGTTGATATGCCTTGGATTCTTCACTATATCTAATAAATATGCACTTCTCCCCCTTACTGTCCAAATTCTTCCTTAGCTGATATGGAATGTGTGCATACGTCACACAACTAAAAACTCTTATGTGGGTGACAAACTGTTTTATGCCACTGCATGCTTCTTTTAGAACTCTGTTCATTACAACTTTTGTTGGGCATCTATTCAAGATGTATGTTGCACAATATACAACTTCAGCCTAATATTCATTTGGAAAATGTTTTGCATTCAACATACTTCTTACCATGTCTATGATGGTTCTATTTTTCCTTTCAGCAAATCCATTTTTTTTGCGGTGTATACCTTGCTGTAAATAGCTTGTGTATCTCATTTTCTCTACAAAAACACAGAAATTCTTTTGAGATATATTATCCTCCTATGTCTGTTCTTAATACTTTAATATGCTGCCCACTTTGGTTCTCAATAAGAGCTTTAAACTGGCAGAACTCCTCAAACTCTTCACCCTTAAATTTCAAGAAATAAACCCATATTTTTCTTGTGTAATCATCAATGAAAGTCAACATATAGTGGCTGCATGCTAGTGATAGTGTTTGCATTGGTCCACACAAATTCGAATGGACAATTTCCAAGGGTTCCTTTGCCCTTATACTCTTTCCTGATGGAAAGTTTTCTCTGTGTTGTTTGCCCAAGATGCATCCTTCATAAAGGTTGTCCGGTTTCTCAATAAATGGTAATCCCCTTACCATTACTTTCCTATGCACCAAATTCAAACCTCCAAAGTTGAGATGTTCAAATCTCAAGTGCCATAACCAATTTTCATCTTTTGCTTCTCTTTGGAATGTCTCTTGTGTCACTGCTGCAATGGCATCTTCTTTCTTCAAATCTACTCTCATCTTGAGAGGGAACTATTGTGGGTATTAATTGTTATATTAAACCTCTCAATATTAATTATCAATCCTGGAGTCGTAAACGTGAGTTGTACTGCATATTGGCTCATCTTAATGGTCAGAGCATATGAGTTTCCTTATTAATGATGAACTAGGTGCTAAAATGAAACACACGTTTGTTGCAAATAAAAAACCTTGAAAATGAAACTTACTAAACTAATTCTTATCAAGCAAACTCCATATTGCAATTAAACTATAATTAAAGTCAAGGCAATCTTCAATCATTCTCCCACTCGCATTCTACTTTTAAATTTCATATGGTAACTTGAAAATCTTAATCTAATTATTCCTCTCATTAACTTGACATTAACACTTGAAATTAATATTGAAATAAGAAAAAAGACACACACAATATGAAAACTCACAAAATAAACTGACCCAGAATACTCTTCATAATAAATTCAAGATTCCAATTAACAAAGGAAACATGCCTAACAACTGCTAACAGAAATACTTAAAATATCCTAAAAATTGCATCGCAAATAATTTATGATAAATCTTCTATTTAAATATTTTAATCTAAACGAAAATGAGCTATTGAAAAGCAAGCCTACTTCAAATTGAATCATGTAAATCAATAGCTAAAACTAAATCACGATGCATTCCAATTCATCTCTTTCCACCTGCACAATCAAACCCATATTTAAACTTGCTCTTACAAGGAAATTACCACACTACGAAAACAAGAATAAAAAAAAACAAAAAAATCTAATTATTAACATTAAATCAAATGAATAAACAAATTAAATGAACATTAAATCTACAAACATCCCAAGAAATCACATAATGCAAAATGTTGATTTAATATTTAAAATGAGCAAGGCTAACATACTCAAATTTGAAGCATCTATAAGATGTTCTCACTAGTGAATCAATTTAGAAATTGAAAATAAAATAAAAAATAATGAACTAAGTGCATAATTAAGAAATATTAAATACTATTAAAAAAATTTAAACAAAAGATAATTCTACAAATTAAACTAAAGCATAATTCCTAAATCTATGAAGACGAGGGACTCGACTCCAGGTCGCAATGGATCCTTGCCACTCCCTGGAGCAAGTCTGAAACTAACCCAACATTAAAAACAAAATTACAATGCTTACAAAAAAAAAATGCAGAAACCAAAAGTTATTGAATTAAATCAAAACATTGCTTCAAATATTAATCAACAAATAAATCATCTGCTGGGAAATTGGAATGCCGGATCTACATCTGAACAAATCAATTTTGCATTGAGAAATCTCCCTAATTTCTGGACGGACTTAATGACTCTGTGCTCTTTACATCTTCAAAAACCGATTGCTTCTTTGATCTTCATTCTAATGGATCGACTCCATCCATTCTACAGCTACTACCTCCATATCTATCTATCAACTTGTTCCCAGCTACGGCTACTACTATCTTCTCCCATATATCGACTACAACAACTTATATATACATTGTTAATTACCAAAATTGGGGTATCTCAATAGCTAATCATAATATAGAAGATAAAAAATTTGCCAGAAATGAGAATTAGCGTGAGACAAAATGCCAAATTCAGGGAAATGTTCCTCCTTTTGTGGGATTCTTCTGTTGCTAGAAGGTGCGTTCTTAGTTTCTACAGGAAATTGAACTTCGTATAGCTGGCAGAGGCATTGTACAACTTGAAATGTTCCAATCTCTCTTTATTTTCTGTAGTAATGGAATATTTTGTGTCCACGATTTCAACTCCCTGTGCTCTGTAAAATTCTTCAGCCCCATTAAAAATAAGGTAGACATGTGGAGACTTTTCCATGACAAGTCGAGCAAGGGAAAGAGAATTTTTAACAGTAGAAAGACCAGAAAAAACTCCACATTTATTTCTGAAACCATCCAAAAAAATTTCTTCCATTTATACTGTGCCTTTTGCAGACAATGCTGAGCCACGACTTGAACTGAAAACTGGGTTGGTCTCAAGCTCCCTTACTAGAAGCTCAATAACGTTAATGGCAAGAAGAGAGGCCTTAAGATCAGAGACACCCAAATTAAGACAATGTAAGAGCAGGTCCTTGGCTTCCTGTTGGCGCTCCTTATACATTTGGAAAATTCAATTTTACAAATGATTTGATGGATGGACTCAATGCTTCATCCTTCTTGGTTGATTGCCCTCTGAGCTGCATTTACGATTTGCATAAAATTTGCTGCTATAGCGCACTCTCCTAGCACCTGAATTACTCACTCGATGAATACGGCATTCTGGTGTCCCTTTTGATGTGGATACAGGCTTTGGGAAGCCTTGCATACCTAAAGATGCAGTTTGAATGCCTGAAGCCTCTATGGGAATCTTACCAGAAGATACAAGTCCCTTATAAACAGGGATAGCAGGTGCTTGGGCACAAGCTACAGTAATTTCAAGGTTGCGTTCCATATGGGAGGACTCAGCGAAACCCCGGATAGTTGAAAGGAACTTTGAGGGATGAAATGAATAAATGGCATGGGAAATGTCTGTATGGTTATTCAAACTACACCCTCGCGTATTCCACTATTAGCGATAGCTTTCTTTCCAAGTATATGTCGAGCTTATTTAGGCTGACAGGAACAATATAATCCTAACTCCACTCGCCTGGCCAGTTCATCCAATGCATGCATCAATGCATTGCGAAAATCCCTTGCACTGGTCTAATTTGCGTTTTGTGAGAAATGAGATTGAAGAGGTACCAACTAAGATTCCTTGCACCAACCAAACGTGGCATCACCAAAAAATTCCACTAACAAACTATCATTTCAAGATGGCTTGGGACTTTTTTTCCAAATCCAAGGAGATCAACCGCAAAGAGCCTCTATGCTAGTTTTGTAGCTTTAGATAAAGAGGGTAAGATTGTTTCTTTTCGAGTTAGATGCCGAAGGCTTCTTTTGATTCCCTACATGATGATTTCTACTGTCATTGCAATCAAGCAACACATGGACACTGAGCATTCTTGATGATACTTCAAGAAGTCTCTCAACTTTTTCTTGGTCAAACACATCTTCACTATGGGTGTATACATTGATATTTGTATCTGCAGATCTAAATGATGTGCCTGGACTGTTAACTGAATATCATATCTTTCCATAAGAAACATTGGCATTTCTTAAAGAGGTAGCCCAGGATTACACCTCTTTTCCACCTGCTGTGCCAACTTCTTCATCAAATGTCACCTTGCATCCTGGCTTGTTAAGCATGTAAGTTCCACCATAAACAACACTGAGCTGTGAAAAGACCTGAGGAAGTTCTCCCAACCCATACAATGGATATATGTATTGTGAATCTCCTATCCAATTACATACAGTTCTAGGTCATCTAGTACGAATACAATCTACAACTGGAGCATGTTGTGAAGCCTCATCTGGCAAAGCAAATCCACCATTCAAATACTCATGTCTTCCCTGACGATAGCTCTTTCACGAAGCCGAATTTCGCCAAATGGTCTCTGGGTTGTAGGAAACACGGTGCTCTGAACACAAATCACGTCTCGAAATTTAGAGATTTTTCTCCATTTGGTCGCAAATTTGATATTTTCACCTACTACAATTCAACTTCCCAGCTGCTGCTTTTATGCATTTGGTGAATTTGTACTCGAGTGCATTCCTGCACCGAACCTTCCTGAAACCCAGAAGAAATTTATTAAAAACACTCATGAAATTAACTAATAACAAGAATAATAACTATTGTTTCTAAATTCCTCTAATTAACAACATAATGGATTAATAATGATTAAAAACACTAGGTACAAGCATGTATTTATTTGATAAAAATCGTAAAAATTTGGACAAAGATATAGCTCAACATCCCCCCACGCTGAACCTCTTGCACATCGTCGT
Organism: Pinus albicaulis; assembly: GCA_034641835.2. Classification (NCBI taxonomy): domain Eukaryota; kingdom Viridiplantae; phylum Streptophyta; class Pinopsida; order Pinales; family Pinaceae; genus Pinus; species Pinus albicaulis. Next base: position 695,638,035 of record CM076570.1, on the reverse strand, counting down.
GCAAGCAAAACCTTTAAGACGATGAAATATGGTAGGGAAAATGTCAGAAAAGATTTTAAGTAAAGATGGAGATGCGTGATAATGAAATACCTTCATTAGCCTGCAACATAACTATTAAAATGCCAGCCAAAACCATGTGAAATAATAAAACAAGATTAGGTGCCGAAAGTAGACATGATGGAGAAAATAGTATCGCATATACTTGTTACCTTGTCTCAAATTTTGTTTTTGCCCAAAGTCTTATGAGAAAATCAAGTTTTACTGAAGAGGTGCAATTTTACAAATACTACCACAGGTTTCATGCACCTACAATAGCAATCTTATACCTAGGTCATTCAACACATATTTAGAGGAAACTATAGTCAATAAACATTGTCGGAAACCAACGACTTGTGACTAGTCATCATTGAGTAATTCATCACTTCAAATACCATATAAAATTAAAGGAAATTATGATACCAATCAACAACGTCTTTATAGAGCACTCTAAATTATGTTGTTATCTAGATTCAAAAATAGATTTCCTCTTAATCTAGTACGAAGGATTACCTTTACTAAGGGTACTACTTCATTAAAGATTCTTGATTTTCGAAAGATAGAACTCAAAGCATCTTGTTCAAATTGTCTTAAAACCATTGCCCAAGAGAAATTATGAGTCTTAGGGAAAGAGAAGGATGACCAAAAAAATCATAGTATGCAGTTAACTTTAATACCACAGACATGGCCTTGTTGCCCGCAGGTGTCCATAACCTCGACAGGGATGTCTTTTAACCTATAAAAATGTTAGTATCCCACTTACTAGATACATATTCAGAGTTAGATTATTTTCCTTCTTAGATGAATGCCACTATCCTGGCTTGGTAACCAACTGATGGCAGTGCCACTCACAAGAAGTAACATGGATGAACAGGCTGGCTCGTGACGAGACCTCCTGTCTTCAAGCCTTTTGGCTAAAATCCATTACTCTGGCTTGGTGACCAGGAGCAGTAATGTCATGCGTGCTAGGTCTCATGATCGTGGTAGGTCGGCTCATTACGAGACCTCCTAACCTTCCCTAAATATCTTCTAAACTTCGTTTATGATTAACCTTAAAGGTTACTTACTAAGTGGGAAGACAGATCTACTCCTTAACAGTACAGGATGGCGTGAAAACTTTTTAATGACTAATCATTGCTGGCTAATTCCTCTATCTTAAAGACTTGTTAAAGATATCCCAGATAATGACTGAAAGATTCTTTGAGTTAAGAATGCTAGTGTTCTCATAAATAGCTCATTATGATCTTTGCAAGAGTGGTCCATCATAGGGGTTTTCCAATAGTACCTTCTAAGGGAAACTAAAAATATATACCTGAGAATACAACTTATTACAATGATTAATCATGGTTACTTTTTGCAAAAGCATGAGGCATTAGAGTGAATTGTACTCAACAATATTTATCACAATGTTTGTTAACAACTAATGTGGATCAAAAGAAGTTTTAACAAGCATTATTTAAAATTCAAAACCCTAATAGCATGATAACATCTTTATTCATTTATTCTTCTACCCTATTTTACCCTAAGAGGTGAAAGACTCATTTTCAAGTATATGAGTACTTCCAATGAAGCCATGTGCGTAACAAAATCCTGATTATACTCATGCTTAGTTTTAAAGAATAGACTTCAAGACATACGAAAGCATGAGAAACCAATTGCTTCAATTGATATGGTACCAAGAGTTTCTGAATGCTGAGGAAACAAGATGTGTTGACGACTGCTCGAAACTAGGATTCAATGGAATCCACATATTTATGATTCTCCCATTGATGTAAATTTTTCAAAGTTTGATAGGAACTCTCTTGGAGGCAAAAATGATCGAGTGAAAGACAAAAGATAAATACCTCAAGTTCAGGCTCAAATATTTTATTTTCAAATTGACAAGAATGGTTCAGAAAAATTCTAGGGTTTTGAGTTTCAATTTTTTTTTTAGAACATGTTCCAATGAAATATTTCTCCTCTTGTGTTCTTTGAATTATATCTTCCTCGGGTGAATGCTCTGTAATAATGGTGGAAGTTTCCAGATTCATTCCCTTTTCTAACATGGAGGGTGTGACATTTTGTTCAATAGGGGAATCAATAGAAAGAATAGGTGGTTCAAACTGTTGTGCAACCTGATGGTTTAGATTAGGGTTTAGGATGTGGTTTGGGCTAGGGTTTTGTTTAATGCGTGGACTAAGTTTTGGATTTGGATTGGGATTAGGCTTTGGACTAGGGTTAGGTCTAGGTTTTATATTAGAATTAGGATTAGTTCTAGGGTGTGGATTAGGGTTTGGATTAGGACTAGGGTATGGATTAAGGTATGGACTAGGGTTAGGGTATGGAATAAGGTAAGGATTAGGGTTAGGGTATTGATGAGGGTTAAGGTAAGGTTCCATATGCGGTTGGGACCATGGAGGAAGATAACTTAATGGTGCATTGGAAATAAATTGTTGTTGTTGGTGCTCATACGATTGAATTTGCATGGGAGATTTCCCCAGAGAGAAAGATCCAAACGATTCTTGAGGCCATGGAGATATCTGGCTCGATGATGAGGGCCAAGGTGAGGGCCACTGCAGCCATGAAGTAGGATATTCAATTGGAGGAGTATTAAATTTTTTCCATGACACTGAAGGATTATAAACATGTTGAGGAACCTACTCAAGAAAATAAGAATTATTCCAAGTATCAAATGGTGTTGGGTTTTGAGTTATACCTGGTTGTTGATTCAATTCCTTACTTGATTCCCTGAGTACCTTTCGTAATCGTGGCAGTGATGGGAAATGTTCGGTTTCATGACCATCCTCACAAATTTCACAAACTATTAGACTACTAAGTGGACACTTTCCAAGGAAGTGTTTCTTTTGAAAGTTGGCACATAGGATAAGCGGTGGTTCTTCATCCTTATCTTGTTCCTGAAAATCATTGAATTTTAAACTAAAAGATTTAATAAAATCGAATTTATGTTCAAGCAAAGTAATAAATTCTACACTTGTTAATTCTTCATCGAATGAATTGTTTGTCTCTGTGGTAGCATGAAAACTCGTCATTGAATGATTCCTCAAAATACCATCTTCTTGACTTCAACGAGAAAACTGGTACATTCTATCATCGCATAGATTAGTACGCAAAGGCTCTTACAACACCCCCAAAAATGATATATCGTCGAAGACTGGATTAGGAAGATGAATGAATTTTAAAATATTTTGACTGAAATACAACTCACCACACTTGCATGAAAGGAAAATGCCAAATCTATGTACTATTTAACCTATGAAAAGAAAAACAATTTGGAAATTAAATGTCTAAAGTGTGCTTCTACTTCTACACATAAGATAAGGAAATAAAAGTTCAAGAGATAAGCAAGATGGCCAGACTTTGGAGCAACCCCATAATACTGGATGTGTGGCTCTTCACTCACGTCTTACCGTACACTCTCTGCCTTCTGACTGCCCTGCAACATCCTTGAAACTCTGTAAGAAAAATTTTACCTGAGGCAAAATACAACTCCCCGACAACGACGCCAAAATGTTGTGGGGCTTAATTGTCGGATTAAACCTTTCAATATTAATTATCAATCAGGGAGTCATAAACACGAGTTGTACGGTGTATTGGCTCAGGTTAATGGTCAAAGCATATGAGTTTCCTTATTAATGATGAATTACGTGCTAAAATGAAACACACATTTGCTGCAAATAAACAACCTTGAAAATGAAACTTACTAAACTAATTCTTATCAGCAAACTCCATACTGCAATTAAACTATAATGAAATTCAGGGCAATCCTCAATCATTCTCGCACTCATGTTCTACTTTTAAATTTCCTATGATAACTTGAAAATATTAATCTAATTATTCCTCTCATTAACTTGACATTAACACTTTAAATTAATCTTGAAATAAGAAAAAAGACACACACACTAAACTAACCTAAAATACTCTTCATAATAAATTCAAGATTCCAATTAACAAAGGAAACATGCCTAACAATTGCTAATAGAAATACTTAAAAGATCCTAAAAATTGCATCGCAAATAATTTATGATAAATCTTCTATTTAAATATTTTAATCTAAACGAAAAATGAACTATTAAAAAGAAAGCCTACTTCAAATGGATTCATGTAACTCAATAGCTAAAACTAAATCACGCTACATTCCAATTCATCTCTTTCCACCTGCACAATCAAACTCATATTTAAACTTGCTCTTACAAGGAAATTACCACACTACGAAAACAAGAATAAATAAATAAATAAATCTAATTATTAACATTAAATAAAATGAATAAACAAATTAAATGAATATTAAATCTGCAAACATCCCAAGAAATCACATAATGCAAAATGTTGATTTAATATTTTAAATGAGCAAGGCTAACATACTCAAATTTAAAGCATCTATAAGATGTCCTCACTACTGAATCAACTCAAAAATTGAAAAACAAAATAATGAACTAAGTGCATAATTAAGAAATATTAAATACTATTAAAACAATTTAAACAAAAGACAATTCTACAAATTAAACTAAAGCAGAATTCCTATATCTATGAAGACGAGGGACTTGACTCCAGGTTGTGATGGATCCTTCCTACTCCCTGGAGCAAGTCCGAAACTAACCCAACATTAAAAGAAAAATTACAATGCTTACATAAAAACAAGTAAATGAAGAAACCAAAAGTTATTGAATTAAATCAAAAAATTTCTTCAAATATTAATCAACAAATACATCATCTGCTGGGCAATTGGAATGATGGATCTACTTCTGAACAAATAGATTTTGCATTGAGAAATCTCCCTAATTGCTGGACTGACTTAATGATTCTGTGCTCTCTACATCTTCAGAAATCGATTGCTTCTTTGATCTTCGTTCTAATGGATTGACTCCCTCCATTCTACAGCTACTACCCCCATATTTATCTATCGAATTCTTCCCAGCTACTACTACTACTATCCTCTCCCATCTATCGACTACATCAACTTATATATACATTTTTAATTACCAAACTTGGAGGATCTGAACATCTAATCATAACATAGAAGATAAACAATTTTCCAGAAATGAAAATTAGCTTAAGACAAAATTCCAAATTTAGAAAAAGGTTCCTCCTTTTGTGGGATGCTTCTGTTGTTAGAATGTCCGTTCTTGTTTTCTAGAGGAAATTGAACTTCATATAGCTGGGAGAGGCATCGTACAACTCGAAATGTTCCAATCACTCTTTATTTTCTGCAGTAATGGAATAGTTTGTTTACACGATTTCAACTCCCTGTGCTCTAGAAAATTCTTAAGCCCCATTAAAAGCAAGGTAGACATGTGGAGACTTTTCCATGACAAGTCGAGCAAGGGAAAGATAATTTTTAATAGTAGAAAGACCAGAAACTACTCCACATTTATTTATGAAACCATCCATAATGCTTGCTTCCATTTCTACTGTGCCTTTTGCAGATAATGCTGAGCCACGACCTGAACTAAAAATTGGGTTGGTCTCAAGCTCCCTTACCACAAGCTCAAGAACGTTAATGGCAAGAAGAGAGGCCTTAAGAGAAGAGACGCCCAAATTAAGACAATGCAAGAGCAGGTCCTTGGCTTCCTGTTGGCGCTCCTTCTACATTTGGAAAATTTGATTCTACAAATGATTTGATGGACAGACTCAATGCTTCAACCTTCTTGGTCGATTTCCCTCTGATCTGCATTTACAATTTGCATAAAAGCTACTGCTATAATGCACTCTCTTAGCACCTGAATTACTCACTTGATGAATATGGCCTTCTGGTGTCCCTTCTGATGTGGATATAGGATTTGGGAAGCCCTACTTACCTAAAGATGTAGTTTGAATGCATAAAGCCTCTACGAGAATCTTACCAGAAGATACAAGTCCCTTATAAATAGGGATAGTAGATGCTTGGGCACAAGCTACAGTAATTTCAAGGTTGCGTTCCATATGGGGAGACTCAGCAAAACCCTGGATAGTTGAAAGGAACTTTGAGGGATCAAATGAATAAATGGCATGGGAAATGTCTCTACGGTTATTCACAATTGCACCCTCATGTATTCCACTATTAGCGAAGCTTTCTTTTCAAGTATATGTCGAGCTTCTTTAGACTGACAAGAACAATAAGATCATAACACCACTTGCCTGGCTAGTTCATCCAATGCATGCATTAATGCATTGCGAAAAGCCCTTACACTGGTCTGATTTGTGTTCTATGAGAAATGAGATTGAAGAGGTACCAACTAAGATTCCTTGCACCAACCAAAAGTGGCATCACCAAAAAATGCCACTAACAAACTATCATTTCGAGATGGCTTGGGAATTTTTTTCCAAATCCAAGAAGATCAACTATAAAGAGCGTGTATGCTAGTTTTGTAGCTTCAGATAAAGAGGGTAATATTGTCTCTTTCCAGGTTAGATGTCGAAGGCTTCTTTTGATTCCCTACATAATTATTTCTACTATAATTGCAATCAAACAATGCATGGGCACCGAGCCTTCTTGATGATAATTCAAGAAGTATCTCAACTTTTTCTTGGTCAGACACATCTTCACTATGGGTGTATACATTGATATTTGTATCTGCAGATCTGAATGGTGTGCCTGGACTGTTATCTGAATAGCATGTATTTAGAAACATTGGAATTCCTTTAAGAGGTAGCCCAGGACTGCACCTCTTTTCCACCTGATGATTCCAGCTTCTTCATAAAATGTCACCTTGCAATCCGGCTTGTTAAGCATGTAAGTTCCACCATAAACGACACTGAGCTGTGAAAAGGCCTGAGGAAGTTCTCCCAACCCATATAATGGATATATGTATGGTGAATCTCCTATCAAATTACATATAGTTATAGGTCATCTGGTACAAATACAATCTACAAGTGGAGCATGTTGTGAAGCCTCATTTGGCAAAGCAAATCCACCATTCAAATATTCATGTCTTCCCTGACGATAACTCTTTCACAAAGCCAAATTTCGCTAAACGGTTTCTGGGTTGTAGGAAACATGGTGCGTTGAACACAACGCATGTCTCAGAATTTGGATATTCTGCTCCATTTGGTCGCAAATTTGATATTTTCACCTATTGCAATTCAACTGCCCAACTGTTGCTTTTATCCATTTGGTGAATTTGTACTCGAATGCATTCCTGCACCGAACCTTCCTACAACCCAGAAGAAATTTATTAAAAATACTAATCAAATTAACTAATAAAAAGAGTAATAACTATTATTTCGAAATTCCTCTAATTAACAACATAATGGATTAATAATGATTAAAAACACCAGGCACAAGTATGAATTTATTTGATAAAAATCGTAAAAATTTGGACAAAGATGCAGCTCAATAAGAACATTTTGTTCCTTGTCATTTTCACTCGTGCAATGCATTTCTTGCTTGGTGGTTTATCCATGATGGTGCATACATCATCTTCAAAAAATACATTGTATCCATTTTGAATGAGTTGTCCAATGCTCAAAAGGTTATACTTCATACCACACACATAGTATACATCTGATATAGATCTTCCTTCTCTTTTCTTTGTCAAAACACTTACTCTGCCTTTTCCCATGACAGATACCTTACTATCTGTCCCCAATGTTACTTGAGACTTTAAATTTTCATCTAACATGCAAAGCATGGAAATGTTTCCAGTCATATGGTTGCTACATCTTGAATATAGAAACTATATATCTTCATTCTTTTCTTTAGCCATATTACATGCTAAAAACAACTTCTCTTGACTGATATTTTCTTTTGTGAAATTAGCACTGAGTCTATTACCCATGTCACTCTATTTCTTCCTACATTCATTGGCATAATGGCCATACTTCTTACAATAATGACATTGGACTTGGGATTTATCATACCTTTGTTCATGTTCTTGATTTTGTCCTCCTTGTTGGCTACTGCCTTGGCCTTGGTTCTGATTTTGATTGTTGCCACTTCCATGAGTATTTGCAGGGCTGCTTCTTCCTCCTTTGTTCTAGCTTCCGCCTCTTCCTTTTCGTCTTTAGTTTTCTCTTCCTTGATCTCTCACTCTTACAAAGGAAATTTGGGTCTTGAAGGCATGCTCTAAATATGAGTTTGTTTTTCTACGTAATCTTTGTTCATGTGTCATCAATGATTCATGAAGCTCATCAACTGTAAACTTTGAGAGATCCTTTGTCTCTTCAATGGTTGTGACTATCACATCAAACCTTGAGGGTAATCTCCTCAATACTTTCTTTACTATTATTCTCTCGTCTACTGTCTCTCCATGATATCTCATTTGGGTGACCAACCCAATCAGTAGAGTAAATAATGAGTCTATTGTATCAGACTCCCTCATGCAAATAACTTCAAAATCCCTTCTCATTAACTGAATCTTTGCGGTCTTAACCTTCTCCATACCTTGGTAGGCTGTCTGGAGGGTATCCCATGTATCCTTGGACCTCTTTGCTACTGCAATCCTTGGAAATACAATTTCATGCACTACTTAATAGAGATAGAATAAGGCTTTTGAGTCCTTATTCCTATTGCTCTTCAACAAATCCTTCTCTACCTATTTTAAGGCATTAAATGCAATTTCATATGTTGGTTCTTCTAGACCATCTTCAACAAGCTCCCATAAATCTTCAGAGGAAATCATGGCTCTCATTGTGAATGCCCAATAGTCATAATTCTTCCCATTGAACTGTGGGAGTTGACTATTTCCTATACTTGTGCTTGCATTGGCTCCTGCCATGGCTAGATTTTTGAAGTATGCTCTAAAATTGACTTTGTTTTCAAACAAACTGTCTCTGAGGACTGCACTCTTTAAACAAAACAAAACTTTGTTTTGTAAATATCTGGTCTTTGCTGAGCCTTCACACTGCTAGTCAAAAGTTGCAAAAAACTCCTTCCTTCAGCTTCTTTGACAAAATTCAAAGAGCCCGGACTAGCTCGGATACCATGTTGGAATTTTTGAAGTATTCCAAACAACAGAGGAATAAAAAATTCCCCAACTTCAACACAGAGATTCAGTGTAAAATTTTGGACAAAGATGGAAAAAATTACTTATTTCATTAAACTTAAAAAGCTATTACAAAATGGCTTAGAACTGTTGTTCTAGCATTTTACAAAAAAAAAAAAAAAGCTGCTACAAACACAGTGTTACAAAAAACTTGCTCTCTGTCTCATTAAAATTGCACACACACACTCACTATGCTTCACTGTGTTACACTCTGTTTTTGTTATAGCCTTCAATAATTCATTAAAAAAATATAACACAGTCCTCACTCTATGTTTTTAGCCTTTTGGCATTTTTTTTACAATAATACACAGTCCACATTACAGCCTTCGGGCCTTTCCTTTTTATATGACACGCATAACAAAATTAAGTCAAACTATTGAACTATATATATATTATAACTTTAGAAGTTTATAATATATATATTAAACATATATATATCCTAAAGTCAAAATGACTTTCACCGGGGCATTTAAAACATAAAAAAAATATTATGATAAGGTTTAGAAACTTATTACATTTTCAGCATACAAATAAAAACTTAAACCAAAGTTCTAAATCCTTTGTCATGGATTTAAAACACAAAAATTAAACTCCATTTGATAACATTTTTTCATTCCAATTTGGGCTATAGTGACGTCACCCTCTGGATGTGAGATAAAAAATTAATCGAGCCTATAGTTCCTTATCAGGTCTGAATGGGGTTTGGGTGTCTGGACTCCAAAACTACGTACTTTGTGATTGGTTGTCAAGTTTAGGGATATGATTCATGAGATGGAGATGAAACTACATAACATGGCTTGGGATATGATTCAGGAGATGAAACAAATATCACAGCAATGGAAATGAAAGGTAAGGACATAGAAAGTACTAACTCCTCAACTTTTCCTAATGATACTCAATATGAGAAAACAATAATTCAACTTTTCCATATTCAGGATATTTCAAAGCATACCAAAATTGATATACTCTTTGATAGTGTTTCACAAGAAAATTTGATTTCCGAGGACTTAGTAAGTATATACCAAGTTTATGGGCTAAATACCGTGGGGTAAAGAAAAGAGTTATGGTAAATAAATATATATATAAACAAACGAGAGGTATGGGAAAAAATAAAACCTCTTTTATATCTACTATGTACTCCTCTTTATATTTACAAACACTTAGAAAATATTTTTTTATTTAGGTGAAGCCCAATGGTCAAACACCCATAAGTAAAAAAATATATATTTGACTAAGTTTAAACTTCTGAAAATTCCACATAAAAATACAAAAAAAAAGAACACTTCTAAAAATATACCTAAAATTCCACTGAAAATATACCCAAAAAAACAACACTTCTGAAAATTCCACCAAAAATATACCCAAAAAAACAACACTTCTAAAAATTCCACCTGAAAATATGCCCCAAAAAAACAACACTTGGAAAAGGTAAAAAAATGTGTAATAGTGAGACCACTCCACTCACGTCTCTTATATGGCTGCATCTACCTACCTCACCATATTTGTATCACTAACCTGTACCCCTGTAGATTCTGCTTGTGCCATTTATTCTTCATTCCTTCCTCCATCTTTGATACGTTCCACTTCAGGCTCAAACTTCTGATCTGTAGGAGCTTGCATTTTCTTAATAGAATTCTAATCAGGGTTAGGATTAGGAGTCCAGGACCTCATCTTATTTGCGTTGTTGGAAGTTTTATCTCCATTCTCAATAGGCAACTGCATGGCACGAGACTAGGTTTTTGCCTCGCATGTTCTTTCGAGTTCATTAAGAGAATTAGAACCGTGGGGAATTAAATGGTTTACCTATGGAGGTGCCTGCAGCTGATCCATTCTAATTGTGCTATCACCATAATCAACACTGCCACCATTTCCATACTTGCTTCTTGTGACTTTACCTCGGAATGGTGAGTGCTAATTTGAGATTGAGGACTGGACGTTGGCTGCATAATTTTGTCTTGATATGCTCTATGCTAAATGCGAGTGGGCATCTCAACTACCTAAGAATTAGAAGAGCTCTCCTTTGGTTGATACACTATTAGAATTTTAGCTTTACTTTAGGCTTCCATGATGTTGGGATATTACTTGCTTGTAATTTGGGTCCAAAATTGATGGTTTTGATGTTATTTAGGGAGCTGTTGAAGACAAAGAAAACAAATTGTTATCTTTATGTGTTTTGAGATGTACATATTAGTTTTCCTTATTTTGAGAATCAAAGGTATATCGAGGACATCAAATATGAAGAAATTCTATTTCAATTTTCATGAGAAGAAGCCAACAACAGTTTTTCCCCTAGATAAGGATATTTTGGAGAATTTCAGGGCTGAAGTGCATGTTGAAAACTAAAGCAAGGTCTTGTGAATAGTACCCCTAGATAAGGATATGAGTTGGTGATCTCGATCTCCTCTCCTTTGAGAAATAAATGGTGATCAAGGAGGATTTTCTTCAACACATTGAAGATGATGAATTTGGTTTTTACCTAGGTTGACTATCAACTAATGAAGATCACAGAAAAGGGCCAGGGCATCAAGCTGTCTTTGCAATTTGTTTGGGGATGAGACTAGAAGGTCCATATCATCTACAAACATCAAAATATAATATACTCCAACTGTCCCCTATACTATTCGGATGTACATAGCCAAAAAATAATGTATATTCATGATGCCTCTCTAAACACCAAACGCATATCTGTCTTATGACTAGCAGAAAACTACACAGCAAGGATTCTCTTTGCAGTGACATGGATCAATAGGAAGGAGGGTGTCTTATGTGATCGTAAAAATGGCCTAGACAGATACAATACTGCAAGGGTCTCATGGGTGGAGGTTAGGGCTATCCTCGAGATCTCATGAATATGCATATTGAGGTGGCACTGCTCTCTGCCTATAACTTATTGCTACTGTGTGTGAGCACTATAAAGGAGGGAGGTGATCATCATGTTTTGTGGGTTGATGGGAGTTATTCTAAGGCTCCTCCATTTTGAAATTAAATAGTTGATTACCGTTGTCTATTTGATATTAGACAAGCTTAAATAAGTTCAATTCCAAGCTTCTTATCCCGTGGTTCAAATTGAACGATTTACAACAAACTTCCTTGTGGGATCATTACAGGACGAACTACTTTGGGGAGAAGCTTCATTGTACAAGGCAACATGAAATCCAACATATCTAAACTACATTCCAGTAAATGGCCCATCCTTAGGAGCTATCCAATTGGATAATGTATTTGGGTGGGACATCAAAAATTGAGGAGCTCAAGTAGTTTTATCAAAGGTATATATAGTTTGAGTGGGTCTAATAGTGAGTAGTAGCAGGGCTTGCCTAACATTTAGTAGCAAGGTATTCTTAAATTTTTTTGTGCCATATATTTTAGGGTGAATGATGCATTCATCATGTTGCAAAATAGTGTGGCATGGAGGACCGCATTTGGAGCTGACAGTATAGTTGAAGAGGATCTGAAATTTAATGAGAATCTAAATTCAGTGGACTTCATGCATTGTTATAATAAAGTGGGCCACCCTGTGTGCTAAAATACTTATGGGATTTTTCGAGACAAGGAGCTCTACCTAAAGATCTTTGGAGATGATGAGAAGCTAAAGAATCTTATGAGATGGAGGGTCCAAATTATGGAGAAGGGCATGAAGCTCCTTGATTTCAAGCCTCTTGGTGTCAATGCCATGATTTAGATCACAGATCTTAAGAATATGCCGAAGAGATAATTGAGAGCTGCATCAAACCAAACTCTTGCACTTTTTCAAGATAACTACCCAGAGATGGTAGCAAGAAAGGTCTGTAACTTCTCAAAACACAAATTTTTTTGCCTTTTCCGAGCTTGCCTAGAATAATATATCTGAATTCCTATAAATGATCAGAAGGATTATGTTAGATGTCCTCGTAGATCTGGTGTTCTAAGAATTTCGGCACACCAAAAATTGGAATTTCTGAGGCATCTCTAGATATTTATTACTTCACATTTGGTTGCTAGTTTCAAATGGTGTCAAATTACATATATCTTCAGCCCAGATTGAAAAAGGCTAAAAGTTACAATATATATTTTACATAGAGGTTCCTTTTATATATGGATCTAATAAAGATCTTTAGGCAAATTGGGTTTATATATATTTTTTTAAACAATACAATAGTTTCCCACAAAATATTTGAGTATGGACATTCAATTATTAGTTACTCGTACTGTGAAAATGCAATAGTATTCCTACAAAAACTTATGTATAATGAGTACATGGAATTTTTCTTTCCTTTGCCTTTCTCCCTTTCGAAAGGCTTCAGAAAACATGTCCAGATGGGCTAAACAGCAAGGAATGGTCTTCCTTTGGCTCAGGTGCATGAAGGATATCTACTTCATCAAAATCAATCGAGGCTTACACTAGGCCTCTGTCTTTCTAAGGTTCCTAGCATTTGTGTGTTAGAGCAAACCATAGATAGAACGGAAACCTGGTCAATGGTTTAGCACTATGTCAGTCTTGCCACTGAAATGACTATAAGATATTGTTTCTGGTACCTATGTCCTCCAATTTTTATTTTATTTTTCCTTATTGATTAGGAGAGTCTATGCCACGCTGACATGTATAAGGATTTAACACATATTTGTGTGGTGTTTCAGTAAGTGAAAAACACTTCTCTCAAGTTTTCCTTGTATCAGCGCATTTCCAATTTTGTTTCTTGAATCATAGTATTTTTAATCACAGTGGACCTTTGTGACCTTTTAAATTTCAACCTCATTGTATTTTTCACCCAGAGTTACATGGTTTAGAGATGGAGGAGTGTATCTAGTCATTTATTTGTATGGTCACAATTTTCCCTCAAGGGGTTTTGTTTTTTATGATGAATTTGGTTTTTACCAGTTGAGATATAACCCCTTGTGTTAAGGTAGCCCACACTATCACATAATACAGTGAGGGAATTAGGCTTTTCACAAGAAAATTACCGAGGAAACCCTTTCTTTCTATCTTATCCTAAAACTTTGAAGAAAATGAAATCACTCTATGAATGAAGTATAGTAATGGACTATTTTATCTTTCTAGTAATTGAATTCCAATCTCATCAATTGTAGACTACAAATCCTAAAACATACTACCTTTGGGTTGTGACTTCCAACTGTCGTTGCCTCTGCCAGAATTTAAAATGATTCGATTTCAAGTACAATGTTGAAGAATTTCTCCAATCTTGCTAATTTTCAAGTATTCCATATGTAATTAAGTCTTTTTGTTATATTCAGTTTGCAAGCATGGGATTTTGTTGGGCCCTATAAGGGCGAGGATATTATACTTAGTTTATCAAATAGAAAAATCACCTCTTAATTATTATTCTCTCTATTTTTCAGGTGTTCATCAATGTCCCATGGTATTTCAGTGCATTGTACTCCATGTTGAGCCCTTTCTTGACATAGTGTACCGAGATAAAATTTGTAATTGAACGTGAAGGAAAAGTCACCTAGAACTTCTACAAGTATGTGAAGTTCCTTCTCTGATGTAGTGAAAATATGCTCAACCTCAATTGAAGACTCTGATTATATATGATAGAATGAAGGATATATTCAATGAAAATTTCCTAGAAACTTATTTAATACTTGATTTTAATTGCAGATTTATATCTCCAAAGAATGTGTCTACACAGTATGGGGGACTTAGCAGGACCAAAGATGTAGAATTTGGACCTCACAAGCCTATAGTAGAGTTCTCCATTAGCGCCGGGGAGAAAATCAATCTTGAGATCGAGGAAGTGGAGGTAATGTACGTCAAAAATTTCTCAAATGTGCATATTTTGTGGCAGTTCCTGCATTCAAATTTACCTCTTTCGCCTCATTTTTGTTTCCAATATACTTCCAAATTTGATGAGTTTTAGTTTTGGATATAAATTCTATGGGTGTTGGATTTGATATCTATTTCATCCTCAAGATCTATGCGATTGAGATTTTTTTTTTGTCTTTGAATTTTCACATTCAAGTTGTCTATGTTGTTCAAGTGGGAGAAACAATTTTGTGGGACCTCATAGTTGGTGGGTGAGATGTTTCCTATTAGTCAGAGTTTGTGCTAAGTGCACAAGGAAGCTATTCAACTCTAATTGACAAGAACAAAAAGGCAGGGAAGGTAGTTCTAATAATAGAAAACTCCTCTTCACACAAGAAGAAAGTTGTAGCCTATACATACATGGTAAAAAAGGACATAGTCTAGGATTTCAAGCTTCGTAGTAGATTAGATGTACCTAGAAAGCTTTCTTACATTCAACAATAAAAAATGTTAGTAGTTAAGAATGTGCCATCATTTTGGAGAAGAAAGTTTGTCTCTTTGGAAGCTGGAAATTTTATCTACATATGTACTACTATATAAAAGTTAATATTGTTAATAATAAAGGTTGGTTGTGTTTCTAGAGAAGATCATCACTGTGAATTTCACATCTTTTCATGTTTTTGATTACTAGGTATATGATATACATGGTAAAGCAAGTATAAATAAAATTTATAAATATTGAACACCTCAAGGCTAGTTAATTTTTTATTTATTGTTTACCCCATAAACAAATCTATATAAATAATATTTTTAGTTCGAAAATGGAATATTGTATTTCATTCCTCATCAATAAAAATGTTTCTCAAGGATGGTCTACATTCAAAGGGTTACCTATATGTAAATGAAATCAGTTTGTTGCCTTTGGCTACATATTTTCTAAAAGCTCAAACTTATCTTAAAATAGAACCGATTGTTTGCTTCATCTTTTAGGTTACTATATAGTAAGTATATCATGAATTCAAGACCAATGCAACCTAGAGAATGCAAATGAATCGGGATAAAAACTATATTTGAGGGTGAAGAACTTTGTATTATACATATAAACATATTCTAATTTAAGATAATGCAACCAAGTGGATTTAAATGAATGGGATACGAAAGGTGACGGGTTTGGATAATAGATAGCAATTTGGTAAATTATGTTTTGATTTATATATTTGTTTAATTAAATTTTTTATTTTATTATATTAAAGAGTTGTGACCAATTTTATTTCATGGAAATGATAATATTTAGATAAATATAAAATTTTTAAGATTAGGGAGGAGTTGAAGTTGTTCACTATCTTATACTTTCACTTTATTATATTTTAAACAAGTATTAATGCTCCTCTCACGAACTAGGTACATATTCTCTATAGGTCATTAAATATGCATTTTGTGGATAGTTTTTTTTTAAGGTTTCAGAGGTATGCATGAAGAGAACAAAGCAATTTTCAAGATAACTCACAAATGTTGATAAACAAACCACCCATTCTTCCAAAAAAAATCATATTGCCTCCAACTTTATCACCAACATCACCTTTATCTCGCATGGAAGATGTATCCCCACTCCCCGACGTTACTTTGCACCTCTCGGTGCACATGCTAGTATTACTTGATTTTCCATGCTTATGTGGAACATGGTCGAGAGAAGGAACTATAAAAAAAATGGATTTTCATGAAAGCTTTATAATTTTTTCAAACGTGAAACTTTTGGTGCGTTACTAAGTTTCGTCATTATTTTATAGATCATTACATGTCAAACTGACTTTACTCCTTGACTGGCATTGAATTAACATTGTGCACAAGTATGATTTAAATGTATCAATCAAAAGTATGATTTTATCTATATTTGGTAATTCAAATTGAATACATCATACAATACATAGGAGTGCTATGGCTATGAAGTTCAATATGAAATAATATATTGATTTATATTATTACTATTATATAAGGGGTGCTCTTCCAATTGCCATTTATTAGTTATGTGAAGAAGGTTTTGTGGAATTTGTATTTACTATAAGATTATGTATAGTTGAGTTGGAGACAACTAAGTAGAAATTGGTAGGAAGTTTGGAGTATGTGTAATTCATAATGATCTTGTCTTCTCTTCATTGATGACTTTTCAATGCGTTAGTTTTGACCTAAGCCATTTCATTATCAATGTGTCAAGGCTCAAAACTTGACCTAGATGTCAACTACTTCTTATGATCATTCCTAGGAACATGAATCCTAATTTTTGTAGGTTTAAAATTTATCACAAGGTTTCTCTATTGTGGTCAAATTTGTGGAGGTTATCTCAAAATTGATTTAAGGTACCATGGATCTAAATTTCTTATAAAATTTCAACACTATAACAAACTTTGGTGCAAATTGTTGATCACTTGTCACTTGGTTAGGGTTATAGATGTTATTGAAAATTTTGTGTGCATGCATGAGAGTTGGGTGCAAATGCACAATGTTGTGTAGCATTAGTGTGATAAATATGGGATAGTACAAAGCATAGTTTTGAATATTAGTCTAATTTTACTTGTACCTAATCAACTCAGTCAAGTCGATTGTTGGTTGAATGGTTAATTGTTGGTTCAATGGCTAGAATATCTTGTAGGCCCAAATTCCAAAGGGAAAAATGGAGCCCATCATGGGGTTCTCTTCGTAATTTTCCACCACTAATACCTTCCATGCTTCCTCAAAATCCTCTCTAACCTCACTATAATTGCTAGTAGTAGCATGAGAAACAACGCTACTCTTAGCAAAACTACAAGAACATGTTTTCCAAACTGCACGAGAACTACTTCCCTCACGAGTCGCCATGTGCCATGCTTCGTTCTGGTGGTTCACTTCCTTCAACTCCTGGTTCAACTGCCATATATTCATTGGAACCAACACCCTGAACTCCATGACTAGACAACGATTCACCATTTTTTACTAGTGATTCCCCATTTGTACTGGTGCTTTGCCATGATTTTATAAGATAATTTAATCTTGTGAGAGATTCGCCAAAAAAAACATATATTCATATTATATTATTAGTAAAATCACCTTCCATTTTTCCTATGTATCATGGGGATTCACTCATTTAGTATACATATAAATTTAGGGGGGCTATTAAAATTTTCCCTACATTGCAATTCATTATGGTCCCCCTTCTGAAATCCCTCAAAAAGTTGAGTCTTCATCAGGTAATTGATAGCTAAAATGTATCTTTCTCTCTAACTCCACTTTTTGTTTAGACATATGTTGAAACTACATGTTATTTTGACTACATTTCCAAGCATGCAATGGTGTTTTTATTGGAATAATGCTTCAAGGAAAATATTATAAAGTAAATCTTTCAAGCCAAGATAAAATTTGAAGTAGATAGGTGAATGATTATTTCAGATAATAATTTCCATGCCTTCTTATCTTGTAATTTTCTAATAATAACCCTTCAACAATTTTCTGTGAGATTGTCTTCACTATTGTTATTGCATAGAAATAAGGGTTCTACACCCATATGATAATAGTGGATAACTCATTCTCTTATGTAATTTGCAACACTGAACACCATGGTGCAGTGTAACAACCCTGGTTAAAAATCCATGTAAAAAATTATAAGACCATGGTTGATGGCACACATATTCAAAGCTGAATGCCGAGAAAACCATCATAGCAGGTGTTAAATTTGGTTATTATGGATAAAGAAAATGGAAAAGGATTTGGAAATGAAAAGTGGAATTTATTGGCATTTATTTATGAAAATAATGGAAAATAACAGAAAAATAAGGTGAAAGGTTTGAGGAGGAAATTGAAGGAAAAGAGTGGAAATTGGAGAAAATAGAGGCCTCATTGATAAAAAGGCTTGTGAGGATTAGTTGGGAGGACATTTTTCTACTTCAGGATTTTGGTCTTTTGGATCTCTCTCATTATTCTCTCTCTCTCTCTCTCATACTCTTGGATACTTAGAGTTTTATCGAAGCACTCTTGGAGAGTGTGGATACTTAGTGATTTGGATAATCAAGGGAAAGGAAGATCAAGAAAGTGAAAGTGGAAATTAGGATAAAAAACTACAACGGGATTTGACTGTAGGTATCGAGTTGCATGTATTTTTTCCTCACTAGTTTTTGCATGCATGGTGTATGCATGTGGATTTTCCTAGCCTTGCTATTCCCTGGATAGCCATGGTGTTGTGGGTTAATTTCCATTGATATTTTTCTAGTTGGTTCTCACTATTCCTTTAGTTGTGGGTTGAGTTATTAGTTCCTGGAAGATCTGGTTGGAACAAACACTCTGGAGCCCTGAAACAACTTTGATGGAGACTAATCTATGATGGTGGTGATGTCCAACCGTGAGATGGAAAAATTGGTTGAGGGTTGAGATGGTTTGGCCGCTAGAAGCCCTATATTGGCTGTGATTGATGTTTTTGATGAGATCCCACATTCATTCTTGGAATATGGCACGGGGGTGATTGGATGAAGTGAGACTTAGATCAACAATTCTATGGTCGGGTGAAACATGGAAGTCCCATCTTTAGCTAGTTTTTACATTCAGTAATGAAGAGCTCATTCCTTTTATATTTGGTATTCAAATGCACTGGTTATTATTTGGATTCTATTTCTATTCTATCCATGGTATTTCTGTTGTTATTATGCTATTTATAAGCATGTATTTTATTAGTGATGATGTATGTCCCTCTCCATTTTTTTTTACTTGTGAATGAATGCACAGTGTATCTATGGTAAAATATATTGTATTGAATCTAATGATGTAAGGGAGAAATGGTTCTTAGTGATTTTCAAATAAGTATGAGACCCCTATTCTTAAATATATTGTTTACACCTATAGATTCAATTTTTGTGACATGTTTGACAAAATTCTTATCATAGATAGAGGGATCCAAATGAGTTCTTGTTGATTTTATTTCTTCTGTATCATTTTTATAACATTATTTATCATCCCCTAAGTTTTCATGAAGTTTTTTGCAATGACGGGGATTTGGGCCTAATAAGGTGGCTCAAATCTCAGAGTTGTAGGTACCAAATATGCATTTGGGGCCCTAGCTATAGGTATGCAGTGTTGTACCTTGGGGTATAGCCTCCTAGCCATAAAAATGTCATTGCAAGTCTATGTATATGACTTGAAAGCGTAAAATTGATAGTATGACCAAGGGGTAAGAGGCCTGAAGGGACACATTTCCACTTGGGGTTGTTGTTGAAGTTGTACAAGGTATTTTGATGTATTTTCCATCGGTTCCACTTCCTTAGGGTAACATAGGAGGTTGAATCTCGAAATAGTAGCCTATCATAACATGTTTACCCTAGTTGGATGATTATTTGGGAATATGTGGGAAGAGGGTGTTACAAAGTGGTGTCAAAGCATGGTTCAACCCCTAGATAGGATGGGTAGTGTGTTTATCATGCATTTATGTTGGTTTCATATGTGTTTAGTATGCTTTTGGTTTATATGTTCTTTTCGCATCCATGTTGTGTTGGTCATGGTGGAAGTGGTGTCGCCATGGAAGGATTGATTGTGTTGCTGTCAACATGTTGTCATGAGTGTATCACTAGTTGTGTGTTGTTCATGCTTATGTATTTTTCATGCACACTTGCTTACATGTTGCTACATATTGTTTATGGATTTCTTGTTTATGCTAGGTCACATATTGGTCATGATTGTGTATTTCCTGTGTATTATTGCTTATGTAATGTTATATTTTGGACATGAATTTGTCATTCATGATGGGTTATACATGTTAAGTCACTACTACATTTGGTAGAAATTTCGACACTTGGTTCCGACACTTTTGACCAAATGTCAAAAATTTCCCTAAATTTTTTCCATCCCGCCCGAAACCGTCGCTATACCGACATTTATAGAAAAGTGTCACAATATCGACACTTAGAAAAGTGTCGCAATTGTGACGTTTGGAGGAAGACGTCGCAATTGTGACACTATGGCCCGAAGCGTCGCTATTGCGACGACTGCCTCCAAACGTCGCAAGTGCGACACAATGTCTAAGTGTCGCAATTGCAACATTTGGAGGCCTTCGTCGCAATAGAGACGACTTTTCCGTCATCGGTATAACGAAACTTATATGCGTGCTAAATAAAAATACGAAACTTACATGCGCGCTACATAAAAATGATTTTATTGTTTCGTATCCGTCGCAATAGCTACATTAACGTCTGATATCACGCGCGCATTTGCCCTCTGCTCTTGCAGAACAACATTCACCCTCAGAATTTGCCCTCAGCTCTTGCAGAACAACATTTTCTATCAACATTCGCCCTCAGCGTTCGCCCTCAGCTCTTGCAAAATGGTAAGTTCTTACTGCAGGCCCTTCCTCCTATAGTAGGGTTGACTCTATTTGGGTTTTTTTGGTCAATTCCATTGGATTGTGTTAGGTTGTACGGTTCTCTCTAGATTATTATCTTCATCACCCAATACAATATTTAAATTATTCCCAAAGAAACACTTATTAATTTGGTAGCCATTATTTCTCCCTGCTTTAAAAACCCTACATTTAAATGAAAACAAGCATTGCATTTCAACTACAAAAATCTATTAGTGTTCAAATGTACATGTGTGCTACATTAATGTCTGATATCACGCGCGCATTTGACCTCCGCTCTTGCAGAACATCATTCGCCCTCAGCATTTTCCCTCATCTGTTGCAGAACAACATTCTCCCTCAACATTCGCCCTGAGCTCTTGTAGAACAACATTCGCCCTCAACATTCGCCCTGAGCTCTTGCAGAACAACATTCGCCCTGAGCTCTTGCAGAATAGCATTCGCCCTGAATTCGCCCTTAGCACTTGCAGAACAGCATTCACCCTCAGCTCTTATAGAACAACATTCACCCTCAGCTCTTGCAAAATGGTAAGTTCTTACTGCAGGCCCTTCCTCCTATAGTAGGGTTGACTCTATTTGGGTTTTTTTGGTCAATTCGATTAGATTGTGTTAGGCTGTAGGGTTCTCTCTAGATGTCAAGAATCAAGACTCAATACCCTCTATTATCTTCATCACCCAATACAAGATTTAATTTTTTCCCAAAGAAACGCTTATTAATTTGGCAGCCATTATTTCTCCCTACTTTAAAAATCCTACATTTAAATGAAAACAAGCATTTCATTTCAACTACAAAAATCTATTAGTGTTCAAATGTACATGTTTGCATCACTTGTGTAGGGTATTTCTTTCCCACTTTCACATTATCCAAGAATGTGTGCAGTATAGTTCATATTTTTTGTGATTTAGATTATCTTGAAAAAGGAAAGGTAAATTATCTCCCATGGAAAAAGAAGGTTTTCCCTTTTTACTACTGGAAATGGTACAAAAAAATTTCCATTTCTACCCAAAATTCCTATGAAATAGGAACCAAATAAAGGCCATGTCCTCAATGGACATCATTTGGCTTTGAAAATGGCCATTGCACCGTCTTTTTTCTTATATTACATCACGATAGTTTCTTAGGTGATTTCTTGTTTCTGAGATGAAAAACAACCAAAGAAATTGTGAAGATCCTTTCAAGAAATAAATGACCATTTCTCAATCATATCTCAACTATTTTTTATTTTATTCAGTGGTTGCTTACTTTGAGAGAAATTTGACACTTTTATAAGGAATATAACATAAAAATACAAAATGGGAAGGAATTGATGAGGTAGATGACCTTTAGTTGTTGTCAATTAAGAATTGATAATACACGATGCATGTTCTGTACTACAAACTAGATTCCTTCCTGGAGTTAGGACACAAAGTATTGAATCAAATTTGTAGTTTCTAACTTCTTGTATTGGTTCATCAATCTTGAAATTCGGACATTGCATGTCTTCATTGCTTCATGTTTGAATAATTTGCATCATATCGTACAATAGGAAATTAGGAATTATGATTATTATTACTTTATGGATCTGTTAAGTTACTTTTAAGTTTGCATGGTTTAGTGTGAAATTATTCTAGTGTGCCCCTAGGCCCAGGTGAAGGAATGCAAAGGACTGAGAACCCTAGTTTTTAAATGGTATTGTTTCTTATACCCAAAAACCCCTCAACATCACTTCTTATTAGTTCTTAACAATAGTGTTGTAAACAATTTGAGAATTGATATAGCAAATCTCGCACTTCTCAAGATAAAGTCCTAAAGCTAAAGTGTGATACCATGTGTAATTCAATAGCCCCATTGTCACCTCACCAACCTCTTTTCACTTCGGGCTATCTCTCCTCCAACTCAAGGGGGGTTCTCCCTAGTAGATGTTAGGGATCTAATGGCCCAACCAAACCAAGTCAAGAGCCCCCTAACTCTCTATGTTTACTATTATCAATCAAAATATTGAACAATAGGGTCAAACATGCATCCTGAAGATAAAATTGCCAGGGTATTTTTGGGTAATTTCAAAGGGAAAGTCCCCAAACACATATAATCAAGGAATTATAACGTGATTTCAAACATTAAATATCAACAAAATCATTTAAAGGATATTGAAAGGAAAAAAGGTGATGGAAGATAGAAAGTGCCTTACTTAAATGCTCTAAGGATTTTTCAATAGTTGCTCCAAAAGCTTCACTTCAAGGCCCTTCAAGATCGTCTCCAACAATGCTATACCATCAGCTTCAACAATGTTGCTCCAAAAATGTCCTCAAGGTATTCACAACAAGTTTACTAGAAGTTGCTCCAACAATATATTCAATAAGGTATTCATTGTCAACTCGTCTCTTGTTTGGGTGCCTTAATGTGCAATGACATGTTTCCAGGACTGAATTCAATGCAAGGCATATTTGAAACTCTAACTCTGTCTTCCGGTGTCTTATTAGAAATTATTTCAGTTTTCATTTTGTGTTTTCAATTTCGATATTGTTTTCAAGTTTTTACATTTATAATTTTATTGCAATGTGGCAGACAGATCAGAGCAGTGCAGGAACAACCTCGAGACGGGATGATCATGGAAAGAGGCCAGCGGAAGAACATGTAAAGTGCCAGCATTGCTCTATCTTCAGGTATTTTAGTTATTTACATAATTGAAATAATATTATTTTTGTTCAAATATGCAGACACCTAGCCATGGTACACCTGATGATTCCCTCTTTGAAGAAGAGCTTTCTTCATCCCTATCTCCAGTGTTCTTGTTGCGAAAAAAGGCACGAGATGCAAGGTCACAATTTAATACTTTGATAGATGCGCCTCAAACACCTGAAACATAAGAGAGGATAAAAAATCTTATGAGCCAGCTAGAAATATATCAAGTAATAATAAAAAGTCAAAAGGATATTTTTTTTGTTCTACATGAGATGAATTGTGATAGTTTGATTTTTAATTTTTACATTGACTAAACTAAGAAAAAGTTCTTTTGTATGTAGCATTTTCTGGCACTTGCTGAACCCGGTGTTGGTGGTAGTGGGACACAAGGGCAAGAGATTGCCCAACAACCCTCTCGTACACCTTATACTCCTTTAGGTGCCATCCAAGAAACACACCCTGCCCAAGCAGACACCCAGCCAACCGCTGAACGTGTTGGCAATGATGAGGCTGATATGGCCAACTACATTATTACGTTTCTTGGAGCTACACATGTCAGCTCCACAGGGACCATTAATGGCACGTTGTTGATGAACGATGAAGGTGTCCCTATAAAGCATGTACAACTCCCAGGTAAATTTTAATATTTTAACTATTTCATGTACTTTATCTAAAACATATTTATCATGATTTTTATTTTTTAATTAATGATAATATCTTCTTCTTCTTTTTATGTGTAGGAAACAATGAGTTATACAAGTATCTGGAGAGCCATTCATTGGTAATTTTTGGCCCAACCATACACACAGGGTGGAATTCCCAGAGTTACAACCTGAAAAAACAACTTCTAGATTATCTAAGCCCTTTTTGGGGTCGGCACATTTTACAGAACAACGGTGGCTCGGGTAGTCGACAAATATTTGAAATATACTAGGGACACCTATAAGACGCAATTGCAATTTAACCCTAGATATGAGCGTCCTCTCACAGTTCCAGAGAGTGAGTGGAGAGCACTCATGCATGGCAGAAAAGAGAAAACGACAAAGAAAGAAGGAAAAATGCCAACTGGACCCGCAAGGTAAATTACAACTTTAATTCAATAGATTTAATTTTCTCTATGTCTAAAATAAAAGTGTGCTACGTCATATCTGACTTTAATCTTTTGATGCTAGGTTGCCTGACACCTCAAAGGCAACCAAAGCTAGGATTGAAAAAAAAGGCCATCACAAGCTAGGCTAGGGCGGCTACTTGAAATTGGCCGCAAG
Organism: Pinus albicaulis; assembly: GCA_034641835.2. Classification (NCBI taxonomy): domain Eukaryota; kingdom Viridiplantae; phylum Streptophyta; class Pinopsida; order Pinales; family Pinaceae; genus Pinus; species Pinus albicaulis. The sequence goes on along the minus strand of CM076570.1, from coordinate 695,612,999 downwards.
AATTGTAATTAAGTAGCTAAACATCTTATAATTAATTGTATTTCCTTCCAACATTTATGTGATCTTATCAAATATGATTAAAAATACACAATCATATGTAATGTAGGGTGATGAATTCAGAACAGAAAATACAAAGGAAGATAAAAATATCGCTTTCCATTTCATCTATCAAGCCGTAGTTGAACGTCGCATAAGCTTGGGGCAGGTCCCAAGATCCAGAATGCCTGATAAGGTAAAACATTAACCTTTAAATATGTTTGTTTTCATCCATAAAGTTAATGTCTAACAACTTTGTTTAAATCAGGGGAGAAACACTACCGACGACACAAATAACCTAGTTTTAGAGCCAAATGTAGATGATCCTCACGTGCAACCTGATCATTGTAGTAGGGACCAGGCCGACAATGCTACTGTCAGTGAGGGCCGTGACGGTAATTAATTTCCACTTATAATTTTTTCTAATTATACCTTGATGGTTGTCCTTATAAATTTTTTTGTTTAAATGACAAAGAATGTTTCCCTTGAGGATCTTCCCACTAGAGAGGAAGACAAGGCAACAGTCCCAACGGTGACAACTGGTGCACCAGGTAAATAATCTCATTGCAATTTTTTTTATTAATATTACCAAACTAGTTCAATGATATTTAAAAACTGATAATTAAAATTTAATATTATCTGTTTTTGTAGGCGATGCCCCGTCATTGGATGAGACCAGACATCGTGACTACACAACTAGGTCAGCGGCGACAATTGGTGCACCAGGTAAATAATCTCATTGCAATTTTTTTTTATTAATATTACCAAACTAGTTCAATGATATTTAAAAACTGACAATTAAAATTTAATATTATCTATTTTTGTAGGCGATGCCCCGTCACTGGATGAGACCAGACATCGTGACTACACAACTAGGTCAGCGGCGACAATTGGTGCACCAGGTAAATAATATCATTGCAATTTCTTTTTATTAATATTACCGAACTATTTCAATGATATTTAAAAACTGACAATTAAAATTTAATATTATCTATTTTTGTAGGCGATGCCTCGTCACTGGATGAGACCAAACATCGTGACTACACAACTAGGTCAGCGACGACAACTGGTGCACCACGTAAATAATCTCATTGCAATTTTTGTTATTAATATTACCAAACTAGTTCAATGATATTTAAAAACTGACAATTAAAATTTAATATTATCTGTTTTTGTAGGCGATGCCCCGTCACTGGATGAGTCCAGACATCGTGACTACACAACTAGGTTAGCAGTACGGGTCGAAAGGCACGAAACAGGAGCAGAGCATGATGATATTGATGATGTAATTAGGAGCTTTAAAAATAGGAAGAAGAAAAATAAAATTCGATAATGTAAAATATTGTATTATTATAAGACAAACGTTACCATACTTGGAACGTTTTTTGTGTTATATAAAAAACTCATTTATCATACTATTTTGATGTCAAGCATTAATTGCAATGTTTCCTTGCGTACTTTTTGTTGAATTTTTTATTATTATTAGTTATTGAATATTTTTTTTTATGCTCATGAAAGTAAAAAATGAAATATAGATTGGGTATTGGGGAATTGAGACTGATGTGAGGGGGGGGGAGAGATTTCACCTTCACGTGGTTGGCCCTGTTTAGTAGAGAATAATTTATTGGAGTGATTTAATCTTGGAGCAAACCTCTCTCAATCTAGTGTAGCAGCAAAAAATTCAATGTTGACTTAGTTGCTACTATTTCAGATCGTGGGAGGCTTGTTCCAAGTTCATGCGACTCCAATAAATTGTTCTTGAAACGAAGAGGAGCTTATTCAGGTATGTTTTGACATTTTCAAAATATGTTCTAACATTATCATAAGAATGCATCATAGAGTAAAAAATACTACATCAATTACTTGTATTTATTGTATAGATAATGATGGATTTTGATTGACTGGGCAATGCAGGTACAAATCCTCTTGCATCATGAGCAATACAACTTGTCAACCAGGGTCATGTCCATGATATTTTTTCTTGTGCACTTGACTAGGTTCGTAATGTCACATTTTTTAAGTTCCTTTACAATTCATAATTCAATATTAAGCTTGTTCATGATTATTATCTAGGTTTTTTGTATGTGTTTTTTCATCTATGTGATTGTAAGCAACTCTACATGTTTCCTGTTGTTCACTATGATTTATCCCATTACCACTCCCAGTATGAATCCGAATTTATTGTTACATAGGTTACTTTATTGTTACTATGATTTCTCCATTTGCGATTTCATAGGTTACATCATGTAAAGTTGTCAATCTCAGGTTGGTGATGAGCTTTAGTTCTCCAGATTTGGGGCTTTTCTGATATTTTATCCCTCATGTCTTTCCTGCATCACCTCGTTGTTTGAGCATGCCAATTGTCTACCACTTGTACCAATTGGCACATGTCAATCTCTGAGTGGTGCCACATTTCACCTATTTTCAGTGAGAGTTTAGGGTTTCTCTAACATAGCTTCAGAAATCCGATTCAGTGCCTGCTTGAATAATGTCACATAATACTCATGGTTTGGATTGATGAGCATGTTCTGAATGGTTGGTTGATTCATAAGAACCACCCATATAGTCATCTTGAGATATTTCAGAAGTTTTCTTGGGTTTCCTTTTTCACCGTTTCTAGTGGGTGGGATGGTGTGGGGTGATCCATCAATATTGGTGCTCTTGTAGTAGGGAATTTGTTTTTGGGGATATAAAGGAGCATTTGATGTAGATATCCCATTGGATGCATTCATATATGGGCACGAGAGGTCAATAATTTAAATTAAAAATATGCAACCTCTAGCATGGCAACCTGAAGGCCGCGAGAGACACTGGTTAAAGATTGTTTTGTGCCGGCCTTAATATAGTCGTGATTTCTTTCTATTATCTTAATGCAAATATATAGTCCGGTCTCATTAAAATGGGGATTGTGGTTGTGTTTCTCTTTGGTTGTTTCTCTCTTAATGCTCCAAAAGTTGCCAAAAGTTGCGATAGTTGTTTAGTTTTCCTGTTACAACTTAAAAGTGGTTTTTAGCAATGGGAGTCATGTTTTTTAAGGTTCATACTAATATGAAGATCTCGTAATTCTATATTCAGCATAAGAGAAGATAGCCTCTGCTTTGGGCAGTATGACAACAATTGCCACATCTACCTCATTGGGTAACAATGGAAAGGGGAAGAAGTTGGGTGCAATGTTTGATAATTATGGCAGACAATTGTCTTCTCTTTCAGTTTTTTCACCCATTTCCTTTAATCTCTCAAGCACAAGAGGAAATTTGAGATTAAAAGACAGAGAGAAGGTATTTAATAAAAGAGATATGGAAAAGGAGTTGTACTTCAACAAGGATGGCTCAGTGACAAAAAAATTGCAGGTCAGAGAAAAAATTATGTTTAAAGGAAGGTCACCTGCACGTGAAACTTCACTGCAGTGGATCTTTCCTTGTCCACTTATATTCGATTTTAATGTGTTATTTTAATTTTTCATGGAGGGTTGTTTTGGCATATGGTATGGCATTCAATTGCACACTTACTGAAAGCATTGTCAATTTGTCTTGCAGGTGGTGTGAACAAACTTGCTGATCTTGTTGGAGTCACCCTTGGGGCGAAGGGAAAAATGTTGTCTTGGAGAGCAAGCATGGTTCTCTGAAAATAGTTAATGATGGTGTGACGGTAGCTAAGGAGGTAATTTGTAGATGTGTGCTCTGGTTTTCTTTTTAACGTTGTATTAGTTCCCCCTCTTAAATGTCTTAGATTTGGTAGGCATAATTTGAAAACTCAAAGGTGAAAGGAAACATATTTGTTACCCAGTGGTCTACTTGGCCTATGGACTGGCCACATTAGAGTAATGCATAAAGCTTTTCACAACAATAAAAGGAAAGGGTTATGGCTGAGTCAAATTTTATTGTTATTGACAGTGTAATGAAATGTATCTCAATGCTATAGTTTTGGCCTTTTTATTGGTTGAATTAGAGGACCCAGTTGAAAATATTGGGGCCAAGTAGGCTGGTTTTCCTTTTTGCTGATGGTTTGGTGTATCTAATTGAATTAGTTGCCTAAGGTATTTTTGGTTGCAAACTCCTTTTAATTTTTCATACAGTATTGGCCTTTTGGAATACATTTGATTGTGTGGTCTTGTTAGATCTACAACATTTGTAGTTGTTTAGTCTTATGGCCGAGGTGCACTTTTATTATGGAAATAGTTGATGCAATATTTTCATTTAATCCTTACTGTAGGGTAGCATGTTGAGAGGTTTCTTGTGAAACATTTGGTATTCAAAATGACACTTGATCCTATATAGCATCATGCACTTGACTTCAAAATTCATATTCAATGTGTGCCAGACAATTCTTGCAAAATTTCAAATATTTATGTTGTTTTAATCCATTATCTTTTTCATGTATTGGATGCTGAAAATGTGAAAAAGACTTTGGTATGAAACCAACTGGTGAATAATTTCCAACAAAACAACCACTTCCAAGACATGATTTAGAAGTAGAACATATGTATTTATGAAGCATAGAAAGATATCCTTGTTGCATTGTCAATGTTTGGCTAGGGTTATTTTTGGAGAAAATAACTCCTTATTCCTAGAATAGTGATCCTTAATACAAGTAAATGCCAGAGAAGAGAGATCATCGTGTGACGCAAAAAAACTGAAATTGGACCCCTTAGGAGAGCTGGAGTGTCTACAATCGCTCTGTCAGCATTTTCCCTTGGTTTACCCCGTTCTTTTCCTCCAGCCTGAGTCTTAATTGAATTCTTCTTTCTTCGGGTTTATTTATCAAATTCGTAGAATTTGATAAATACATACTATCCACAATGGTTGGAATTTAATTTATATTCTCGACTTTATATTATCTCCAAGCCTTATAACCAATGTTAAAATTTCAACACTTTGTATTTATACTCCACGTTTCTTTTTAAATAAATAATTTGTAATGAACTTTCGGCTCTATATTTCACCACCCAACCTTACAAAAATCATGCTCCAGACTTATGCTAATTATCCGCCAATCGTTTAATTAAACAATTTCATTATACTCCGGCCCCACCTATATATATCAATAACCAATAAAACACTCGTATCATACCTGGCTATCCTCCACACACCTTAGTTAACCTCCAGGAAAGTTCAACATGCGACCACCGTCCAATGGCCCTTCTCCAAATCAACGACTCTTGGCAATTTCACTCGGCTTCCAATGTCAGGCTTTAACATACGATGGCACGGGTTAAACGATGGTTTTACGGGGGTCACTTCGCCACGTGTCACATTCCCTATGGAATCGCTCGTGAATAGGAAATACCGCCTACTCCGCAAAAGCGGTGCGATATGGGCAACCCGCTTTTGTGATTCCGCTCGTGGTTTTGGTACAGGGCTTGACCAAGGGTGCAAGTCATGTTCCTCTATCCTTTTGTTTGTTAACTCATGTCCAATCCTTGGGTCAGGTTTCGAAAGAAAAACAATATTGTCTCTTTATTAAGTGGGATTTTTATATTTGAACAGTGTTCACAACCCCGGTTCTCTACACAGACCTCACTTCGGGTGGGGTGAGTTCACAGGGTTATCCAACAATTTACGGGAATTCAAAGACAGAAGAATGGAATTATCAGTACCCAATCGCCTCATAGTTAAACAATTCTTCACAATTAGCAGTTCAAGATAATTCAATGGCAATTAAGCTTGGAAATCATTTAACTGGAAACAATTGTTCACACACAGAGGTTTATTGCAGAAATCCCCTCTCTACTTTTATTCATTCGAGGAATTACAATTTATATACATAACATATGGCTCTTCAGTTCCTCTGAGAGGACCGTTCTAGAAATCAAAAGGTCTAATTATGATAATTGAACTAACTGAAATTGTTCAACTCCTACAACTCTAACTAGTCTAAGTAATACAGTCAGCTGAGGTATTGACACCTAGCTGTCACAACTCAAATGTTTTCGAACCCTCCTAGCCACAACATGTGGAAAAAACCTCCTACATTGCTGGCTAGTGCCTAATGCCCCTGCATCATCGTGTGACATAAACCTATTAACAAAAGTGAATAGGGAATGATTATTAATTATGGCATACTAAGTTGTCAGTGATTTTGACTATTTGTCTTTAACATGTAAAAATGTTAAATTCCAAACTTACATCATCATGGTTTGGCATCATGAGCTTGACTAATTTTCCACCATGCTCATAATTTCATTGTTATATTCATATCTATAAAGAACGTTTCAAATAATAATAATAAAGTTCTATAAGAAAAATCCAGACCTCCATGCTGCTGCTCCTTGTGAGACAAAGTCAAAATTGCATTACACAATCTGACACATAATAATCTCCTATATCCTGGTGGCATGTATCCAAACTCTTATAATAGTGTCTTCAAGACTTATGTTGACATTTCCAATGAGATATTTAAGCAATGAAAGATGGAGCCTTCTTCATTGTTGTATATGTAACAGTCTTTTATTAATATAAAGATTGATGGTTTTGTCTTTCTGAAAATGAAATGTAAAAGTAATTTATTGTGGTCAATTGAAAAGTTTTTTTTAAAGCTTTTCATTATGGAAGGGCGACATAGATATATGCCCTTCTAATTGAAATTCGGACCTTCCCTTCAAATTCGATCACTGTGTGGGACCTTAAAAAACAATAAAACTATTCCGCCGTGCGTTATATAAAACATATAACAAAACCTTTGTCAAAACTTCAAACGAACCCTTTAGCCGTGGGTATTTCATCATGAATTGATCATTTTACCATGTACCTTCTTCTAGAGGAATATTCTTCCACTTTATTAGGTACTTCATAATGGTTATATGTCAAAGAGATATAGAATGTTTATCTATAACTTTTTATGGTTCAAGAATCAACTTTCATTCTTCATCTAATTTTGGAAGTTCTATTTACATTGGCATATTTTTTCCCAAAACCTTTTTTAGGCAAGATACATGAAAAACCTTATGAATGCAAGAAGAAGGAAAATATAACTTCTAACCACTTGTGCAATCCTATGAATAATTATTTAGGGCCATAACAGTTTTGCAATGTGGAAAAATTCAGCAAAAAGTCTCGACTTTTTGAAAAAATCCTGAATTTTTCCTGGAGCCGACTTTATTGGCCGACTTTTTGCCAACTTTTTCATCCCTGAAAAAGTCGCGATTTTATCCTCGAAGTCCCGAATTTTTGCCGATTTTTTCAAAAAAATCTTGAGTGAGGTAGTTTCTTTAATAATTTTTTAATTTTTTTTGAAAAAATCAAGATTTTTTCCAAAAATGAATATTTTTGTATTTTTTTAGTTTTGCCGACTTTTTTCTGAATTTTTCAAAAAACTCCCGAATTTATCAAGTATTTCAACTTTTGGACCCTTTCCGATTTAATCCCGACTTCGAATTTTTCCACATTGCATTTTTGAGCTAATTCTTTATTCTTCTTTTTCTTGAATGGAGATTGCTTATAATGCTATAATCTAAAAAATACCCAATTACCCTCAAATTATCTTTCACTTCAATGTTGTTCCCCTTGTTGTTTTATCATGTTTCATGTCATTTGAAGGTTTTCCATAATCATTTTCAAAGTTTCTTTAGTATTTTCCATATGTGACTCTGTTTCCTATACTTTGGACTTATCTTGCAAAAAGTATGAGATACTAGGAGTTGGATATCCATAAAGGGACTTAAATGGGGAAATTTTAGTAGATGTGTGATAGGTAGTATGATAGTATCATATTACGATTCTTCCTTGAGGAACCCACTTCATCCATTAAGATTGCTTTTCTAAAGAGTAACATTGTAGATAACCTTAAAAACATTTGTTAACTATTTTTGTTTGACCATTTGATTGTGTTTGATATGTAGAACTCATGGCAGCTAGTGTTTCTACACTCATATTAAATAATTATTTCCAAAAGTTTCTTGTTACTATTACTTTAGGAAAACCATGAAGACTATGAATTTCTTTCACGGACACTTCTGCCACTTGGCTTGTTGTTTATGTATTTTGAGCTCTACAAAAAAAATCTACAAAATTTGTCTATATAAATGACCACAAAAATGTAATACTTACCTTTATATTTCAGTAACCCTGTAATAAAGTCTATTGATATATCTTCTAGTCTTTGAATACGTATGTGGAATGGTTGAAGTAACCCTAGAGATTTTACTATCTCTCTTTTATTTATTATGCAAACCTAACCTTCTCTTACAAAATTTTGAATATCTTTCTTCATTCCTTCCAAAAATATATTTTTTGATCCTTTGAGATGTTTTAAGGAACCCTACGTCCTACCATCAGAGAGACATGGGACTTCCTTAATATTTGTTTATTCAAATATGCTCGCGTGCATAAAAATATTCTACATTTGCGCCAAAGTATATCTCTCTTTCACTCCCAATTCTCCATAGAGTTCATCCCATCCTTTATAAATTTTAGTTTTTGTTTAGTACTATTGTCATTTTTCCATTATGGCAAGCTTCTTCTAGCCACCTAGGAATAGAAAATGTAAGTGGATATAAATTTGAGGCCTCTTCTATTTTAGAAAGAGCATCATGTACTAAATTTTCCTTACCCTTTTTGCAGATTATCTCAAAATTAAAACTTTGCATTTTTTATCCTCATTTTTGTTAATCTTCCAATGAAATCCATAGCTTCAAAAAATACTTTATGCTATCATGGTATATCTTGACTTTAAAGTACCTCCCAGTGATATACTATCCCCATTTTTTATTGCATGTAATATTGCTTCCCTTTATTTTTCATACGTAGATTTCACCAAATATTTTCTTTGAATTCCTTGCTTTTAAAAGCCAATGATATCCCTTATTGTGTTAATGTTACGTAAATTCCTTGTCCTAGTGCCTCACACTCTACTATGAATTTTTTACCAAAAGTAGGTGCAGCCAATGTTGGTGTAGAAGACATGGCATCCATTAAAAGAGAGAATTCCAAAGTAGCCTCATCATTCCATATAAATGATATTTTCTTCAAGAGATATGTGAGTGGACTTGAAATGCATGCATAATTCTTAACAAATGATCAATAATATCATGTAAGTCTAAAAAATCTTCTAAGAACCTTGATTTTCATAGGAATAGGTCATTTTCTAATAGCTTGCATCTTTTGAGGCTACAACTTCACTCCTTCCTTTAAAACAATATGAACCAAATACTCGAATTCTTATTTCCCGAAAGCACATTTGGATATTTTTACATAAAAATGATTGTTCTCAATAATTTATATAACTTTTCCACATGTTTAATAGTGTGGTATTCCCATGATTTATTATAAATATGTGTATTATCAAAGAAAACCAACACAAATTTATAAGATGGGATCAAACAAAATTGTTCTTAAGTCAAGCCCGCCGAACTTCAAACGGCGATAAACCATAATTCAAACCAAATTCACGTTCCAAGATAGCCTGCTGACGTCGGCCAATTTTGTGACGTGAAAACCAAATTAATTCTGCCCTAATATTTTTCAGGTCCGAAGTTGGGCTCGCGTACGGAGGGAGAGTTGTGATGCAAATTTCTTATCAAATTCGCCCTAATATTTTTCGAGTCCGGATTTCCACTGCGTGAGCGGCCCAAACAAAGATCCGCTCCTATCCCTCTGTGATGAAACCATCGTACATGCTGACATCATCAATCAAAACCCGCCACCCTTTTGACTTTGTAAATAAAGCAAATTGCATTTGCGTCATTTTCATTGTTCCGTGCGCTAGTGAGTCTTCCATGCAACAAAATTCAAAAACCAATTGTTAACGCTTGCTGACCGTTACCTTGTTGAAGAGAATTGAAGCCGAGTATTCCAGGGTTCTTCTGTCATAACCAGCGCCTGTTTAAACATGTTTCATTTCCCATAAACAGGTATTTATTCCAATTCCCTGCTAAACTATGTAAAAAATCTTGGTTTTAGTTTTAATTCTGCACTAAGGTCTGAAAAGAAGTTCAGTTTGGTCTTTTTCGTTCCCAGAACTGCAATTATATTCCCAAAACTGGTAATTGTGCCCCTTTTCCACAAAAACCCTGAAATTCCATTTCTGAATCCACAAGAACCAGAAATAGAAGTTCCTGTAGCTCTAAATGTCATGCCCATCAATGCCCCTCACAAGTACTTGGATTATTTTCCTTTAGCCGATATGGATTTTCAAATTAAGGACTTGCTTGTCTGTGAGAATCCTCTTCGAATATTTTTCCGCTGCAGAGACAATTATTTGAATGGTTCTGACATCTTTGGACTTTGGGAATCAAATCTTCCTATGTACCTTCTCCCCTCAGTCCATATTTTTCATGAGTTAATCCATTATTGCTACGCAAATTATGATCCCAACCAACGAGCAGTTTTATCCCCAAGTCAAAATGTCCTTTTCCCAATAACTGCTGAGTCCATAAATGAAATGCTACAATTCCAACCTGGTCAAGCTCTCACTCCCCTTTCCATGGCTGAATTACTTGAGAAATCTACTAAGTTATCCCATGAAGAGTTAAACCGCCCATGCCAAACCTTCATGTTACCAGAACATCAGCCTAAAAAACCTCTCCCTTATGGTTATACTTTCTTTATTGATGAGGGTAGAATTATTTTAAACATGATATCTTCCATAATGGGCTTCAATACTAGTGAGTATGTTGATCAGTTAACCCTAGTATTGTTATCCATTTTTACCCCTGGACAACCTCCTACTGTCAAGTATGATTTTGCATCTTATATTGCTGACAAAATCCATGATCAGTTCATGAGATTTGAGAATGAGAGAGTATTTAAGTATTCTTCTGTCATATATCATCTCATAATTTACTTTCAGTCAGAAAATTTCCCTTTTTATGTTAAGAAACTTTATGCCAAAGGGAATCCTAGGTCAGTCATCTTTTGGTCTGCCATTACTCACAATTCCTCTGATTCTCCTTATTCCTATAATGATTTTTTCGACCTTTTTGTTCATCCTGCAACTACCTTGTTGACAGGAGTCTCTCCTCCTAGAATTAACAATGAAATCAAGAAAATCCTTCAGCTCTCAAAGTAGTACAAGATAGGTGACTGGTACCTATATCAAAATGACACAGAGATCAGGATATATGGATGTGAATTATGCCCATTCAAACTGCCCATGTATGTCCCAATGAGACTTTTTGCATTAGAATATTTCAGGAAGATGAATAATTCACATATAATTCATTTTTGCAATGCAAAGAAAAAGGCTCAACTCAGGATCAAGAGCCAATTAGGTCCCTTCATTTGTAACTCTAGGGAAGCTGGAAAGGAAGCCGAAAGGATTTTAGAAGACTATCTCAGAATACAAAACAGTTTCTACTGGGTGCCTTATGATCCAAAAAACTTTATCTGTGATAGAAGAATGAAAAATATACTGTCACCATACATCCATCAAAGAATCCCAGAAATAGAACAATATGCTAATATGGATGAATGGACAGAAGGGACATTGGTTGAAAAAGATAGTGAGCAGGTCAATGTTGAAAATGTAATGAAAGATCTTGAAAAGATACTTGACCTAGAATCTTTTGGACAGGTTCAGGGATCTTCTTCAGCCAGGACTTTACAACAAAATTTGCAGGAGATTAGTACAGTAGCAGTAGAATCTAAAGGAAAAGAAAAGGAGCCCGATATACAAATAATTGAAAAATTCCTAATGACAGAGCAACCAGAGGCTTCTAAAGAACAAGGTCAAGTACAAATTCCTCCTACTCAGATCAGTGAGCCAGAAATTTCTATTTTACAAACTCCTTTGAATATAGAAAAGGGAAAAAAGAGAGAGGCTGAAACAACTACTCCTATTGGTGGCTCTTCTGAACAACAAGATGTTAAAAGGCAAAAATTAACTCCCCTTCCATAAGATGAATCATTTCAGGAAATCCCTGATAGCCAAGGAAGAGAAAACAGTCAAAAAACAGGTACAGGTAGTGGGACATCCACTAATTTTCAAAAACAGGAAATACAGAGGCAACAAAGTGCAGAAATATCTTCTTTCAAACCTCCAGTAAAAACTTCTTCGGACATCAAAAGAGCATTCATCAATATAAAGGTCAGGAACGATCCACTTAGACTTCAAGTGTACAACCAATATTTGAAGATGGCTCAAAAAAATCAAGAAAGATTGATGTTAGCTTATGACATCCAACAGGGTAAGATGTTAATGAGCCATTTCAAGGCCAAGGTGCAGCAACCTCAGACAGCTGCAGATTACGTTAGGACTAATTTTGAAGTCTTAGGAAAGGATATCCATCATTTAGATCAAATTTAGCTACACAAGCAAACAAGTGAGATGATTTATTCTACTCTGACGGATAAATCAATGATGACCCATAAGTTGCAGGATTCTTTGCATAATACTAATACACAGTTGCAGCTTGAAAAATCCTCCTCCCAGGCTAAGGATAATAGAATCAAAACTTTGGAGGAAATAATCATTGGTTTGGGTCATAATCCTAAATATGTGAAAGGTATTGAAGCTTTGATCAAGAGAAAATATGATGATATTGCAGCTCTGAGAAAACAATTAAAGTTACCGGCCTCAAGACATCCACAGACTGCAAAAATCATAAAAAAAAATTCTGAGGAAGAACTAATGGATTTTCTCTTAATATTGAATGAGAAACTTATTGCAACTAAAAAAGATCTTGAGAATGCATTAAAAGATAAGCAGGAAAATATTCCAGTATCTACAGCAGGAGTAGTGACAGGTACAACAACAATAGGTCAACCAGCATAATTTTCATAGAGAAACACTGCAAATTTGAACACTAATGAATTAACAAAGTCAATGGAAGATATGAAACTTCAAGCCATAGAGCTTCACAAAAGAAAGGAACAAATGGCCACTCTAGAACATAAATATGATCTTTCAAAAATGAGTGTTGCTGATAAAACAAGAGAAGTGAACAAATTAGAAAAAATAGTCAAAGCATTGGAAAAGGATCTCACATTGGAGAAACCTTTAAAAGAAATAAATGAAATTATTTGGGATAATATCATTCAATCAATAAAGGATGTTTGGTCCTCAATTCAAATAATGGATGAACATAATAACTTAGTTAAATTGGCTCTAGATGAGATTGAGAGATCAAGGCAAGAGTTGGGAAATATGCCAGAAGAGGCCAATAGAATTATACATTTTTTGAATACTCAGACTAAGAATCAACTTGTAGAAATCGGTATTCAGGACAGGAGCGGAACAATTCTGGAAATAAAGAGAGTTTTTACTACAAGAACTCTGGTACAGAATTTACAACGAAGGTGCTCAGATATGCAAGAATAAATCATTGCCTTCAGAGAAATATTGAATATTTTGTTAAATAGAGGATTGCCCATTCCTATAGTTGTAGAAGATAAGCTAATGGACCTTGATAGTTATGTTGAAAAATTGGACAAATATGTTGATAATCAAGCTAGTTCTTCAACCAGTTCATCAACAACAGAATTGCCTATAGGGAAAAACCTTCATGACAGATTGGAGAATTTATTTTATCTTGAGCATGAAGTAAATCATTTGTTCCCAAATCAGCCTAATTTCTTCAGATATACTGAGGCTGATGAAACACTAAGAAATTTGCAAAGGACCAGAGTGCCAGAACTTCAATGGTTGGAAGAAATGATGGAACTTTTGTAAAAAAATATCCTTACATAAATTTTTGCCTATTTACCACAGTATATCATGATAAAAAGGATAAAAGGATGAACAAAGGTAAAAGAGTATCAGAGAAGTTAAAGAGTATCAGTGAGACGAAGTAATCAACGTAGAATTACTGAAGAGGAAAACAGCAAGCCAAGGTATAGGACCTGTCTCCAGCACATTCTTAAAAGAAGGAAACAACACAACATCAGTTATCATTTTTCTTATCTATGAGACCATCTGTCTCTATATTGTTGTAAAATACTTATTAGTTATCCTAGATAATATCTCAATTTGCTATGAGATATTTTGTATGATTTTTTGTATAAATACTCCATCAATTGGAGTAGTAAGTGTGGATTCATATACTTTGCAGTAACATTGACTTTTTCAGAATAAAGTGTTGTTGGAGAAATTTCTTTGTGGCTTGTTGGATGATGAATTGATGCTAGAGACTTTTTACAGGATTCATGTGTCAAACTACGGATCAATAAGTCATTTCTATCCTGTGTTTTAAGTTTTTATATCTGTTTATTATATCACGGTGTTTCATTTCTGAATAATTAATGAAAAGGAGTAAATCAGAAGGTACTTAAGTGTAATCTGGTTTTAATCATTATTATTCTAAATGTTTTCTTCTAAACTAGTTATAAACAGTGAATTCTTAATTGCTCCTATTTTACTAGTTTAAGCATTTTGATTATTTAGTAAAGAATACTTAAATGCTCTTTATTGATAATCACTCATTTTTCTCTCTTTGAATGTGTTGAAAGATTCTTAATTGACTTTCATCCATTTTAAATCCATTTCATTCTTTTAAGATTTATAATTGTTTCCATGTTTGACTATCTTGCCCTGTAAAACCATCTTTCGTTGATAAACTTAATCCAGTGAAGCCATTTTTTTTTACTCCATTTCCCAATGGCCTGAATTACTCAATCTTTCCCTTAGCTATCGAATTCCACCACCCAAATTCAAATAAAACCCCTGGACTTTACAACTAGCCTAAATTTTCTAAAACAAATCTAAATTTTATAGAGAGAGCCCTCTCTGGGTACAGATTGGCTAGATTTTGTACCTAAAAGATTGGTTTGTGGTTACCTCGAACCCCTTTCCTCTTTCAACAACTTCAAGGAAAATCTGAGTGATAACATAGTGGCGACTCCGTTGGGGACCTAAATAATTTCATTGTTACTATTGTTTATTTTATAAACTACAGACAGAGCCTGAAGATTAGCCAGGTAGCCTTTGAAACTGCTTTTGCTTTGCAATTGCAGAAGTAAATCAATGCTGACGTCCAAAACGTCGGACCACATTGCGTCGGAATTGCATCGGAATTGGAACAATGGACGTTGGTACTCTATCTATTTCTTTACTATTCTACATACTACTATTTCACTTTCTTATATATGCCTCGAGCATATTTGGATGCTTTCTCAGATTTGTCGATAATCTCCATGTGGACCGTTACTGGGTTTTATATCATGTCCCTGTATGTGACATGGGGTATTTTTTTATCATTCTCTCGGGTGGGACTTCCACTTTTCTAGATTGATATTTGGGTTCCAATCTTCAGATGTGAAAATGTAATGACTTCATGGACTGTTTTACTTCATATAATATATTCAAAACACCATTTTTATCTTGTGAAAAAAAAATGATTAATGTTTATCACTCTGCCTTCAAAACTAGCGATGCTGGTCTATGTTGCTGGTTTATTGATATGGTCTGATGGTCTTTTTATATTTTGGACATATCACACTCCTCACATGATTAGCGTTTTTCTCTGTTCAAGGATTTTGGGTCCTTTAATTTGTATTTGGAACAATGGACGTCGGTACTCTATCTGTTGCTTTACTATTCTACATACTGCTATTTCACTTTCTTATAGATGCCTCGGGCATATTTGGATGCTTTCTCAGATTGTCGATAATCTCCATGTGAACCGTTACTGGGTTTTATATCAAGTCGCTGTATGTGACATGGGGTATTTTTCTATCATTGTCTGGGGTGGGACTTCCACTTTTCTGGATGGATATTTGGGTTCCAATCTTAGGATGTGAAAATGTAATGACTTCATGGACTGTTTTACTTCATATAATATATTCAAAACATCATTTTTTCTCTTGTGAAAAAAAAAATGATTAATGTTTATCACTCTGCCTTCAAAACTAGCGATGCTGGTCTATGTTGCTGGTTTATTGATATGGTCTCATGGTATTTTTATATTTGGGACATATCACACTCCTCACATGATTAGCGTTTTTCTCTGTTCAAGGATTTTGGGTACTTTAATTTGTATTTGGAACAATGGACGTCGGTACTCTATCTTTTGTTTTACTATTCTACATACTGCTATTTCACTTTCTTATAGATGCCTCGGGCATATTTGGATGCTTTCTCAGATTTGTCGATAATCTCCATGTGGACCGTTATTGGGTTTTATATCAAGTCCTTGTATGTGACATGGGGTATTTTTCTATCACTGTCTGGGGTGGGACTTCCACTTTTCTGGATGGATATTTGGGTTCCAATCTTCAGATGTGAAAATGTAATGACTTCATGGACTTTTTTACTTCATATAATATATTCAAAACAACTTTTTTTCTCTTGTGAAAAAAAAATGATTAATGTTTATCACTCTGCCTTTAAAACTAGCTATGCTGGTCTATGTTGCTGGTTTATTGATATGGTGTGATGTTATTTTTATGTTTTGGACATATCATAGTCCTCACATGATTATCGTTTTCTCTGTTCAAGGATTTTGGGTACTTTAATTTGTATTTGGAACAATGGACGTCAGTACTCTATCTGTTGCTTTACTATTCTACATACCGCTTTTTCACTTTCTTATAGATGCATCGGGCATATTTGGATGCTTTCTCAGATTGTCGATAATCTCCATGTGGACCGTTACTGGGTTTTATATCATGTCCCTATATGTGACATGGGGTATTTTTCTACCATTTTCTAGGGTGGGACTTCCACTTTTCTGGATGGATATTTTGGTTCCAACTTCAAAATCTGAAAATGTAATGACTTCATGGACTGTTTTACTTCATATAATATATTCAAAACAACGTTTTTCCTCTTTTAAAGTTTCATTTTTTTTTTTAAATTGAACCTGTCGTCGTTATACCGACGCCTTGTACGCGTCGGAATTGCGGCGGATTAGAAACTTCGGAAGAGCGACAGTATAAGAACGTCGTATGAGCAAAGTTCAAAACGTCGGGCCACATTTTGTCATAATTGTGACAGTTTACAAACATCGGAAGAGCGGTGTCCAAAACGTCAGACCACATTTCGTCGGAATTGTGATAGTTTACAACCGTCAGAAGAGCGACATCCAAAGCGTCAGACCACATTGCGTCAGAATTGCAACAGTTTACAAACATCAGAAGAGTGAGGTTCAAAACGTCGGACCACATTTCGTCATAATTGTGACAGTTTACAGACGTCGGAAGAGCAACGTTCAAAACGTCGGATCACATTTCGTCGGAAGTGCGACAATTTACAAAGGTCAGAAGTGCGACGGATTGGGAAACGTCGGAAGAGTGATGCTTGTTTGGAAGCGGTGGAAAAGGTGTCGATAGTGTGACACTTTTTAATTGCGTCGGAACTACAACGGTATGGTAAACCACATTTTTCCCGCCCTCGAACTGTCGCTCTTGCGACGACTATGTGTCAGCATAGCGACGAATTGGCCATCGGAATTTCCGCCAAATTTTCTAGTGAGTGGGTGCATATGGTCAAGTTTGTATTGGTCTGGTGAATATTTTTGTGCATAAGGTCATTTTATGCAATTAGGGCATCATGATGATATTGGTATTTTATGATGCTAATGTGTTGGCTAAGATAGAGCAGGAGATGTAGACCTGTATCAAAGTGAAGTTGCAGCATTGGACCTTGAGGCAAGAGCATGTTGTCATATAGGTTTGGATGTTGGGTATGGAGGTATGTAGGTTAAGGTTTGTTATATGAATTATGGTTATGAATACTCCTCTCATTATATTTATGTTATGGTTACATAAATTATAGATGCTAGTTGATTAGTATGGTTATATGTACCTATGTCGGATAGTCACGAATAATAGCAACGTGTGGTGGTACGCATTGATATTGTTTTTTTATGTTAGATTACATTTTTTTGATGAGCATCATATATAACGTGTTGTTGTTACATGCTAGTGACTTGTTGATTAGGGTTATTTCATTAACATATTGATGTTATATTATTATGTTAATTTGGATTGGCCCATGCAAATGGTTAGGGTTATGAAATACAGGCATGAGTCGACCTAATTATGATAGTGTTTTATATTATGTGTAGAATGACTATACATTTTTTATTGTATGCATGAGTGACATTTTCTTATCCGTTTATGATGTGAACATGTTAGCTAGATATTGTTACAGATATCATGATCTTATTGATGATTGGTTTGATATGTTCTGAAGTTATATTGTGCTAATGTAGATTTATTGTGCTGGCAAGATAGCCTCCCATTAAGATATATTAAGGTATGAGTTGCTTATGTCATCTACCTGGTGCTTGACTATTTGATTGTGTCATCTATTTGTTGTTTGAGTGTTGGTACTTATTATGTCTATTTATTATTGAATGTATGATTAATCTCATAATATGAGTACATGTCTATAAGATTGCATGAAGAAATGATATTTTTTTCAGATGGTCATACTAACACATATGTGTTGGGATACCTAATGTGTAATTGAGCATAAGTAGGTGATAGTTGCAGTATTATAGTTTTGACTATTAGTTGATTATGATATGCTTGTTAGTCTTGGTAGAGGTTGATTTTAGTTAATAGATATGATGTCTTGATATTTGGAACATGTGATTGACATGTGTGAATAGTTCCAGGGAAACATGTTTGGTATTAGCATGACAAGGTAATAGTTTATATGTTTATATAACTAATATATGGGTGATGTAATAATGCATATCAAGACTCAATTGCAACAAGAACAAAGTAAAAGAAAGGAATTGGGTAAGAATTCCTTTGGCTATGTTTCGAAACCCTAATTTCTTTGGCTATGAGTGCTTTTCATATTAGAAATATTCTTAAACCTAATCTTTTTTGACATTACATGGATATTTGTTATATTTATAAACATGTATTTGACATGTATAATAGTTGGTTTCTAATTATGGCTATATTGGTCTAGGGAGTGGAGTCTCTTGAGAGATGATATATCTATGTGTTCAGATATAAGGCAGTGTGCCTGTCATAACAAGGTAAGGTAATTGGTATATTGTATGCTTATATTGTACCCTGACAACTATGTGTTTATGGCGGTATGAAATACGGGAAATCATGGCAAGAGACTACCATGAAATATTTGAAAAGGCTCGGGTTATGATTTCCCTTGGAAGCTTCAGGAACCCATTGGGATTGAGTCATGATGTTTGTTTCTAGTCTTCTGATTTTGGTCTTTTTTATTTCTTTGTGCTTAATTTGTGGTCTTGATTGCGTCTAGTCCATGATCATTCCATTTTGTTTGTTATGTCATATTGCTATGGGTTTTCATGGTTTTGCTCCTATTTTTTTCTTGTATTTCCTTTCTTGTTTTGAGTGTCTTGGGAATTGGTTCAGGAAACAAGAAAGTTAATGGAGCTCCATGCATGAGTAAGCACAGTGGAAGGTAAGAATATGACAGTCGGTTGGAGTAAATGGGTCCATTATAGTAATGGAAAATAGAAGTACAAGCATGAGAAAGATAACAAGAAAGGGTAAAGTAAATGTATCTGAGGTGCTAGATTTCTTGGCTATGTCGGGAATGATTTTTCCGAATGTTTTTCATATTGTGCACGAATAAAAGAAGTTATCTTAATCTAGACCTTATAATATCTAGAAATTATGTTGTGATCCTAATTATTTTGATGATTATATATGTAGACATGTATGTATGTATGCATGTCATGTCTGACAGGGTCATAATGAATCATGATTGTTCAAAGCTAATGTTGTACATATATATGTGTGTATGTATATCATTGTTTGACAGAAGCATGACTGCTTTATCTATCTATATATATATATATATATATATATATATATATATATAGATGTATCAACGTATCTATGTCAATGTATGAGATGGTTTTCAATTAATTTGGTCAAAATTAATTCTGACACTTTAGTTCCGACACTTTTGACGTATTGTCAGAAATTTCCCCAATTTTTATCAAATTTTCAAATCTCGCCAACAACCATCACTATACCGACATTTAGGGACATCGTTGGTATTACGATGTTTAGGAAAGTCAACGGAATACCGATGTTTTGAGATGCAACGTCAAAAATGTGACGTTTCTAAGACTTGAGTCAGTAGTGCGATTGTTTGGGGAACACGTCGCTATTTCGATGTTTAGAGACATTTTCAGTAGTGTGACATAATTGGGCTCACCGTCGATCGTGCAACGGTTTGAGGACAACCGTCGGTATTGCGATGATTATAGGATAACCGTTGGTGTTGCGACGTGTTGATTAAACGTCGTAAGAGCGACAGTGGTAAACACTATAATTTCCCTTATATTTTAACCAAATGTTTTTAAGAAACGTTAATCGAGTTTCGTAGTCTTCATTTTCGATATTCGTTCAATTACATGTAGTTTCACATGTCCTATACAATTTTTGAAATAAAAAACACCAACAATGTACCTTAAATTGTCATATAGACCAGTTTTCTATTTTAAATAGAGATTTTAAATTATGTGATGAAATAAAATTTAATTTAAGTTATTATTATTATTTTTAACTGTAAAATTTAATTAATTTATTAATGCGACCCGTTTGTCATTTGCTCCTTTGTGCCTTCATTCGGGTCGGGTCAGGTCATGTGACGACACCTAACGAAATGCGTTTGGGTCAAGTCGGGTCGTGTGAGGGCGCCCAAGGAAATGAATTCGGGCTGGGTCGGGTCGGGTCAGGTGAGGGTGCACAAGGAAACGTGTTCTAGTCAGGGTGAAGCCATAGTGAGGAAACGGAGTCTGGGTCGAGTCTGGTAAAAACACGTTCAATGTTCACTCACAGGTGGAGTCAGGTTCCTTCAATAGGGCGCATGCAGAAAAGTGTTCAAGGCAGGGTCAAGTCGAGTTCCTTTCGCAGGATGCGTGCAAAATAATGTTCAGGGTGGGCGCGTTTAGGTCAAGTCGGGTTCGTGCAGTGCGTCCGTGTTCAGGACGTGTGGAACAATTTTTGAAGGCGTGAAGGTCATTCATTAGGGTCGGGTCGGGTCGAACGCGACCTGAATGTGTTCAAGAGACGCATGCAGGCCATGACCCTAGTGACCCGTGTGTATACTGTGACCCCGGTGACTCACGTGCATAAACACATTCAAGGTGCCGAGGGAATCTATGACCCGAGTGACCCACATGAACCAAAATTCGTGTAGACTTCAGAAAAATGTTCTAAAAGGGATTTTTGGGGTTCCTTTGGATTGTTTTCACTATTGGCCGGGAGCTATTAAGGATAGAACAAGGTACAAGCACATTTGGAAAGAATCATAAATGGTTTATGCAGGCTTGGTTGTATAATTATTGTAGATTGTACATATTTATTGAAACATAATATCAGGCAGAATTGTTAACAGGAGTTTCCCCTCCCTAATCCCTTAACCACTAACTCATTATTCAGGTACCTAACTCCTAACTGTGCCTAAAGCCCCTAACCCCTAATCCATTAACTACTAACTTATTATTCGACCCATAACCCCTAAATTCACCTAAATCCCCTAACCCCTAAACCCCATTAATCCCTAAACCCTTAACCACTAACTAATTATCTCCCTATACCTAATCCCTTAACCACTAAATCATTACTCCCCTAACCCCTAAATGTGCCTGAATACCCTAACCCCTAAATGTGCCTAAATCCCCTAACCCCTAAGCCCCCAGTCCCTAACCCCTTAACGACTAACTCATTATTCTCCTAACCCCTAACCCCTAAACCCTAAACCTCTAACCCCTAATATCCTATTCATCAAACCCCTAAGCCCCTAATCCCTAATCCCTTAACCACTAACTCATTATTCCCCTAACCCTTATAATAGTCCTTAAAGCCCATTGGGATTGGCCATTCAAAACGAGAGAAGGTCTAGTTGGGACCTATGATCAGGTGATTAATTCCCCCTTGTTGGAAAGGTGGAATTTTTTCCCTATCAAAAACCCTATTGTCCTTAATCCATCTAACATATACTCATAAAATTCTCCTTGTTTATAAATGTTTCCCTCGACTATGCCATGAAAACCCTCCAAAAAATTCTTAAATGATGGGAATTCCTATTCATGCATGAAGCTAGTGGAATGTGACAGGTCATCCAAGATACATACAAATATTTGATTTGTGCCTTGGGGAACGTGAAATAATAGATCAAGGGGACACAAGGGTTGCATGGAGGGTATAATTTATAGGTGCAAGCATGGTTTACTATGATCTATAATCCTAGCATTAGAGAATGAGAAGGGGGCTTAGGAACTAATTTCATATAAGGGGTTAGGGGACCTAGGGGGAAGGTAGTGAGAGAAATCGATAGGGGAACCCCCAATAGTGGTGATAAGTCAGGGATTAGGAGTCCAATGATCACAAACCATAAGCCCGTAACCCATATCCATTGAATTCCATATCCCCTTAACCCCCAATCCATAATTCGTTAACCCATACACTCATAACTCATAACCCTTAAATCCCTTGACTCATTAAATATTAAGAAAATAACTCCTAACCAGCTATAATCCATGAAAATTTTAAGCCATAACTCCTTATCCTCTTAGCCTGTGACCCTTAACCCCTAATCCTTCACCCTTAAACACCTTAATTAACTTCTAATCCCTTAAACACCTAAATCCCCTAAATATTAAGTCCTTAACCACTAAATCCTCTCACCCTAAATCTGTTGGAACTTAACCCTTTACCCTTGAAGCCCTTAACCACTAAGTATCTGAGGCTGAAAATAACACCCAAACCAACATATTGACCTCCTAGGAGAATCCTTCACCTCTAATTCAGCATATTGGAAACATTTGACTTTTAGATAACTAGGTATTGTTTATGAGGGTTTCATGTGTTTGTGGGTAATGCTATTATTACCATGTGT
This sequence comes from Pinus albicaulis, assembly GCA_034641835.2. NCBI lineage: Eukaryota > Viridiplantae > Streptophyta > Pinopsida > Pinales > Pinaceae > Pinus > Pinus albicaulis. The sequence continues at coordinate 695,590,235 of CM076570.1, read as the reverse complement.
ACCAAACATAGAAAAATTAGATAATTTTCCAAGCCTCGATTTGAAACACTCACAATATCCACACTTCATGTTCAGATGGATCTTGTAGTTCTCTCTCACACAAGGAGTTGGATATGAATAGATCACTCAAAAAGACAAGGCCTCTCCAGTGATTAAAGTTGTAACACAATTCATCAAGTGATTTACACCACCAATATAAATGACATCATTAATGTATGTTTGTGTCAAGTTGTTAGAAAGGTGATTTATAGACAATACATTGAATTTACTTGGACTTCATCTAATTTTTAGGGCCTCGACTATAATACGGATTTTGTATCAGAAACACTTAATGCAAATGAAAAGGGGCCTTTTTTTTTAACCACATATGCAAAATAGCATCACATAATTCCCTTCAAACCTTCCTTGGTCGATGTTGAAATTCAAATTTTCTCAATTTAATGAAGGGAAAATAAAATCAAGAATTTCCTTTTGTGTTTTTCAACAGAAAAGCACAATGATTTATCAGTAGCAGTAAGCACCATGGTTTATCAATCTAAGCAAGCACTTGTATGTTCAATCACTCGTTTTTCATGCTCAAGCTTTGTTATATATGGGAAAAGAAAACTAATGAAGGAGGAGCCACTCTTTGGTGTAATACCCCTCGTGTAATGTTCTTGCATAGGTTTACTTCTTGAGAATTATCTTCAACACCAAAATTTTTGGACCCCCTGCTCTCCTCATGTCTTCTATTTAATATTGTTTGGGGTTGCCTCCAAATGTGACTGAGAGGGCACTCTTACCCCTCCCTTTCATTTCATTACCCAACAAGTTACCCTTTTAGGGAACAAAACATAGATGACACTGCCATGCATTAATGGCTAACTTGCTCAAACTCTAACCTGTGTGCCTCTTCCTTGGGTTTTTAAGAGTCACTTAAATGTTTTATTACATGTATGTTGATAAATATAACATAAAAAAATTAGTTAATTAATCAATTAGCATTGTAGTCTAATTAGTAATTTTTAATTAAATTTACTAATTCATAATTAATCAATTGACATTAATTATTTTAAAGCATTATTCTTTAGCTTAGCATTAACGCATGATTAAACCATTGATGCACAATGAATAGTAACACATGTCCATGCCTCAATATCATTATCGGAACATTAATGAACTTTTATTAGTAATAATTTTATTAGATTAACCACACCGAGTTTCCATGCAACAATCTAAAATTATGACGAGATGCTCGATTACACAAGTTTTTATAGAGATCATATTTAATGTAAGGGTGTTACATCGATCAGGTAGATCACCCGAGGAGGGGGGCTGTCTAGACCCAAAATGGAAAACAACTGCTAAGAAAAAGAGACTTGTCACACACTCATCGAATCAAGAGTGTTGATAGGTGTGTTCGATGTAAGCATTAAACTGAACCTTTTACTTGTGGAAGCTTTATGAAGTGAAGGATACATAAGAAAATAAGTATTGATTCGAAATTTCCTTTGGTGAAATGTAAGTTACCTTGTGGAATTTGAGACCCTTAGCTTAGCCTAAATACCACCCTTTTTTTTAAATTCCAACAATGCTTAGCCTAATTACCTTACCGCCTTTTGTCCAAAAATTCTAACCTAATTACCTTACTGCATTTTTACAACAATGTTTAGTCTAATTAACTTATCATTTTTTTTCCAGCAATGCCCGATGACTACAAACACATTGCAGAATCGCTGAGACAGTAGCTGAGAAGATGTTGCTTTAGGGGTTTAGCTGAGAAGATGCTGGTTCAGGGGTTTAGCTGAGAGGACGTTGTTTCAGGGGTTTTGCAGGGGACTCGTTGGTTCGATCACCAACCACTAAGAAAAGACAACTACTAGCCCGACTAGGAAATCAAGTGCAATCGGCCTTTGTCAACCCACAAAATGGTAAGGATACACCAATTTATCATCTTTCTTTTTAAAAATACTTGTCATGTTGGTTCAATTTTTTATCCATCTTCATTCAAGTAGTCCAAGAGTAAATCATCCTTTTTTCTGAACAAGAAGCATGTTATTGGTGATAGGCATGTGAAAGCAAAGGGAAAAAATGACAGTTTAGAATTAGATTTTTCTTGAGGATTTTCCGAGGGTAATGATGGACTGCAAGAATTTCAATATGTTTTTCGTTCCATTACACACATTTCAGCTCATGGGGTTAGAGATATATGCCCTGATGTAGTTATTTTAGGAGAGTGTAAAGGTTCCTCGAAACATTGGTTTATTGAACCCCCTCATGAATGGGAGTTGACATACTCCATATAGGAGATGGTGACCTAAATGGAGATGGTAAACTCATAATGGCCTATGGATTGTACATATACCCAACCATGTCCATATTAGGAGAGATTTCTAATCTACTAACTAAAACATTACCTTTTGCAACTACCATTTGAACTTACCTAATGCCCAGCTTAGAGCAGCTTCATGTGCAACCTTTTTTATTGTTGTTGCTACTTTTTTTACTGCAACAGGTACAAATGTTGCAGTGACAGAGGATGCAGGCCTTGCTTCATATTCAAAACTCACTCTGGACTCTCTTTCAGAAATTATATGGCTCAAAATGAACTAACTGTGCTTGACTGCAGTTGTTGGGAAAGAAGCAACCTCTTCAGAATATAATCTAGCATGATCTATACAGCTTATTGTTTCTTCGGTAGAACTAAATATGTGCTCTCCCCCTCTTCTTCATATGATTTTATAAGAAGAAGGAGAATGTATGAATGGCATACTTGAACCTATGGTCAAGAAATAATTTGAAATTTCAACATCATGACTATATCGAACAACAACCATTCACCCCTAAAAAACTACCACATGAGACATAGGGAAAGGTATATAACCACTAGAGGTAGCCATTGTCAACCTTATAAAATTCAACCTGATAGTTTCAACAATCCTTTCTATTATACAACAATTTCTCTTCTTTTTGTGTCTATGCTCAATGCTCAACTTTCCTTAAATTCCCATGCCACCATTTTTGGAATATATCTGATCATTAGTGCCAACCCAAGAAATAGCAGTTCTACTCATAGATGAAGAAACAAAATAATTCAAAATTCTGATCATTTTATAAGGCACAAAAATTTCCAATAAGCTCCAACCATTAATGGTTCCATGAATAGGTTTGGACACAACAAAGGGACAAAATAAAAATTTAGAATTAGATGGACTAAAGGAATTTCAATACATTTTTCTTTCCATTACACACATTTCAAGTCATGGGGTTAGACATATATGCCTTGATGGAGTTATTTTAGGAGAGTGTAAAGGTTTCTTGAAACATTGGTTTGTTGAACCCCCTCCTGAATCGAAGTTGACATACTCCATATAGGAGATGGTGACCTAAATGGAGATGGTAAACTCATTATGGCTTATGGATTTTCCATATACCCAACCATGTCCATATTAGGAGAGATTTCTAATCTACTAACTAAAAAATGACCTTTTGCAACTGCCATATGAACTTACCTCATGCCCATAACTCCTGAATTAGAGAAAATCATATCATGGCTGATAGTCCTCATATCATCTCCAAACATAGTGCTAGCTAAATATGATGACATAATCAATAGTGAAGTTTTGGTAGTGTGAACCTCACAAGCATCACTAAATATTTTTCCCATAACTTTTTTGTTGCTGCCAAATTCCAAGATTGTTCCCACAACATCTCCCTCTGATTGGATGAAGCATTACAACTACAAGTTGTTGAAAAAACACATTGGGGACATTATCAAATTTTTTGGACCACATTTAGTTAGGAATTTCAAGTTCTATGAAGATATTCTTCACAACAAATACATTTCAATAATAAAAGTAACCAAAATTAGAAATGATAACAAAAATTTTAGTAGAAAAAATTAGGCCAATAATATCATCAGAAGTTGTTGTCATCAAAGGTTATTCTGGTAGAGATCCCTAGTTAAGAAAATAAATTCATTATAGAATTAGCATTAATCTCTCTGAAGAGCATGGCACATTCTTATTTACTTCATTATCATCAAATAATAGTTATTCCTTCAACAATATTATTTCAGAAATATAACTCTCTATTTCCATGTTGGTTCTAGTTGTTCTAAAACTATGTCTAGATTCCAAGTTCATAACATCATATTTAGTAATAATATTTTTTATTTACATGCTATTTCTATTTACTTCAACATTCTCTCAAGATTTTGAATTCATATGAGCATTCTGTTGTTTGAGATCATCCACTATTTTTGTGGCAGACCCCATTGATTTAGCGCTCCCTTCAAATTTCACATTCATAAGAGCAATATGCGTAACCCATGCTAACAACAATAGCTTAACCACACTTTTAAAATTATAAGTTTGAATGTTAAATTTTCTTGCACACCTATTGACCATATTCATGCTAAACTGAGCAATTTGCGTAGCTCACTAATAACCAACAACCACATTTTTTTCCATAGGAACTGTTAGGTCATTAAATTTAGGATGATAGGTCAGTTCTAGTGTAGGAAAATATTATTTATCAATAATTTAAAGTTCATATACCAATGTATATTTCTTTTCAATATCTCCATTCTTTTCTCCCATGCTCATTTTGGCTAAGTACATAGTTTCTACAAGCATCAGTTGCATTTTCCTGCACATTCAATATTAGTTTATTAGACTATTATTTAAGATGAGGCTTATAATTTGTGTTGATCGGTGGAGTGCCCAATAAAATAATAATGATATATTATTTCCCTCGTTATATTTTTAGACTTGATTATCAAGCTAAATACATTGCAACACTACAATCTATTTTCCAACAGAGTTGTACTATGTTAGGGTATTAACTATTTAGTGATCAAGTTATTAATTGTCACACGGCTCGTTTATCTTTACAATTCTTGACTATTCAATGATCACATGTATATATCTATTTTCTATATCTATCCATCACAAGAGTTTATATGTTTGTGGTGTCTTAGCCCTTCCTGCTTCAAATGTAAGACTAGGGAAAGGCTTCTAATCACCAATTTTTCCATCTTCCATTTGGTAGTTCTCCAGTTGAGCACCCATAGGAATGAAAATAGGATTATCATATCACTGAGCCTAAGATGAAGATGAATATTCACATGCAGTCCTTTGAGCATGATACAATCCTTCAAATCCAAGCATGAGACAATCCTTATATCTATATACTTGAACCAGAAAAAAAATTATAGATGCAATAGTTACATATGCCAATATCAGTCAACTGCCACAACTATCATAAAGACCAATCATCATTCTCTTAACTGCTACAGTGTTTAGAATTTGCAAGGTCAATTCATACAATGTTTCTAAGAACAAGTGTACATAGACCAATTCAACTAGATCACTAGGACCAATCCACATACCAAACCTGGTCTAAAACATTATTAGAAACATTGTGGCCACCATATTGGAGGGTTAATAATCATTATAGATCCCAGATGTACGTATGATTATAATCCATGCAATGAATTTTTGTGGACACTTGGAGGACCATTAATCAAAACAAAATCTTTATCATGCAAATCTATTTAAGCTAATCTCTAGGAAAATTTATCCTCCCTTGAAACATTTCAAGCCCTAAGAAGGCATGTTGTTGAACCACTTTCTTAGCAGATCTTGCATTTCCACTATCATTTCCTAGATCATTCATAAATATATTTCTTTGAGAATCACAACTATCAAGAACCAAATCATCTAGACATGCACTAAAAGCATCTAAGGATAAAAATTCAAACAAAAAAAGCTCAATTGAATTCAAGCACTTCACTGCTGCTCTTGAACCTTTTCACTTAACAATTGCATTACAAATTTGAGTAAGAAAAATCAACAATTATGTTTTATCACCATTGAATAATATAATTTCACTATTTCTTATGAGAATCCCATTCTCCTCATAGTTAAAATGAAGAGGTAAGTCCATCTGAAGAAGTTGCCTAGCTTTCCAAAATGGCCCTCCATCATGCACTTTAGTGACTGCTAGTTCATGCAAGTCTCCATAAGTCCACATTGATAGTTGATTCAGTGTAGTTTTATCCAACATAGATTTGTTATATTATAATGTAATAAAATTTTGGAGGCCCAGGTGTAACCATAGTTTTAAAAACACACAACCCAAGATCACCTTGAGCCGACTACTGATTGGGAAATTTAATCATCCCAGAAGTAATGCGACCACTCGTTATAAGGATATGGCAAGGGCACCATAGATAAGAAAGTGTTGTCTTGATATATAGTTCATAGCCCTTGTCTACCATTTGATCATGCAACTTCAAAGTCTCTGAGATCTTGTTCTCTTTTATTAGTACATAAATTATGGTACTATATGTAATTATGTCAGGCATGCAGTCATTCTCATTCATTTCTTAGAGCAGAAGGAAATATTCATCCAATTTCCCTCCCTTGCAATATCCATTGACCAATGCATTATAGATCACTACAGTTAGCTTTATTCCGCTCATTAAACCTTCACAGAAAATCTCTTTAGCCTCATCTAATCTACCTACTTTGCAGAAATTGTCTACTAGCAAGTTGTAAGTATAAAAATTTGGCCTACAACCCTTACTTTTAATTATACTAAACCACTCCAAGGCCTCTTTAATGCACAAAGTTTATGTATTAGAAAGGTAAATTTAGAAATTATTTCAGTTTTCATTTTTTTTTCAAGTTAGATATTGTTTTCAAGTTTTGACATTTCTAATTTTATTGCAATATGGAAGACTGATCGTGTCAGTACAAGAACAACCCCAGGACAGGATGATCACGGAAAGGGGCCAACCAAAGAACATGTAAAGTTCTAGCCTTGCTCTATCTTCAGGTATTTTAGTTATTTACATAATTGAAATAATGTTAGTTTTGTTCAAATATGTAGACATATGGCCATGGTGTGCCTGATGATTCCCTCAACGAGGAAGAGTTTTATTCATCCCCATTTCCATTGTTTTCGCTGCAAAAATAGGCGTGAAAAGCAAATTTGGAACTTGAGCGTTTGGTAGACGTTATGCCTCAAACACCTGAATTAGGAATGAGGATAAGACAACTTATGATGCAACTAGATACATATAAGGTAATAATAAAAAATCAAAAGTATATTTTTTTTGTTCTGCATGAGATGAATTATGATAGTTTGATTTTTATTTTTTACATTAACTAAACTAACAAAAAAATTCTTTTGTATGTAGCATTATCTGACACCTGCTGCCCCCGATGTTGGTGGTAGTGGGACACAAAGGCAAGATATTGCTGAGGAACCCTCTCGTAAAGCTTCTATGCCTTTAGGTGGCAGCCAAGAAATGCATCCTACCCAAGAAGACACCCAACCAACCGTTGAATGTGTTGGTAGTAATGAGGCTGGTATGGCCAACTATATTATTGCATTTCCTGGAGCTACACGTGTCACCTCCACGGAGACCATTGATGGCAAATTTTTGGTGAACGATGAAGGTGTTCCTGTAAAACACGTAAAAATCCCAGGTAAGTTTTAATATTTTAACTATTTCATATGCTCTATCCAAAAACATATTTTATCATGATCTTTATTTTTAAATTAATGATAATATCTTCTTTTTGTGTAGGAAACAATGAGTTATACAAGTTTTTGGAGAGAAAGGTGTTGGTAATTTTTGGCCAAAACATACACAGAAGGTTGAATTCCCATAATTCCAACCTAAAAAAATAACTTCTAGATTATCTAGAAGCCCTTTTTGGGGTGGGGACATTTGATAGAACAATGGTCGCTCGGGTAGTTGGAAAATATCTGTAATATACCAGGGACACCTATAGGACACAATTGGAAATTAACTCTAGATACGAGCATCCTCTCACAATCCTAGAGAGATAATGGAGAGCACTCACCAATGATGGAATAGAGAAAAAGGCCAAGAAAGAAGGAAAAATGCTACCTGGACCCACAAGGTAAATTACAACTTTAATTCAATAGCTTTAATTTTCTCTATGTCTAAAATAAAAGTGTGCTACATCATATCTAACTTCAAGCTTTTGATAATAGGTTTCCTGAAACCTCGAAGGCAACCAAATCTAGGATTGAAAAAAAATGCCATCAAAAGCTAGGCCAAGGCGGCTACTTGAAATTAGCCGCAAGAATTGTAAGTAGCTAAACATCGTATAATTAACTGTATCACCTTCCAACATTTTTGTAATACCATCAAATAACATTCAAAATACACAATCATATGTAATGTATGGTGATGACGTTGGAATGGAAGCCATAGAGGAATACAGAGAGATCAGTTTCCGTTCCGGCTATCAAGCCATAGTTGAATATCGTAGATATCCAGAATGCTTGATAAGGTAAAACGTTAACCTTACAATATGTGTTTTTTCGTCCATAAATTTAATTTCTAACAACTTTTTTTAAATCAGGGGAGCAACACTTTCAACGAGCCAAATAACCCAGTTGTACAACAGTCCGTTGAGAGGGAAATATTTCCAGAAGTAGATGGTCCTCATGTGCAACCTGATCATTGTAGTGGGGACCAAGCCGGTAATGCTACTATCAGTGAGGGCCATGACAGTAATTAATTTCCACTTATAATTCTTTCTAATTGTACCTTCATGGTTGTTTGTTTATAACATTTTTTGTTTAAATGACAGAGAATGTTGTACTTGAGCATCCTACCACCAAAGAGGAACACAGGGCAACGGTTGCAATGGTGACAACTAGTGCACTAGGTGAATAATCTCATTGCAATTTTTTTAATTAATATTACCGAAATAGTTCAATGATATTTAAAAAATGAAAATGAAAATTTAATATTATATGTTTTTGTAGGCTATGCCCTGTCACTGCATGAGACCAGACATCGTGAGTACACAACTAGGTCTGCTACGCGAGAAATGTATGAAACAGAAGTAGAGCACACTGATGTTGATGATGTAGTTAGGAGCTTTAGAAGTAGGAATAAGAAAAAGAAATTTCATAGTGTAAAATATTGTATTATTATAAGAAAAATGTTACCATACTTGAAACCTTTTTTACATTATATAAAAACTCATTTATCACACTATTTTATGTCAAACACTTTTAATGTTTTCTTGTGTACTTTTTGTTGCATTGTTTTTTTATTAGTTATTGAATATTTTTTTTCTGCTCATGAAAGTAAAAAATGAAATATAGATTGGGTATTGGGGAATTAAGAGTGATGTGAGGGGGGGCAGGGGCCATAAGAGCTTCCACCTTCACATGGTTGGCCCTCTTTAGTAGAGAATAATTTATTGGAGCTATTTAATCTTGGATCAAACCTCCCTCGATCCAATGTAGCAAAAAAAAGTCACTGTTGACTTAGTTGCTACCCTTTTAGATCGTGGGAGGGTTGTTCCAAGTTCAAGCGACTCCAATAAATTGTTCTTGAAATGAAGAGGAGCTTATTCAGGTATGTTTTGAAATGGTCAAAATATGTTCTAACATTATCATAAGAATGCATCTTAGAGTAAAAAATACTACATCAATTACTTGTATTTATTGTATAGATAATTATGGATTTTGAATGACTTGGAAGCGCAGGTACAAATCCTCTTGCATCATGAGCAATACAACTTGTCAACTAGGGTCATGTATAGGATAGTTTTTCTTGTGTGCTTGACTAGGTTCGTAGTGTCACATTTTGTAAGTTTCCTTTAGAGTTCATAATTCAATATGAAGCTTGTTCACGATGTCAAGTATTAGTCTAAATTTAACATTAAACATGGTGTATTTTTTAAAGGACATAAATATTTAGTGGATACCCTATATTCTTCTTCAATGAAACGAATTACAACCCAAAAAATTAATCCCGATCTCTTCTTCTTGATATGATGAAGGAGCAAGGTTCCCAAGAATGATTCAAGTGTAGAATGATTCAAGAGAGATTCCGAAGGTGACTAATTGTAGCTTTTTTTGAATATGAACTTAGATGCCGCTACAATGTTTCAAGCTATTAGCTTCGAAATTTCCTTCTTCTCAAATCAACAGGTCTGGAGCCTATTTACTTAGATATTTGAAGCCCTCTTAGAGATGTCATACTCTGTAGGACTTCTTCTTCCATTTGTTAACTTCTGAAGTAGATCCAGCTCAACCTTGAACCTTTGAATAGGGATTAACGTAGTCACTAGAGACAAGGACTTGAACGCTTCCGATATGAACTTCTGGAATAGGAATATTTGAGATATCTTCCCTCAAACTAGTCCTTCACATTATTCACTGTATAAGCCTTCACATTATTTGAACTAGGATAGTATTTTTTTTCCCTCCTTTTCAACTGTTCCATTCATCACAAATGACAGACATTTGGACGAAGACAGTAGCATGAGAATTTATATTTCACTAGGTTTTTATCTTCTTGTCATTTGTTCTTTCTATACATAATTCTCCCAATGGTTCCTTGTGCTCACAATCCCACAGGTGTACATCCAACAAAGGAGAAATGGAAGGAAATTTCTTACCAATTTAAGGCATATATGGGTGCCTCTTTATTTGTTTTTCTTAGAACTATCCATATTCCACTTCTTTGGTTTTCTTATCAATGTATATATGTTAAATGTGGACAGGTGAAAAATCACTATCCCTTATTTGACATGGCTTATCAAGGTTTTTCATGTGGCGACACTATATTTTCTGTTGATTCTTTCAAGTATATGATTGCCACTGAGCTTGGATTGATGTCATTATAGCTTCACACGTCCTTATGCAAAACTAATAGCTATAAGCATGCTACTATTTCTTTGTATATTCAACATTTGATTGATGAATATATTGCTTCAGGTCTATTTTCCTTGGATCTTTCAAACCTTATCACAGTGATCAAGTATATATGGGATGGTGACTACCACATGTACTCGTTCACCACAGGATTTTAACTTTGTAAGAAGACTATAGGACTAGTGTCACAAGGACACATATTTGAAGAAGATATGTATTCTATCACAAAGATAGAAATATCTATGCTTCAGATTTTTGAAAAGTTTAGAATTCTTGACAGGGATCAACCGTATGCCCAGAAGAGGAACATAATTAATTTGGATTGGTGCTTCTTTTTGGAGTTTCCCTTTATTTGGATTGGGGCTTCTTTTAGTCATGTTTTATTGTTGAGAATTTTTTCTTGCTACAACAGAAATAAAATGGAGTCATGTTTTAATGACTGGACTGTTTTCCTTGCTACAACAACAAAGAAATGGGGTTGTGTTTTAATTATTGGGTAGTGTGTCTTGCTACAGTAGCAAGGAAATGGAGCCATGTTTTAATTACTGGGAAGTATATCTTGCTACAGTAACATGGAAATGGCCATCGCTAAATTTCACATCTAGTGGCTCAACACTATTACCACCACTAACTTATTGGCCATTGACAACCAAACTAGTGGACTTATCCAACTTTGGTGTTTGTGTTAACCAACTAAAATTAGTTGTGCATTTTTTCTTTAAAATTTTGCAAAATATAGTTTATTCATGGAGTCTTTTACACTATAATGGTATCATAAGACTAATTGGTATAAATTTTGTGATTTTCATATATATTTGGTGTTTATATGAGATATTTCCATCACTTGAGTGTGTAACCATGCTAAGCACTAGTACAAAGAAATTCCATTCTTGATATGGTAAGCTTATTGGGCATGTTAATTCCTTTGTGACTTGGCATTTCCATGGTTCTTTTGATGTTTATTTCAGAAGGAAAGCTTCATGGATGGTAGATCATAATAAAAATGTCAATTATGTGTACACTCAGATATGAGATTAATATTGTCATGTTATCAATTTTTTTCTATCATAATACCTCTCTTGTATGTACTACAAGAGTAATCACCCTATTTAATGGTTTATAATTGGGTATACACTTGATGACCCTTCCCACATGCACCATGTATTAAATTAATGTAGGTATAGCAACGTATAGAGGCCTCCCTTTGAGGCAAAAAATATGACTTCTTTAGAGGTAGCAATATGAAATGATAGTTGTAGGTTTCATTTCCCTCTTAACAATCCTCTTGTGTTGACTCACTTGGAGGAATTTCAAGCATAGCTTTCCAGTATTGTAAATGCAACCAAAAGGTTTCAAACCTATAGAACACATATAATAGAACAATGGTGTGGTCCTTTTCATTGGGCTGAAAAATAAGTATAAGGACTAGTCCTATTCATGCATGCATAAATCTTGGATCCTTATGTTATCGCTGAGTAGGGTGCCATTTTAGGTAGATCAAACTTGAGGTGATAAAATAAGTTCTTTGACATATGAAAAAGTATTTAGCACCCATCAAGCACAATTGAATATCACAACCATCAAGTACTACCAAGTGACATATCACTGATGTCTCATACTCTGTTGAGTATCAGTTATTACCTTGGATAAATTCCACATCATACTATAGAAGGATTGTATTTATCCAACATTATTTAGTCCAATATCCTTTCCATAACCATCTATCAGATTTTCAAAGTATTCTTTAGCACTATGATCTATATCAATAGAGAAAGGTACATCACATCACTATGATTTAACTTATAGGCTCAACCTAACTGGTAAATAATTTCTTTGGCATAAATGATTCTCTAAAATTACTAATCTCGGCCTTGTGGTGGAATATTAAATCAAACGAGAGATATTTTAGAATGATTTACATCTCTTTTGGCTCGTTAATCTTTCTTTCGTTAATATTTATTCTATCCAAAACACTCTTCAACCTCTTTGGTGAATTAAATTCCTTTATTCGAAAGCTGTGTGGCAAGGTATGCCACCTTCTTTGGCATGCTTGCAGGCTCTCATCTCCCAACAATATAAAGGTATCTTCAAAATGAAGTTTTTCCTACTCCTGTTTTTTTTTGTAGACACTTGTCATCGGTCGATATTCTACTATAATCATTTGGTTAATAGTGATAATGTGAGGGCCTTGTAGTTATTCCATGATCCATAAAGGTTATTAATCTCTTTTTCCACGATTCTTTGATTTATTCTGCCATGGTATCTTCACGGGTCATCCAGGAGGCTAAAGAAATAAATTTCACATCACCTAGCTGAGAGTTGGGGTCCCACACATTCATAAAAAGAAGTATTAAATTATCCATATATAATTCTGCCATCTTATCCCTATCTTGAATGTTACACCTAAGGAAAAAATCAATGAATGTTTTGATGTTTTGGAAAGGAGGGGATCCTTGTTGGGCTAATACTCTAGTCTAAAATTGGCACCATCAGTATTTGACGAATAGAGAGTACGTTTTTAATGGATGTCTAGATTGTTTCTACTAATTTTTCCAACCTCTATTTTGATCATCCAAATAAATTTCATGAAAATTTGTTAGTCGCCTTATTCATGCCTGTGAAGTTGCCCCCAACAAGCCAATTTTTGAAGAAGGTAATGATCCCATCTATGTTGATCTAGAATTCAAAAACTTGATGGAAAGTGTCCATCCTCATAGGATGAGCATTCATATGTAAATTCACTAGGTTGTGTTATAATCTGATTGTAGTAGATATATGGATATCCGATTGTTGGGCTCCAAATATGTAGGGACAACTCTTCGTTTTTTCACTTTGAAGAGGTGTATTTTCTTTCTTGTTCATATCTGAAGAAGATTAGGATTTAATATTTTTCTTAGGTCCTTATTTTACATGATTCAAGGCACTGCTACTCTGTATCTAAATCCTTGATCTCTAAACTTAAATCCAATGTAGGAATTCTCCTCGTTTTGTTATGGGTTTGCATCTCATTTTTTTGTTGATATTTTGGGACAAGGCTATTCTAAAGGATATCGATGGTGACTTTGGGAAGTTACTTGAAGTGTCAGAACACAAGGAATGCCATTTTTTTTGTCTTGTATTTGTGTTGAAGCCGATTTGGATAAAGTTCTCGTGGAGGCCATTCCTCTATAGTTGGATGAGAAGATCTTCCTACAAGAATTGTATTACTATCAACTAGCTTTCAAGTGTAATATTTGCCACAAATTTAGGAATTTTGTTAGTAATTGCTAGAAGGATGCTCATTCTTCTCCTAATCAATCTTAGGGGAACAAGGAACAAATCAATGAAGAGGATCAATCTCAATTTAGGCTACTGCTGATTAAAAATAAAACACAATTTGTAAAATCAAAGAATCAAAAGCTCCCATGATTGATCGTCTAGGTCTAGTTGATTTGATGTTGTAGGAGTATCAAAGATGTAAGAAGAAAACCAATTTGTTCAATCAAAAAATAAAAAAGCTCCTAATATTGATCCATCTAGCTACACTTGATTTCGTGCTCAAGGAGTCTCAAAGACGTAAGAAGAAAAACAATTTGTACAATCAAAAAATAAAAAAGATCCCAAGATTGACCTGTCTACCTCTAGCTGATTCCATGCTCTAGGAGTCCAAAGGTGTTCAGGATGGCTAAGGAAGGAGGGGATTCATCTACTCAAATGGGCACACCCCAAGCACAAAGGCATATTGATTCCAAATGTAGTGTAAACCTCCAAGCAGGGTCCCCTATAGCGGAGGTGGAAAAATTTTATTTCAGTCACTTGATGGAATGAAGATATTTAAACTACCCAAGCCGAATAGTAATCTGAACAACACCTTATTCATACAGTCACAGAAGAAGAGAGAATAATGGAAAGGAAATGGGAATGGGTTAGTCCTCAAAGTTATACTGAAAACAGTGCTCCCTATAGTGCACTATACTAAAAATAGTGTGTTTTCCTTGTAGAATGGTACTTTGGAGGAGGTTAAAAAACTTGTTAGTACTGTCAATGAAGAAGAAGTGCCATCTGAAGATGTTGTGGGTAAGTATGCAGTAGATAAGGCTCCCTAGAATCTGGACTATAAATTCATGCTCAGAATTAGGTTGAAAAATTGGTTGGTACCTCCATTTGAAAATAAATTTTGTCAAATAACATGAGCCATAATTGTAGAATGCTATAATTTGTGTCTATGTGAAAATGATGAACCTATGCCAAGGCAAAAAATTTCCTAAAATGTAGTACCTATGCTATAATTGTAGTACCTTCTTATTTCTAAAGATGTAAACCCTTCTCTATCTGCGACAACTGACAGTGATGGAGATACAAATACACTGAATTTACGGAAGACCAAAGAATAGATTTATTTCACATCGAGACAATGAAAAATGCACCTACAATCATAATTTTAAAACTACAAAGACTTTGACTGAGTGACCTATCAACTCAGGTTTTAACCCAGCCTCAGATCAACTCAAAGACAATGACTTAGTTTTCAACTCAGATTGACTCGAGACAATTACGATCAAATGACTCAGATTTTGACTCATTTTTTTACTGTGGCTAAGGTTCATGCTTTAGTTTTCTTCCTAGTGACTGGTTTTATTCCTGTGCACGTGGATTCATTTTTTTCACTTCTTTCTGGGATCACTTGCAATGCCCCTCACCAGCTAATCGTTACCAGTTACCCTTGGGTTAAAAAATTGGTTTTTGTTGCTTCTCTGTATGATTGGATCTAGAGGCAGTGGTAGCAAGCTTTTTAGAAATAATTAATGTTTAAAAGTTTCTAGGATCTATGTTTCCCTAGTTTCTGCAAATCAGATGTTTGCAATGGCTCTTCCTGTAAAATATACAAGGCCATTAATTTGTTCGATACATAGGTGGGGATTGTGGTATGCTGTCCATTAATTTTAGATAAAGATAGTATAATGGAAAATACCTTTCCAAAACCTCATTGATATAGGTTCTATAGCAACATAGGGGGTAGATAATTTCTCAAAGAGTACAAATAATTAGACTAATTTTAGAGCTTAGCATGTAAATTTATAGTCAAGGGAACAATTGTGCATTCATCTTTGGGTCAACCTTTATACTAACTCTACTCTATTCAGATGATACTATTAATTGTGTGTATTGTTTTATTACTTTTGTGCATTGTTTTTTTTCTTTTTGTATATTATATATTTCTTTCAAACTATTTGAGATTATTTGAATCGAAGCTGCATTTACAGAGATTGGAATCCTAGTTTGTAGATTGCACATATTTAGAGTATTCTTAGGGATAGTATTCATTGATAGGTTAATGTGTGGACCTCAAATAGGATATTTAAGTCAGCCAATAATTGAGAGTGTTATAACACTATAAATATTCTGTTAGGAGTTGCATTGTGCGTTTGTGTGTGTAAAAATCTATAATTAGAATCTCATCACTAGTGACTATATAAATGCTTGCAGTGGATGTGCCTTTGATAATCTTGAATTACTTTTCATTTTATACTATCATATTTTCTAATCTATTATTGAAATATGGCAAACTGAATAAATGATTTTCCCTGAGAGTTGTTATATATTTTTATGCATAAAACCTTCGCAAGGGTCATCACGCTCTGACTCTGTCTATTGAGAAGATGTTTGTCTTTGTAGGATGAGAAGTTACTTGTGTTTGGAATTATGATATGCACAACTATACAGAGTTAATTGTGGAAATATTACATTTCTTTTTGATCTAGCACCTCAAATTATATGACATAGTTGTGCACTGTGTTGTTATTTTTGTAGGCTAATGCCCCAAGAATTAAGATCAACCTACACTAGGAAGTGATATCCTTGTATAATGGTGTTTTGTATTCAAACTGCACCATGTGGTTAATAAAAATGTCGAGCGAGAGGTGGAGTGCAAATGTGTCAATAATTTTTCACACGTAAATTCAACCTTAGGATCTAAGCTCTTTCTCGCAAATTTTTGGTCTACTTTCTCAAAGATAATCCACAGGGTCTTGGCCCATTAGAGATACCTTTACCTCCATGCAAAAAAATTTTCCGCTTAATTTTCACAGAAATTACTTCATACTTTTGGTCTTATGCCTCAGAGATGAATCACAAAGACTTCGGTCTTTTTAGTACAGAGATGGATCATAGATAATTTTGATCCTTTAGGAGATATGCCACAAAATAATCATGTTTCTAATCTTATTCCTTGTTGATGGTCTTCTTTTGAATTTATTTTCTTATCTTATACTTAATTTTTCGAAGAGTGAAGGCTGAAATGGAGGAAAGTTCAACCTCTATTTATACTTGATCGAACCTATTGAAATATCATGTATTTTTGAGGAGGTGAATATATCCTTAGTGGAGGAGTCAACCTGTCTATGTTGGAGCTAACCTATACAGGTCTAAAATATGCTTCAAATTTCGTTCTTTGATTTGGCTTATTCCATCCTTAACATATTGTAAGAGAAAGTAAACCATTAGGTGTAAAAAAGTACCCCATGAATTCATTTGCCATCACATTCCACATTTTTTATTTGTTGACATATGTGAGCTTCAAGCAATGTGTTGGTATTTATAAAAAAAACTTTGATAAAATATGGTTATAGTGCATCCAAAATATGCTTTTATGTTTCAACAACGTCTCTTTATGTCTTTGTACAAATTTTCATTCAAAATAAGTTATAAATTTCCTTGATTTTTCTTGATAATCCTTTTGTTTGGCATGTCAGGGGTGTTATGGTTCCATGCATAATGTTGGATCCAGGTGGAAACCTCACTGTAGGTAAGCTCAAGAAGCCAAATTCAATTGGGTCATAAATGAAAATAATGACGACATGTCAACAATATCGCCCTTTGTCATTGATGTAACTGATGATGACTCCAATCCTCTTACAAAAAATCAAGCTCCAACCCGTACAATAAAATTCCTTCAAGGCTCAAACATTGATCTAAAAAAGGCTCCAACCTCATATGAGGACTCAAATACTAAAAAATCAATCCAAGATCCAAATTTTTCTCAATGAGGCTCTGAAATCTTATGAGGAATCCAATCCTCAAAGACAATCGAGGCTCCAACCTAGTGCCCTAGAAGGCTCCAATATTATATGAGGGCTCCAATCCTCTCAGGATCCAACCCTCTCTTCATGTTTCAATCCTTTAAGGTGGATTCAATACGGCTTCAAGTATTCCATAAGCTTCTACAACAATACTTGAAATATCTCTAAAACAATATTTTACTAGTGCTTCAAGAATATCTCCAATACTTCTACAAATGCCTCACATTCTGCTCCAAGATTTACTTCAACAAATTATTCTATAGGTGTTATAGATTTCCTCCAAGATACTTCAAATAAGCTTCAATGGATCTATTTGGAAGTATTCAATGGTATGTTTGACATATCTTCCAATGTACTTAGGTCAAGAATCTAATCTATTTCAATTAGTCTCCAAAGTCTGCTCCAAAATATACAAGATCCGCTATAGATCATATCCCACATTCTGTCTCAGATTGTCATAGGTTAGGTTTCTCATCATCAAGAGATTTATCATAGATACATTTTACTGCTCCAAAAATGGTTATCAAGATCTGTTACCAAGAAGCTACTTCAATGGATTTCAATTCTGCTTAAATGAGGCTTCTTCAACAGGGCTTCAAGTATTCAACAAGATCTTCATGAATGCTTTAAACAATGTCTTCTATGAATGATCCAAGAATTTCTACTCATATAACAATATATTTCACTCCTCAAATCACTTAGTATCCAATCTCCAATTTATCTGCTCCTAACTTCCTTCGTTGAACTAGCTCTTCACTCTATCCCATACCTTGCACTCGTGTTCATAAACTGAGATTTGACAATCTTTGGGAACATATAACACTAGTGCACATTAATGAGGCTCTACCGCCCTAAAAAAAAGAGTAAATAAAACTAGTAGTCCCTTCTTAATATGATGAAAATATTTAGAAAAAAAAGAATGTAGGATCCTCTTCCATAAGTGATGCAATAATTTTTCACACAGAAATTCAACTGCAGGATCTCAACTCTTTCTCACAAATTTTGGTCTGATTTCTTAGACACAATTCATAAGTTCTCGGCCCCTTCCCATATAGATACATTTATTTCCTTGCACAAAAAAATTTCAATTACTTTGCGTAGAAATTACTTCATACTTTTGGTCCTATATTACCTAAGAGATGAATCATAAAGGCTTTGATGTTTTTAGTACATAGATGGATCACATATAAGTTTGGTGCTTTAAGAGATATGCCATAGAAGAGTTTGGTTTATGATATTCATCCTGATTCCTTGTCTTCATAATTTTTTTTCTTGTCTTCTACTTATTTCTTCAATGAATGAAGGAAAAAATGGAGGAAATTTTAGCCTCTATTTATACTGATTTTAACCTATTGAATTTACATATATTTTGAGCAGGTTGACATATCTTTAGTAGAGTAGCCAACCTATGTATCTTGGAGCCAACCTGTACAAGTCTCAAATAGGCTTAAAATTTGATTCTTTGATCCAGCTTATTCCATCCTTAACAAATTATAAGAGGAAGTAAATCATTAGGTGAAAACAAGTACCTATCAAGGTCATCTGCCATCATAGTAGACATTCCTTGAGAGGCTCTGATATCATTGGATGTATTCCTGGAGCTGGAATACTACACCCTTTTTTTTCCATATACATTTTTTTCCGTCGGTATTCCGATGCTTGCTATCCGCTTACAACCGTCGGAATTGTGACAATGTCTGCAAGACGTCGGACTTCCGACATAGTCTGCAAAACATCGGTAGAGTGACTACAAGTCACAAACGTTGGAATAGCGACGGTTTTTGGACAAATTATAAACCATCAGACTTGCGACAAAGTCTGCAAGATGTTAGACATATGAAAAAGTCTGCAAGACATCGATAGAGCAACTAAAAGTCATAGTCATCAGACTTATGACACAATTTTCAAAACCTGAAAAATGTCGGAAGAGAGATGGTTATGGAACGTTGGTAGTGAGACATTTTGGAATGTCGGTAGAGAGATGGTTATGGACGTCGGTAGAGCGACGCTTTTTCTAACGTCAGAATAGCGATGGTCTAGCTAACGTCAGAAAAGCGACGATCTTGCTAAAGTTAGGATAATGACGCTCAGAAAGTAATGTTGGAAGAGCGACGACCGTCTCGAAACGTCAGAAAATGTGTTGCTCTTCTGACACTTGATTGAAGTGTCAAAATTGTGACTCTAAGAGAAACCAAGTTTTACCCCGCCTCAAAGTGTCGCTCTTGGGACGCGTATGTGTCACAAGAGAGACGTTTTGGCCATCGGAAATTTGGCCAAATGTGCCAGTGTGCAAGGATCATTCTTATGGAGGAATGATTTCTTATGCAAGTGAATGACATGAAGAGGTTATTGGTCTTATGAGGAGTAAACTGGGAAGAGTAACCCTAAAATATATATGAGTTTATTATCATTTTGAAATGAATTTATATTATATGCGTGTAATATGCCTATGTGTATGTTATGGACATGTAATGCTAAGGTGTAGATCAACAAATTTAAAGTAGTATGCTTTGCGATATGCTAGGATAAGCATGGATAGTGGAAAGACACTTGAAGCAAGGTTGCTTGTGGGGTCAGTGTGTAGTCTATGGATGTGCATTACTAATATTGTGTATATGTTTTACATTTTTTATATTCCATGACTATCCCTATGGTTATGTGTAATGTTTCATATGTGGTATTGTGTACATATGATGTTGTATGCATGTTTTATATATGGTGTTGAGTGTATATTGCATATGCAGTGCTAGGTATAGATGGACGGTAATGTACATGTGATATATATGGTGTTGTGTACATATTGTACTATATGCATGTTGGATGTGTGGTATTGTGTGCATATGGTGTTGTGCGCGTGTTGGATATTCGGTGCTATGTACGTCTGGTGCTATGTGCATTTTGAATATGTAGTGGTATGAATATATGGTGTTGTGTGCATGATGTACATTTGGTGTTGTGTGCATGATTGTACATATGGTGTCATATGCATGTGGTGTTGTGTGTAGGTGGTGTCGTGTACATGTTGTGCATGTGATGTTGTGTACATGTGGTGTCATGTACATGTCGTGCATGCGGTTTTGTGCACATTTGGTATTGTGTACACATTGTATTGTTGGTGTGATGTAAATTTGGCATTGTGAACAGGTTGTGGTGTCGTGTACATGTGATTTTGTGCACACGTTGTGTAGGTAATGTTGTGTACAGGTGGTATTTTCTACATGTTGTTCATATGGTACTAGTATACATGTGGTATTGTGTGCATGTCGTACATTTTCTGCAAAGCGAATGAGGTACAGTTGTGTACTTTTTTGTTGTAATTTATCTACGTATATGTATATGTATATGTATTTTGTTTTATTGTACACCGAGTGTAGGTGTATGGGTTGCATGCCGGTGTAGGTATATGTATTGTGTTATATAGTACATCGGGTGTAGGTATATGTGCTGTATGCTAGTGTAGGTGTAGGCATTGTGTGGTGTTGTATGCATTGTGTTGTTGTATTTTTTGTGATGTACAAGGTGTGTATGTGTACGTGAGTAAAGAGAACCAAGGGAATTAGATGCTTTCTGGGTGTCGAAACCAATCCGATGTGTGTACAGAAAGAGAAAAGGCATAAGTATGAACCTATGAAGGATTAGTATCAGTATTTTATTTTAGTCTTATTATGCATGTGGTTTGTGATTCTAACTTATGGTGGTTACATGTGATTTATGATTATGGTTTATGGTTATTTCATGTGGTTCATGATTTTAATTTATGATGCTTTCATTTTGAGCTAACCGGATGTGATATATTTATAATTGATGATTTTATCAAACTTGTTTGGCTTGTTGTGACTAGAAGTGAACAGGATTTCAGGTGTACCTTATTGACGAGATACCAATGAGGTATGATTTGATTTTATTACGATTTATTTTGAACCTAATGGTCGTTATGTACTTCGTATATGAATCATGAAAAATTCCTGGTTGGGTGGTTGAAACTGATTCCAAGCATTAACAACAACAACAAAAGGAATTAGAACATGCAATAGTATGCTGGTAAAGCACTTCAGGAGCAGGGTTATTGTGGTGCACTGGTACCCAATAGTTTCCATTGATTTCCATGAGCATGCTATGACTGATATGATTGTTTTGAGGTAGGGATATTCCTCGTTTTTTGTATCTTCCAATTCGATGAAGCATTGTGAAGGGATGGAATTCCTGGTATGGGGGTGCCAACAAAACTTGGAAGGTGTGTGATTACACAAAAGGGGATTACCCGATTGCCCGAGGGACTATTTAATAGATAAGGGAAGGTTGGGGATGGATTTTTTTTGGTCATTAGTATTTCCAGATGGAATAAAATGCCAATTGGGAGTGTGCCCTGGAACAATGAGTCGGTAAATTTTCACTAACGATATAGTAGCGCAAGATTGTGGCGATGGACATTAGATGTAGACTTTGACTTTGGAAGTGGACTCTAGACTTCTTGGGAAGGAGATGAATCCTGGTATTACTTTGAGGGTGGAGGTGTGAGCCTCTGGATTCCCTTGTTCTTGATACGAGAATCGTATCCTTTTATTTCTTGGTTGAGAAAATGCGCATATGTGTATATAATGTAAGTATTATACCAAACTGGTTTATAAAGATCCAAAGAAAGTATGGTTATTTATTGGTTGAAGAAAATGTGGTTATAATTGTAAATACCACAATGAGTTGTCTTATAAAGCTTCAGTAAATGGTATGTTTGTCATGTTTTAGTAGATGGTCATTTTAAATACTGCAACGAGCTATGTTATAAAGCTCCATGCAGAGTGTGATTCGTTTTGAGTGGTCTTACTTGTTATATATTTTATTGAACATTGAGGACAATGTACCCCCAAGGGGGAGGGTTCTGTAACATCCCTGGTTAAAAATCCATGTAAAAACATATAAGACCATAGTTGATGGGACATGTATTCCAAGTTGAATGTTGGGAAAAATATCCTAGCAGGTGTTCATTTTGGTTATTATGGATAAAGGAAATCGACAAAGGCAATGAAAAAAAATTTCGAAAGGAAAAGTGGAATTTATTGGCCTTCATTTCTTTACATAATGGAAAATAAGAGAAAAATAAGGTGGAAGGTCAGAAGTTGCACGTGAGCAGGAAACTGAAGGAAAATAATGGAAATTGAAGAAAATAGTGGCCTCATTGATAAAAAGGCTTTTGATGATCAGTCGGCAAGCTTTTTTGTTGGTTCAATATTTTGGTCAATTCATTTTGGAGCTCTCTCATTATTCTCTCTCTCTTTGTCATACTCTTGGATACTTAGATTTTTCTTGGTGCACTCTTTGAGACTGTGGATACTAGGTAATTTAGAGAAAGAAGGAAAAGGAAGAGCATGAAAGCACAAGTGGACATCAGGATCAACAAATATAGTAGGATTTGACTACAGGTTTCGCGTTTTAGGTATTTTTACCTCATTAGTTTTGGCATGCATGGTGTATGCAAGTGGATTTTCCTAGCCTTACCATTTTTTAGATAGACATGGTGTTGTGGGTTTATTTCCATTGATTTTTGTATGGTTGGTTCTCATGATTACTTTAGTTGTGGGTTGAGTTATTAGTTCCTCAAAGCCCTCGTTGGAACACGAACTCTGGAGCCCTCGAACAACTTGGATGGAGACCAATGATTGATGGTTGTGATGTCCAACTGTGAGGTGGAATCATCGGTTGAGGGTTGAGTTGGTTTGTCCTCTAGAAGCCCTCTATTGGTTGTGATTTATGAGATCGTACATTCATGCTTGGAATATGGCACAAGGATGATTGGGTGAAATGAAACTTTGCTCAACCAATCGATGGTCAAGTGGAACATGGAAGTCCCATCTCCGGTTGGTTTTTACATTCAGTAATGAAGAGTATATTACTTTGGTATTTGGCATGCAAATGACATATTTATTATGTGGATTCTATTGTTGTTGTATCCATAGTATATATATTTTTTAATTATGTTGGTTATAAACATGTATTTATCAGTGATGATGTATGGCTCTCTCCATGTCCTTACTTGTAAATCAATGCACAATGTGTCTATGGTAAAATAGATTGTATTCTAGCTAATTATGTAATGGAGCAATGCTTCTTAGCAATTCGCAGATAAGTGTGACACCCCTATGTTTAAATCTGTTGTTTACACCTATATATTCAATGTTTGTGACATGTTTGAAAAAATTCCTGGCATGGATAGATGGGGTCTAGATGAGTTCTTGTTGATGTGATTTCTTCCGTATCATTGTTGTAATTTTATTTTTCATACCATAAGTTTTCATGAAGTGACCAGAGCTCTGGGCCTAAAAAGATGTCCCAAATCCTGGAGTAGCAGGAACGGAACTCGGCATTTAGGGCCCTAGCAACAAGAATGTAATATTATTCTTGGGGATATACCCTCCATGCTGGAGGCATGTAGTCTTATTCCCGCAGCTATGGCTTAAAAGGGTCAAATTATTAGTATGAGCCAGGGGTAAGAGGTCCGAAGGGTTGGGCTACCTCCTGTGGGTATTTTGGATGTTGTACAAGGTATTTGATGTGTTTTCTGTCAGTTCCAATTCCTTAAGGTCACATAGGAGGTTTAATCTTGATATAGTAGCCTCTCGTCACATGTTTACCTCGATTGTCTGGTTACTTGGGTAGATGTGGGAAGAGGGTGTCACATGCAGGCACATAGCAGTTTCATTTTCTGTGAATTATATTTACTAATACTTTTGCTTCATCATGATTGTTATGGCACTTGGGTCATTGAGAATTTATGTGTTTAGATATAAAACTTTCAACAAATTGAAGGGTTTGATCACCAATGCTTGTGTACTACTTATTTGTCTCTTGTATTGAATCGAAAAAAGTTTGAAGATATTAGTAACCATTGTGATCTAACCCTCCTAGATTTGGGTTTAATGTTTTATGATTGTCAGAGCCCTTGAATCTCTCTATGTTGACCTATGTTTCTATTTTACAAAACATCAATTATGATCATCAAAGTTCTCATCATTTTATCCAAATTTGATGTATTTATTCTCCCCAGGCATTTTCCATTTTATTATGGTCATTCCATTGTCTTTCATCCATGTTAAATGAATACCTTGCATCACTATCATGCTTTGCTGTAACAAGATACCTAGCTATCAGATCTATTTAATTACCCTCAATGGTTGATTTTAATGCATAATCTAGTCCAACTTATTCATAAATATATTTTTATCAGTTGTAAGGGATACAATCTATGGGACCACATCTAAAGTGAGGAGGAAGTGTAATATTACACTCATCCTCTTTTCCCTTTATGAGTCTAGGATGAAATCAATAAAATATTAAGGGGAAGGAAGGTAGTGCATACATTAGTCCCATTATGAAGGTTATACAACATGAAAATGATGATAAATTGTGCATAGAACAGCACCATGGATGAATTTAATATTGTGGCAATACAATATCCTCTTCCAATCCATGTTGCAGGTGAGGGGAGAAGCAACAAAGGACTAACAAAATTTTCGTTAAATTTATTGAGGAATTAAAATGTGCAAAATAGAAGGCATAGTGGAAACAATGGTCAATGATCATTATGGACTCCATGCATTGGGATTTTGATGTCAAGATGATAGGGTACAATTTTTTCAAGTATATGTAAGAGTGCATTGGACCATGTAGATTTTGATTGTATTGAAGATAAGGATTTTTGTTAGATTAATTCCTTCTCTTAGGTATACTGACGTAGGTTTTAACATCAATCTAGACAACCGACAACAACAATACATTTAGAGTAAGGATACCATGAGGATATTGATCACAAATATATAAGTGATACTCAAAAGAAGGTCCCACATGTTAAAACACATTCAAGCTTCTCGATACAACGTACTTTTCGTCCATTTCCTATCCCTTTGATGACACTAGAAAACATGTTTGGAAGAAATTCTCTAGGAAACTATGAGTAGTAAGCTTGCTAGGTTTTCTTGCTATTTTCTATTTAACAACATGCCATAGACTATTAATTTAAATTCACTCCTTATATTTGGAATCTTGGTTCACGATTTTTTTTGATGTATTGTACATGTTTCTATTTTTGTTGGATTTAAAAAATTCATTAGAATAAGGAGAATAAAAGGATTACTATGTTGGAGAAGGGTAAAGAGAGAGCTATCATTCAACTATGTTTCATATTTTTTCTCAATCACTTGTTCATTTTCCCAATTGGTATAAACGAGTCCTCCCAATGTTGGCAATGTCATGGTTTTTTTATGATCAATCGTAAATGATAAATCACCAACAAATATTGTAATTTTTAGTAAACAATTGCCACATAGTGATGTGTATGAAAAATTGCACCATGAATCCTATACATTAACAACCTTGTGTTTTTTTTTCCTTATAAAATATGGAAATTTGAGTTTTTGGACTCCATCATTTGTAGCATTTATAATTAGGGAGAAAACGAGTAAGGGGATTGATGTCCAATCTTATGGAATTTGATTTTTCCTCTTTTAAATTTCCATTGAGTCATCCTTGGTTTTCAAGATTCATTGGAAACATATGAAATGGATTTCATAGTGGGAATTTTATTGAACATGTTATATTTGGTTCCTTCTTTATTATAGTGCCACTAAATTATACTTTAAGCAATGATTTTTCCAACATCTAACAAAAAATGGATGGGTGGACGGATCCCTCCTCATAGGTTGTCACAGGATTTCTAAAAAATGGGGCCCTCAATTCCCAAATCTTCTCTATAAGAAATTCAATCAAAATTGCTAAAATTTTGGTATTGCCATTGTTGAAGGTTCCTCAAGCTAAGTTGGTTACGATGCTTGTGAGGTTAATATTTTCACACTGGTGTTTTGTATTATTTTCAACCCTAGTGGAGTATGTTCTTATTGTGTGAATATTGTCGATATGAAACGATGTTGTATAACAGGGTTGATGGAAATGGGTACTAGTTAAAATATATCCTAAGTGACAATAATATTAGGTGACAAGAAAAATGTTAGAACTTTCAATTATTGTCACTCGGTAATTTTTTTGACCTTGTATGTGTACCTAAGTCTTTGATGGGTTAAATGAAGGGCATCCAGAACCAATTTGACAAGGACAATTATTTACGAGTGGTATTTGAAGGGAATAAATTGACAACAAATTTGTAGCAATGTGATTTGTTTACATATAAGAAGCTTGTCCAAGGATTGGTCGAATCATTTTCCCAATTTGATTCCGGAAGATGTTCATTTACTTCGGCCATTTTCTGTATAAGCATCTAATATAATGTTCAAATTTGTGGTTTTTCTTTCAAACCTATTTATCATCAATTTGGGTCAATCTTCAGAAAAGTTTTTCCTTGTTGCAAGGTTAATTTTTGCAATAGAGAACAGAATATATTTAATTCTAAAAGTTTCCCAATTTATTAGAGTTCATGCAATTGTAGGCAAAGACAAAGATACACTTGGCACATTTATAAATCAAATTAAGACATCATTTTTTGAGCCTCGTCTTTTGATGCATGCATTTATAAATGGTGATTTGAATGATCTAATTTTTTACCATATTACAAATTAGTTCATATTTTAAAATTTTTAAAGCTTTTATTCTAATCACCATCGTTTTTCTGCCTATAAAAGAAGCATCCCTTTGTAATATTCTGACTATTTCTTTCTGCAACACGAATTCTCCAATGAAACATGTTGACAATGGTATTCCTGTGAATAACAAGGGAAAAGGGAAAACAAAACAATGGTTGTATGTTTTGTCTGTTAGCAAGGATGGTTTTACGTATATGAGGAACAATTGTCCTGGGTTATAAATGAGATGCCATGATAAAATCAAGTCTAGGCCAATGAATATACTTCATTTATGCTTTACAAATTATTGTATATAAGAAGTTTTATGAGAACCCGGTGCTTAAATTCATTTTTATTCTTCCTTTTTGCAAGTTGACGTATTATTCTTCATTTTCATTCTTCCTTTCACTAGTCGAGTATGTTCCTACTTTTTGTTTAGACCAGGTTAACGACTACTCGTGTTTTTATTGTTACTTCTGGAGAGTTGTTAGTAATTTTTTCCTTTGATTTTTAAATCATTAAAAGCTAGTAAGTTGTTTTTCGTTGAATTCTTTGAATTTTGTATTAAAGGATGATCATATTTTGGACAGGTGATCTTCTGAGTGACAGGTAATCTTCTGAGTTTCTCTCGAGTAATATCGTAATTTTTTACTTCTATATTTGATGTATTGTGAAAGGTATCTTAATTTTTGTCAGTAGTCTTCAGTTATGATTTGGACTATGTTATGAAATCAATACTGCAGTTGCAAATGCATGAAATCGTTAGACGATTCACTTTAGCTCATCCTACCTTAAAAACCGCTCTATTGAACATGGTTTTGGAAATTAACTGCGTTGTGAGAAATAGAGCAACTGGGTTTTTAAACCGCTCTGTTGAACATGGTTTTGGAAATTAACTGCGTTATGGAAAACCATGTTCAATAGAGTGATTTAAAAAACCAAAACCGCTCTATTGAACATGGTTTTGGAAATTAACTGCGTTGTTTCATTATAATTGTTCAAATTTAGAGAAAGATTTTATATTTTGGTGATTGTAACTGATGTTTATGTGTTGGGAAAGATTTAAAAAATATTCAGGTTTTTTTCTCCTTTGAACACATTTTGTTATTATTCACGATTTGGAAAAAAATTCATACGTGGTCATTCTTTTGTATAATATCTACAAAATGCTATTTTGAAGGAGAGATAATGTTAGTTACATGAGGAAGAAATGTATTCAACATAAGTTTTTCCGAGTGTGTTCTTGAGGATCTTTTTTACAGGTACTCAAATTCCTTAAGTATTCAACATAAGTCTTTGAAGGGTAAGGTCTTATCGATTTTTCACTTTCGCATGTATACTATTTCCCACAATAAGTGCATTTCTCTTACTATAGAGATGATCCTAATCCGGAATATGAACCATAGAAAAAGATACCCATTAAATCAATCATGATAATACCAGTTACAGTACCTATCAACCAAAGGGGATCCTTCCAGTGATATCGGCCATTATCTTAACCTTTGTAATGGAGTTGCCTCAGTATTTTATTTACAGTTTTGGATTTCTGTTAAAAATGTTGTGATGTTTTGAGTTATGAAAATATATTCTACTTGGAAGAGGGAGCATCATAAATTTGTATATAGTTGTCAATATAATTGGTAGTTGATTGGAGTTTTGTTATTGATAATAAGTATAATGCTGCTGATTTTGACCATGTTGATTACAGCTTCACGGAGTTGACATGAGTTCATAAAACACTTTACAAATCCAAACTATCCCTTTTGAAAAAATTCTGTCAACTCATCTATGTTTTGTAACGAATTATGTTATTTTGACATTTTGTCTTCTTTATTTTTATAATTTTTTATTAAAATAACACTCATGTTTAAAGGATGTAGTTGAATGCAAGATGCATCTTATCTTCCAACTCATATAGTGATGGCGGGATCTGCCTGCAGTAATAACCAATCGATGGTCTGCCCGCCAGTGTTGTGGCCAAGGTCTCTACTGAGATCAGCGTTTTCTTTGGCTCCCTCTATTGTGGGTCGTAAGAAATTGACAGTAGATCCTAGAGTTTTTAGAGTATTGGTGTCCATGTTTTTTAGAGTATTGGGTAGTAAAAAATTGACAGTAGATCGTAGGGTATCTCAACTGTTGGTGTCCATGTTTTTGCAACTTCTTTCTGGTGATCAATAAGTCATGTTGGCTTATGGTATTCTAAAATAATATAGTTCTGAAAATTCAACTTGAAAATATACCCAGAAAAAATAATATTTCTGAAAATTCCATTTTGAAAATTCCACCTGGAAATATTCCCAAAGAAACAACACTTCTCAAAATTCCACCTCAGAATATATCCCAAAAACAACACTTGTGAAAATTCCACTAAAATTCTACCAGAAAATATACTTAAAAAAACAACACTTTTGAAAATTCCACGTGAAAATATACCCAAAAAAACAACACTTCTAAAAATTCCACCTAATACGAAAATTAGGCTTCAACATGTCCGAAGGAAACCAGGTCTATTGGCCATGTAAGTGCATTGAAAGTGATCCAAAACATGTACTTTCTTAGTTTCCTAGGAAGAGTATTTAGGTAGCTAATATCAAAGTTTACTGTTACTAACACTTACATAATGCAAAAGAAAGCTAACCGCTATTAAAAACTGAAAGAACTGTATCTAACTAATCTTCAAATGATTGGCTAGTCATCATTTGACTCCACTGAGATTGGATCTTTGACGCTTGAACCTGGGATGTCATCTTCTTGCATGGCCTTAATGATGATACCGGTCAAGTTGAGTGGGTTCATTTCCTGGATGCTTCTTTGATATCTGCCAATAATAAATACAAAATAATGAAGACCTACCAAGAAAAACATTCCACCTAAAAAAATATACCAAAAAAAAATTTACTTGGAAAAGGTAAAAAAAAATGTGTAATAGTGAGAACACTCCACTACCGTCTGTTATATGACTGCATGTACCTCCCCATATTCGTATCACTAACCTGTACCCCTGTAGATTCCGCTTCTGCCAATTATTCTTCATTCCTTCCTCCATTTCAGTCTCAAAATTCTGATCAGCGGGAGCTTGCATTTGCATAATAGAATTCTGAGCAGGATTAGGATTAGGATTAGGAATCCAGGAGCTCTTCTGATTTGCGTTGTTTGAAGCTGCATCTCCATTCTCGACAGGCAGCTGCAAGGCAGGAGTCTAGGTTTGTTCCTTGCATGTTCTTCCGAGTTCATTAAGAGGATTAGAACCGCGGGGAATTAGATGGCTTACCTGTGGAGGTGCCTGGAGCTGATCCATTCTAATTGTGTTATCACCATAATCAACACTAGCACCATGGCCATACTGCATCGGGGTAGATACTCCCTTTTCAGGCCCAACAGTATTGCCATGCTGCATCGGAGTAGATACTCCCTTTTCAGGCCCAACAATATTGCCACTGGGGGTAGCCCGATTATTCTGTGCTTTACCCATTGGTTTTAGCCTGCTACCCACTCTGTTGTGAACTTGAATACTGTAAACTTGCTTCTTGTGACTTTCCCTGACACCTGGTAATGTGGCATTTGATGCAAGTTGACGACTGGAGGTTGGCTGAAATTGCCCATATCCGTTTAATTGATTGTGATTGTTAAGAATTGGTAGATCTGGACGATGCGCTGTGGGACCTGGTTTGGGTGTGGGCGTGGGCGTTGTAGTGCTGGGTGTGGAAGTATGAAGATTTGAAGGATACCATGCTGCACTTCCTCCTGGTCCTCCTGTGTGTGTGGTTGGAGTTCAAATGCAACAATATAGGAATATCTGATCGTTGCGCCGTAACAGGCCCTGTGCTGCTTTGAACTTGAATATTCTGTACACTTGCCTTGCAGTGACTTAATTCTGGTAATGGCTAGTTTAAACCGTTGAAGATTGAGGACTGGACATTGGCTGCATCATTCTAGAAGAATTCTGAAATTGGCCATATCCATTAATTGGGGTTGACCACCAAAGTATTCTTAGTTTAAGTCATTGTTAGGAATTGGTAGATCTGAACGATGCGCTGCCACAGGACCTGGTTTGGGTGTGGGTGTTGTAGTACTGGGTGTGGAAGTATGAAGATTTGAAGAATACTTTGCTGTATTAGGAATATCTGATCGTTGCGCGGTAAAAGGCGATGTGCTGCTTTGAATGGGTGTGAGTTTGGGCGTGGCAAAAGTGTGAGGATTTGAAGACTAATACCTTGCTGTACTCCCTCCTAGTCCTCCTGTGGGTGTGGATGTAGGGGTAGTCCCTCTTCCTAGTCCAACTGTGGGCGTACTCCCTCCTAGGTCTGACGCCTTGTGGGTTCGGTGAAAACTCTGAAGTAGAATATGGCTCGGTGATGAGTATCCTGTGGTACCTGTAGCGGCAGACTGTCTTAGAGCAATGGAAAGTTTTTCCTCATCCAATAACCATTGTATAACTTTTTCGCTTTCTTGGAAGCCGAACAAATTTCTCAGCATTATAAAGTCCTTGGATACCATTGACAATATCCAATCAATGGTTTGCCCACCTCTGTGGAGGCCTAGCTCTCTTGTCACCTCTTGCAAGCGCCCTGTTTGAACTGGCAATAACCAATCGATGGTTTTTGCGCCATTGTCGTAGCCCAGTTTTTTGGCGAGCTCTGCGATTGC
This sequence comes from Pinus albicaulis, assembly GCA_034641835.2. Lineage (NCBI taxonomy): Eukaryota > Viridiplantae > Streptophyta > Pinopsida > Pinales > Pinaceae > Pinus > Pinus albicaulis. The sequence continues at coordinate 695,558,266 of CM076570.1, read as the reverse complement.
TTTGGCTCCCTCTTGCGTAGGTAATAAACTACCACAACCACATTAGTAAAAACTAATGTGGTTGATATACGCGGATAAGCATATATAAAATAGATTTACAACCACATTTACCAATGTGGTTGATATACGCCGATAGGCCTATATCCACTACCCATCACATTAATTTATATATCAATAAATAAATATTATATATAGTAATTTTATTATATTAACTTGAAATATATATATTATATATTAATAAGAATATTAATATATTAAATATATTAATTATGATTAAAATCACAAAAATATTTTATATATATTAATAATATTATAATAAGTATTAATAATATATATTAAAAATATTTATTAATATATTAAAAGTATTAACTATATACATACTATAAATAAACTTGAAATATATATAATATATATTAATATAAAAATAATATTAATAATATATAATAATTTAATATTTATTTATATATTAATATCATAGATAGTTATATTATTAATAAACCAAAAGAACTAATAATATATTAATAATATATATTATATCATAGTTGGTTATATTATTAATAATATTATAATATTACTAATAATCATTATTTATAAATATTTGAATCTTTATTTATAATGATTATTGGTAATATTATAATATTATTAATATTACTAAATAAATATTATAATATTACTAATAATCATTATTAATAAATATTTGAATATTTATTTGAAATGATTATTAGTAATATTATAATATTATCAATATTAACCAAAGGTTTAAATATTATCAACCATAGGAATTGGTGAACCCAAGGGATAAATATTATAAACATAAGGGATCAATATTAAAAACACAAGAGATTAATAAACCAACGAGATTATTAACATTATAAACCAAAAGAACTAATAGACCCAAGGGTTTAATGTTATAAAGCAAAGGAATCAGCGAACCCAAGGGATAAATATCATAAACCTAACAGATGAATATTATAAACAATAAAGATTAATAAACCCTAAGAATTAATATTTTAAAGTGAAAAATCTAAGAAATTAACAAACCCTGAGAATTAGTATTTTAAACTCAAGAGAGTAATAAACCGAATGTGTGATTAACATTATAAACCAAAAGAACTAATAAACCCAAGGGTTTAATATTATAAACCAAAGGAGTCAGTGGACCCAAGGGATAAATATTAAAAACCTAAGGAATCAATATTTGTCAGAATGTGGCATTTGATCATGGATGACAATGATCGATTATTCATATTATAAACCAAAGGAATTGGTGAACCCAAGGGGATTGATTTAAACATTGAGACAATTGTTCTCACAATGCGACATTTGATCATGGATGACATTGATCGATTATTCATATTATAAACCAAAAGAACTAATAACCCTAAGGGTTTAATATTATAAACCAAAGGAATTGGTGAACCCAAGGGAAAACCATTACCCAACAAATTATAAACCAAAGGAATTGGTGAACCCAAGGGAATTCATTTAAACATTGAGACAATTGTTGTCATTATTCATATTATAAACCAAAAGAACTAATAAACCCAAGGGTTTAATATTATAAACCAAAAAAATTGGTGAACCCAAGGGAAAACGATTACCCAACAAATTATAAACCAAACGAATTGGTGAACCCAAGGGAATTGATTTAAACATGAATGACATTGATCGATTATTTATATTATAAACCAAAAGAACTAATAAACACAAGGGTTTAATATTATAAACCAAAGGAGTTGGTGAACCCAAGGGAAAACCATTACCCAGCAAATTATAAACCAAAGGAATTGGTGAACCCAAGGGAATTGATTTAAACATTGAGACAATTGTTGTCACAATGCGACGTTCGACCAACTATGACCATGGTTGGCCATGGGTGATTTTTATATTGAGACAATGTTTGTCAGAATGTGACATTTGATCATGGATGACATTGATCGATTATTTATATTATAAACCAAAAGAACTAATAAACCCAAGGGTTTAATATTATAAACCAAAGGAATTGGTGAACCCAAGGGAAAACCATTACCCAACAAAGTATAAACAAAAGGAATTGGTGAACCCAAGGGAATTCATTTAAACATTGAGACAATTGTTGTCACAATGCGATGTTGGACCAAGTATGACCATGGTTGGCCATGGCTGATTTCATATTCAGACAATTTGATGATGTATGACATTGATCGATTATTCATATTATAAACCAAAAGAACTAATAAACCCAAGGGTTTAATATTATAAACCAAAGGAATTGGTGAACCCAAGGGAATTGATTTAAACATTGAGACAATTGTTCTCACAATGCGACGTTCGACCAACTATGACCATGGTTGGCCATGGGCGATTTTCATATTGAGACAATATTTGTCAGAATGTGACATTTGGTCATGGATGACATTGATCGATTAATCATATTATAAACCAAAACAACTAATAAACAGAAGGGTTTAATATTATAAACCAAAAGAATTGGTGAACCCAAGGGGATTGATTTAAACATTAAGATAATTTTTCTCACAATGCGACATTTGATCATGGATGACATTGATCGATTATTCATATTATAAACCAAAAAAAATAATAACCCAAAGGGTTTAATATTACCCAAGGGAAAACCATTACCCAACAAATTATAAACCAAAGGAATTGGTGAACCCAAGGGAATTCATTTAAACATTGAGACAATTGTTGTCATTATTCATATTATAAACCAAAATCACTAATAAACCCAAGGGTTTAATATTATAAACCAAAAGAATTGGTGAACCCAAGGGAAAACCATTACCCAACAAATTATAAACCAAAGGAATTGGTAAACCCAAGGGAATTGATTTAAACATGGATGACATTGATCAATTATTTATATTATAAACCAAAAGAACTAATAAACGCAAGGGTTTAATATTATAAACCAAAGGAGTTGGTGAACCCAATGAGAAACCATTACCCAACAAATTATAAAATAAAGGAATTGGTGAACCCAAGGGATTTTATTTAAACATTGAGACAATTCTTGTCACAATGCGATGTTGGACCAACTATGGCCATGGTTGGCGATTGGTGATTTTCATATTGAGACGATATTTGTTAGAATGTGACATTTGATCATGGATGACATTGATCGATTATTTATATTATAAACAAAAAGAACTAATAAAACCAAGGGTTTAATATTATAAATCAAAGGAATTGGTGAACCCAAGGGAAAAGCATTACCCAACAAAGTATAAACAAAAGGAATTGGTGAACCCAAGGGAATTCATTTAAACATTGAGACAATTGTTGTCACAATGCGATGTTGGACCAAGTATGACCATGGTTGGCCATGGCTGATTTCATATTCAGACAATTTGATGATGGATGAGATTGATCGATTATTCATATTATAAACCAAAGGAATTGGTGAACCCAAGGGAATTGATTTAAACATTGAGACAATTGTTCTCACAATGCGACGTTCGACCAACTATGACCATGGTTGGCCATGGGCGATTTTCATATTGAGACAATATTTGTCAGAATGTGACATTTGGTCATGGATGACATTGATCGATTAATCATATTATAAACCAAAAGAACTAATAAACAGAAGGGTTTAATATTATAAACCAAAAGAATTGGTGAACCCAAGGGGATTGATTTAAACATTAAGATAATTTTTCTCACAATGCGACATTTGATCATGGATGACATTGATCGATTATTCATATTATAAACCAAAAAAAATAATAACCCAAAGGGTTTAATATTATAAAACAAAGGAATTGGTGAACCCAAGGGAATTGATTTAAATATTGAGATAATTGTTGTCACAATGCGATGTTCGACCAACTATGACCATGGTTGGCCATGGGTGATATTCATATTGAGACAATGTTTGTGAGAATGTGACATTTGATCGTGGATGACATAAACCCAAGGGTTTAATATTATAAACCAAAAGAATTGGTGAACCCAAGGGAAAACCATTACCCAAAAAATTATAAACCAAAGGAATTGGTGAACCCAAGGGAATTGATTTAAACATTGAGACAATTGTTGCCACAATGCGACGTTCGATCAACTACGACCATGGTTGGCCATGGGTGATTTTCATATTGAGACAATGTTAGTCAGAATGTGACATTTTATCATGGATGACATTGATCGATTATTTATATTATAAACCAAAAGAAGTAATAAACCCAAGGGTTTAATATTATAAACCAAAGGAATTGGTGAACCCAAGGGAAAACCATTACCCAACAAATTATAAACAAAAGGAATTGGTGAACCCAAGGGAATTCATTTAAACATTGAGACAATTGTTGTCACAATGCGACGTTGGACCAAGTATGACCATGGTTGGCCATGACTGATTTCATATTGAGACAATTTGATGATGGACGACATTGATCGATTATTCATATTATAAACCAAAAGAACTAATAAACCCAAGGGTTTAATATTATAAACCAAAGGAATTGGTGAACCCAAGGGAATTGATTTAAACATTGAGACAATTGTTGTCACAATGTGACGTTCGACCAACTATGACCATGGTTGGCCCTGAGCGATTTTCATATTGAGACAATATTTGTCAGAATGTGACATTTGGTCATGGATGAAATTGATCGATTATTCATATTATAAACCAAAAGAACTAATAAACACAAGGGTTTAATATTATAAACCAAAAGAATTGGTGAACCCAAGGGGATTGATTTAAACATTAAGACAATTGTTCTCACAATGCGACATTTGATCATGGATGACATTGATCGATTATTCATATTATAAACCAAAAAAAATAATAACCCCAAGGGTTTAATATTATAAACCAAAGGAGTTGGTTAACCCAAGGGAATTGATTTAAATATTGAGACAATTGTTGTCAGAATGCGACGTTCGACCAACTATGACCATGGTTGGCCATGGGTGATATTCATGTTGAGACAATGTTTGTGAGAATGTGACATTTGATCGTGGATGACATAAACCCAAGGGTTTAATATTATAAACCAAAAGAATTGGTGAACCCAAGGGAAAGCCATTACCCAAAAAATTATAAACCAAAGGAATTGGTGAACCCAAGGGAATTGATTTAAACATTGAGACAATTGTTGTCACAATGCGACGTTGGACCAACTATGACCAGGGTTGGCCATGGGTGATTTTCATATTGAGACAATATTTGTCATAATGTGACATTTGATCATGGATGACATTGATCAATTATTCATATTATAAACCAAAAGAACTAATAAACCCAAGGGTTTAATATTATAAACCAAAGGAATTGGTGAACCCAAGGGAAAACCATTACCCAACAAATTATAAACCAAAGGAATTGGTGAACCCAAAGGAATTGATTTAAACATTGAGACAATTGTTGTCACAATGCGACGTTCGACCAACTATGACCATGGTTGGCCATGGGTGATTTTCATATTGAGACAATGTTTGTCAGAATGTGACATTTGATCATGGTTGATCATGGATGACATTGATCAATTATTTATATTATAAACCAAAAAGAACTAATAAACCCAAGGGTTTAATATTATAAACCAAAGGAATTGGTGAACCCAAGGGATATTCATTTAAACATTGAGACAATTGTTGTCACAATGCGACGTTCAACCAAGTATGACGATGGTTGGCCATGGCTGATTTCATATTTAGAAAATTTGATGATGGATGACATTGATCGATTATTCATATTATAAACCAAAAGAACTAATAAACCCAAAGGTTTAATATTATAAACCGTAAGATTCAGAACCAAGGAAAACCATTACCCAACAAATTATAAACCAAAGGAATTGGTGAACCCAAGGGAATTCATTTAAACATTGAGACAATTGTTGTCACAATGCGACGTTCGACCAAGTATGACGATGGTTGGCCATGGCTGATTTCATATCCAGATAATTTGATGATGGATGACATTGATCGATTATTCATATTATAAACCAAAAGAAATAATAAACCCAAGGGTTTAATATTATAAACCAAAGGAATTGGTGAACCCAAGGGAATTGATTTAAACATTGAGACAATTGTTGTCACAATGCGACGTTCGACCAACTATGACCATGGTTGGCCATGAGTGATTTTTCATATTGAGACAATATTTGTTAGAATGTGACATTTGATCATGGATGACATTGATCGATTATTAATATTATAAACCAAAAGAACTAATAAACCCAAGGGTTTAATATTATAAACCAAAGGAATTGGTGAACCCAAGGGAATTGATTTAAACATTGAGACAATTGTTGTTGCAATGCGACGTTGGGCCAAGTATGACCATGGTTGGCCATGGGTGATTTTCATATTGATACAATGTTTGTCAGAATGTGACATTTGATCATGGATGACATTGATCGATTATTCATATTATAAACTAAAAAAACTAATAAACCCAAGGGTTTAATATTATAAACCAAAGGAATTGGTGAACCCAAGGGAATTGATTTAAACATTGAGACAATTGTTGTCACAATGCAACGTTGGACCAACTATGACCAGGGTTGGCAATGGGTGATTTTCATATTGAGACAATATTTGTCAGAATGTGACATTTGATCATGGATTCCTTTGATTGATTTTTCATATTATAAACCAAAAGAATTGGTGAACTGAAGGGAAAACCATTACCCAACAAATTATAAACCGCAAGTGATCAATCTACCTTACTGATTGTTAATATTATAAACCGACGTTGGACCAACTATGACCTTGGCTGGCCATGGGTGATTTTCATATTGAGACAATATTTGTCAGAATGTGACATTTGATCATGGATGACATTGATCGACTATGGCTAATGCTAATTAACAATGGTTTCCCATGGTTGATTTTCATATTGAGTCAGTGTTTCTCATAATGTGAAATTGGACCATGCATTAGTATTAAATTCTAGGACTAATATTTAAAACCCAATATTTGGGGAACCTAAGGGAAAAATATTAAGAACATAAGAGATCAACAAGGCCAAGGGATACCTAAAAAAAACAAAAAAAATTAGTAAAGGCTAGGAATAAATATTTTAAATACAAATGAATGAAAAACTCACATAATTAATAAAGAGATTAATAAATCTTAGGAATCAATATTTTAAAAATATTTTTTATCACTAATGATGTTAATAATATTTATATTAATAGTGTTAATTTTGATATCAATAATAATATCATTCGTAATATTAATCATCATATTTTTAGAGTGAATATAATTAAATAAAGAATATTAATAAAAAACATATTTATTATTATAAAGAAAACATTATTAATATTATTTATCAATATTATTGTTAATAGGATTTATATTAACAATATTAATGTAATTAATCATATTAATATTATTAATAAAATGTTATTATTTAAATCTCATTAATAATTTTAATAAACCTTAATCATGTTTGAAACTTATTGTTATTAATACAATTATGAAAATTAATGTAATTAATCATATTAATATTAATATTATTTATAAATATTAATGTTAATAGGATTTATATTAACAATATTAATGTAATTAATCACATTAATAATATTAATAAAATGTTATTAATATTATTGTTATAATTTAAATGTTATTAATAATTTTAATAAACCTTAATCATGTTTGAAACTTATAGTTATTAATACAATTACGAACATTAATATAATTAATGTTCATAATTGTTAATATTACGAATATTAATAAATTAAAACAATATTAATAAATAATATTTTAAATTAAAATTTCTTAACATTATTGTTAATACTAAATGTTGATAATATTATTTATTAATATTAATATTAATAATATTAAAAATAATATTCGTATTCTTATTCAAATTAATTAATATTAACAATAAAATTTATTTATTTATTAATATTAGTATATTCCTACATATTAATTATTTAATATCAAATACTAATAAAAAATATTATTAGAGTAATAAATATATAACAAAGTATAATAATAGTTAATATATTATTATTATTAACTTTAATATTAATATTGATAATATTAATTAATACTAATATCAATAACCTTTAATTAATATTAAGAGTGACATTAATATTAATATTTGTTAAATAGTGGGTAACATTAATTTTAATATTAATGTCAAAATATATTATTTTCCTTTTGTAAATTTTTAATAATATTATGATTGATAATTTTAATTATTAAATAGTGTTGATTATAGCTCAAAAAAATAAAATAAAATAAAAAATATAATGTGAAACATTTTTCTAATGCAACATTGTCGTGGACTAATAATATAAAAGCCACACTCATAAAAAGTTAAAAAACCAGTGTGAAATTTACATTTTTAATATCTATAAATAAATCAACACTTTTATTTTATAATATTTATAAAATATTTCATCCTCTTAAAAATCCTCTTATTAATATTGATATTAATATTTTTTTTTAACAATATTAATATCAATATTAATAAGAGGATTTTTAAGAGGATGAAATATTGAGCCATGCTTAGCTATAAAAACATTTAGTTTCATGCCTTACTTGTCTCATAAGAGGATAAAATGTTAGAGTTATATATTTGTCATTATTTTATCCACATGAGATGTTTGCAACATGCATTTTTTGTCCTATATACAATTGAGAGTGACATTATCATTATAATGTCACTATAATGAATTCCACCTCCGCAAAGACCAATGACAAAGTTGTCTATCACTCAAGTGGCCCAAAATATATTTATACAACTTTTCCTCTCATTTTAAAGGTTATCTAATCTCACTCTTTCCTATATCACCCTTGTCTATATTATTTGATGAAGTAAAAAATGGCCAAAAATATTATGATCTCCTTCCACATTCTACATTGTTATTATTGTTAGGATATGTTTTTTTTCTCAAAACTTCAACATTTTGGAGGCCTCTATTGTTGGTAATTTATCTCCATTTAGACTATTATTTGGTTCAAGAAAAACCTATTATTTGTTTCAAGAAAAATGAGATGTAATTAGAGTAAATTAATTATAATACAAAAGTTATTATGTAATGTGGCTTGTCTCCTCCCTTAAATTTATATTCATTAGGTAGACCCATCTTTGTCACTCTTTATCAGCGTGAAAAGTAGTAAAAAATTATCAAACATTTTTATTCTACTATTGATTTATTTACTTATGAAAATTTAGTTAATTAAAGGAAGGAAGTTAATTCATAGAATAAACTCTATTTGTACCATAGTGTGGAGAAAATAAATACTAGAAGACTCATTTTTTTTTTTTTTTTGAGAATCACTATAAAAATAAACACTATGTTTCTATATAAAAGTAGAATTACTATTAGATAACTTACATATTACAACTATTTTTCATAGTTATAAGTTTTGGAGTTAAAATATTTTTAAAAATAACTAGTAAAACTAAATAACTTGAAAATGCTTTATAATTTATAACATTAAAATTTAAAAAAAAATAACACTTATTGATATGTAATGATATGTAATTTACAAATATAAAAAATTGAAACGAAACACAAGTGATTTTACTATGAAGAAATTAACAATTGAATTTAAAAGACCTCATTTATTTTTATTTTTTAAATTATAACGGTTGAAATAAAAAAATTTAAGGTTGTTCAAATAAAAAAAAACTAAAATACCATTTAAAAAGACCTAAATTATCATGAAAGATATTCAAATCAATTGTAATCTATAATATAATAAAAAAATTGACAATGAGAATCATTACATCGTTCATGTCAAAAGTCAGTGACTTATTAACAATATTTATCTATATATTATTAGTTGAATTACACTTAACAATATTTATTTTTATATTTTATTAATTGAATATAATAACCATACAATAAATAATTATTTAAAAACATTTTTTCATTATTTTTTTAAATGTTCAAAACTCAATAATTACTGATTATACACCTTTCGTTTAATACGCTAAGTTTATAAGAAAAATAGTCTTTTATTTAATAAAGAAATAAAATAAAGGCCGCAAACATTTTAAGCACACCAGTCATATTGTTAAGCAAACAAATATTAAAAATCAGAGTAAAAGAATATGGTGAATATTAGTACACCATATATTTTGGATACTCGTGGTTACTTTAACTGACATCTTCTAGGGTTTTCTAGCGGGAGTCAGATCACAACACTGCGTCTCTGGATTCGAAATCAGAACTGAATAAAAAGCCAAAGATATCAATTTTACATTTGGGAAACCTAAATTTTGATAACAATGGCTCCCGATGAAGGCCGACAGAGATGCTTGTACGAAATCCTGGGGGTTGATGTCACAGCGCCAGCCGAAGAAATCCGTTTAGCGTATAGAAAGTTAGCCCTGAAATTCGACCGCGACAAGGCCGTCCAGAACGGCGTTTCGCATGAAGAGGCAACCCGGCAGTTCCAGGAAACCCTTGGCGCCTTCAAAGTCTTATCAGATCCCAAGCAACGTTCCAGGTACGAATAACATCCTGTATTTCCTCTCTGTGTTATATTAGACTTATTCAAAATACACTTCTTTTGAAATTCGTCTATGGATTAATCTTCAAAATACACTTCTTCTGAAATTGATCTAGGGATTAATAGTTCCACCCAGCTTCCTGTATCTTAAGAATTCTACATTGTGGCTGGGAGTCCCTGAGCAATCCATAGCCTCAAAAAAATTAAAAACTGAACTAAATCAATCAGTCCACAATCTCGAAAAATTAAAAAATGCACTATATCAATCCTAAATGGTTTTGTGAACATTTAGAATAAGCCATATCGACCTCCCTTTCCTATCCAGTAGTGGGACATCTATTTGTTTGATTTACGTTCCTTCCATATAGTCAGATGGCCATTAAATTTCATTCATTTCTTCAATATAAAAAATAGACATATTGTCTTACCTAAAACAAGAATAGAGGACCTAAAACAACAGAGGAAAGTACCAGCTTACAATCATCCATGCATTGAGAAAAATAAATGAAATATTGCAAAACTTTAACAACGTTAAATAGTCTAACCAGGGAAGCACTAGTTATAAATTTAACCTAAATCTCTGGTTGAATACAGTAGCAAGATGAACTAATGCATTACGAACATTCTTAATCTGAAAGGAGATGGAGCGTTTCTCTACTTATCATAACTATAAATGAATATTGTAACAGAGAATAAACTTGGTGCCTTCACAAAACTAATCATATGACACGGTCCATTCACAACAAACTATACGTAAATTGATCAGTGCACAGATGAGAATAATGCTTGCATTTTCGCTTATATAAAAGAAATAATTTCAAGGATTGTGATTCACTTGGAAAATAATAAATGAGTTGCAGTAGCTCTATTTAGAACCCTAGCAAAGAATTTTTATTATAAAGAAATTGCTCAGGAGAGTTACAAAATAAATCAGTTTGCAGCCCAACGACAACTCTAAAGTCATATTACATTTATACACTTTCAAGAAATATTGTTTCAATCTCGAGAAAATCAATAGCTATAAACTGAACCTCTTCAACAAAGGGAACCAACAGCAAGGAAGTATTGTTTCAGGAAAAATGTTCATTAATAATGTAGACGACTTAGTACAAATGTAGACTGTAAGTTGATGAGAAGCTTCTTCAAAATATATGCTCTAGAATTTCTATAGATTTATAGAATTTATGTATTAGATCTGCGTATAAGCATGTAATTAAACAAAAACCTAAGAGTCAAAAGTACCTGAATGCATGGTATGAATAATCAGTACATTCACCAGTTTCGTTGCTATCTACCGAGATCCTGTGGGTGCCTCTCCATTTCTCCAAAATTAGCCATGTAGAATCACACTGCACGAAGTGTAGATATGTCACAGAGAATGCTCCGAGTAGGATACGTAGGTGGCTTCATGTGCTGTCGCGGAGCATTAGAGAATTTGAACCTACACACATGCGTTGGAGAATTTGAACCATCACGCATGCGTTGGAGAATTTGAGCGTTAGAGAAGCGTTAGAGAATTTGGAGAATTTGAGCGTTAGAGAATTTGAATCTACACGCATGCGTTGGAGAATTTGAGTGTCAGAGAATTTGAACCTACACGCATGCGTTGGACAATTTGAACCACCACGCACGCACGCTGTGTTGATCACATTTTCCAAACGGGCGCAGGTGGCGGGTGCACTTTCATTCAGAATTTGAACAATCGGATCATTATACCATTTTTAAAGACACGTTTAATTCCCATACAGACACGTTTAATTATATATTTTTTAAAGCCTGAATATATACAAATTTTTAAAACCGTTCGGAGGATGGCGGGCGCACGTTTCATTGAGGATGGCGGGCACAGGTGGTGGTCAGCAAATGGCACGGTAAATTTTTAATCTAGATTTGTAAAAAATTAATTTAAGTACAGTTTAAACCCCTGATTTAGATATGCAAGGAAGTTAGTGGGGTAGATTTCATCCATCGATTTAGTGGCGACGACCAGAATATACTGGCATCTTCCAATCCTGACCATCAGATCAAAAAAATTAATTAGCCTAATCACAAAGCATGCTCCTTCCGACAGGGGGTTACGCCTATCGGCATAAAAATCGATGGTAAGATCTTCTAGCTTTTCTTTGCAGGCATGCGGCACTTGAACTCTCGAGGGCGCCTCCTGCTTCCTTTCTCCTTCTTCTATATTGGGTTTTTTGGTTGCCATCTTCGTTTTTTTTTAGGAGAGGCGGGCCGAGCTATCAGTTTCTTTTCTCTTAGAGGGGGCCATCTGATTCAGGTGGACGAATGATATGAGAGCCCTTCAACTGTTATCGTACGATCGCCCGACCTGCAAAGTAGAAGAAACCTGACCTGCAAAGGAGAAGAAACCAAAATATTTTGATGAGGATGATATGAGTTATCGTACGATCGCCCGACCTGCAAAGGAATCAAAATATTTTGATTGTTCAAGAATTAATCGTTCCGTTAGTTTAGAAGTAGTTATACATTAGTTAGCAATGAGTTTCCAGATTCAGTGTATGCATAGCTGTTTCTGACTTGTATAAATATACATTTCTCTTTTCAATAAATATGTGTAGTGCCATTGTTCTCTCTGCAATTCTCTGCTGTCTCCCTTTGTTAATTTGTGCTCTCTGCAATTCTCTGTTGTCTCCCTTTGTTAATTTGACATGGTATCAGAGCTGAGAGTTGATTTGTCAATCTTCTTTGTAAGTCAATCTTCTTTGTAAATCTGTTTTTCTGTTTGTTGTTTGATCGTTGGAGTAGCAGAGACAGAGACCAGGGCACTGGAGCCAAGCTTGGAGAGTTGTGTTGTTGTCGCCGCCACCACATCAGACCCCGTCCACAATCCAAGAAAGGGCTATTGAGTGTGAAAGAAGAAGCCTTGGGATGTAAAACGTTGTGTTGACGCCGTGGAGTACCGAAAATGATGTGTTCTGTCGTTGTGAAGTTGACGGGTAGAGCCATGAAAATAAAGTTGATGCGCTCGAGGTGCTTCATTCACTACTGCACGTTCGCTACCCTTTCACTGTTGAAATGACATTCACTATTGTGCGTTTCGCTAATTGTTCCTGTTGCGAGTTTGAACCTGCTACTAGCATTTTGAAACTGAAGAAAACCTTGAAAGAAGAGGGTTGTCGCCTTGCACGCTGGTGTGAAAGACCTCCGACGAAGATTTCGCTGATGTGAAAGACCTCCGACGAAGATTTTATAAGATACGTAGCAGCGTTGTCGCCACGCGTTTCTCCTCTGTGTGTTTGGGTTTGTAGAAGTTTTTGGGACAAGGCAAGCTCGGTGCAGTAAGACACTGTTATAGTCCCCTGACGTGATCGACGGGGTGGCCAGTGCAGAGGTGAAATCACCGGTGGTCAAAACGCGATTGGAGCAAGTGTAGAGGTGAAGCCGACAGTTTTAAAGAGTTTTTGGAGACGAGGAAGCCAGTGCTGAGGTGAAATCACTGGTGGTCAATACCTCTACATCTTGACACGACCAAACGCCATTGGAACGGACAATTATGTAAGTCAAAAATAAAGTTTTTGAAAATAAATTTGTTTGTGGTTCTGGGGGGAAAGCAAAACTGGCTGTTCTGTTGAAAATTTTGTGTTCCACGCAAGCAAATAAAATTAAGAGAGGTGAAGGTATGAAATCATTTTAAACATAATTTGTTTTGAAAAGGGCTTATAGGTTAATGAAAAAAAAAGGCATTTTAAAGTAATGTTAAAAGCATGAAGGAATGTGGAGCAATTACACTAAAGTGATTCAGGGAAAAAGAAGTCTCAATTTATTTAATCTTTTTTTTTTTTATTGTCATATGAAATTCATATGGCTTATATATGGCCATGTAAGGTGTTTTTAATGCCCCATATGATTTGAAAAAAAAGAGAGTCCTTTTTATTAAAGAATTATTTTTAAAGGTTTTTAAAAAGAAAAAGGTTTATTCAAAAGGGCATGAATGAAGTTGAAGTTTGCATGAATGAAGTTGAAGTTTTTTAAAAGAGGGATTTCTTTTAAAAAATGAGATTTAAAAGAGGGCTGCAATTTTAAAAGGTATTTTTAAGTTTTGAAAGGGTATGATATTTTGTTGAGAAAGGGAATTTAAAAAAAAAAACTTAAGTTGTGAGAAAGTGAAAATGTAAAAGCCTTGTTAAAGTATTGTCTTACTACATAAATGTTGAAGTTTTTGGAAGCAAGGTATTTGATGCATATGTAGGCTTGTTTGTTTGTGGAAGTCAAGCAACGAGGTCATGGGAAAATCCAAGAGGCTAAAGCAAAAACAGAAGATGTTCCAGACCTTTTTAGATCTGGAAATAAATAGGCAAAAAGACGCTTATGCATTAAAATGCATAAAAGAATCAGTGGATGAAAGTATACTTCCATTGATTTCAGATGCCAAAACAGACAAAGAGGCTTGGGATACCCTTGAGAGATGTTTTGGTGAAGTTAAAGATGAAGGTGGATCTGTAGCAGCAGATCTATAACGAGATGCAGAGTTTGTTGAATCCCACTGTGTTCAGTCATAGGTGGATGATGTCTGCGAAGAAAGTGTAGAACGAGATGAAGAGTTTGTTGAATCCCACTGTGTTCAGTCACGAGTGGATGATGTATGCGAAGAAAGTGCATAAGCCGCAGAGAGAGAACATGAAGATGTTTGTGAACCCCACTGTACACAGTTACAAGTGGACGAAGATTTGTTGATACCAACAACATGGATTGCTGATGATGATTTGGTGATTCCAGCAACAGAGCTTGCTGACGAAAGTTTGATGAAACCAGCAACACAGTTTGCTGATGATGACTTGTTGATTCCAGCAACACAGCTTGCTGATGATGAGATGGTGAATCCAGCAATGGAACTTGCTGATGAAAATTTGATGGTTGATGTTAACTTTGATCATGAATTTTTGACTAATGATGACTAGTTGCAGATGATGGAACAAAAATATGATATTGACATGATGTTATTTGGTGAGATTTCCTCACTGCAGTTAGTGGAAGACAATTTGTCTGCAGCATTACATGGTAGTGGAAAAGAGACAGAGACAAAAGCAAAGAAAGAAGTCTGCAAAGTAAAAGTAGAAACAGAGAAAGATGCAGAGGCAGAGAAGGAAGCGCAACATCAGAAAGTTCTCACTGCAGAGCAAAAGGAAACAGTGATAGAGGCAGAAATAGAAAAAGAATCGCAACATGAGAAAGCTCTCATTGCAGAGTAGAAAGACCAGAACCAATGTCGTTCTGAAAATATTTTGGATTCTGATATTGATTTCCAATGTGCAGGTACACAAAATGATTATGAAGAAGAGTTAAAGTTTATTGAAACATGGCTTGCATCACCATGTCTGGATAAGATCTACACAGAAGATGTAGAATTGAATGTTGAAGATGACATGCATGATGAACATGTCAATGAAATTTTCACGCATTGGAGTTTTGAAGAAATAAAACATTATTCTAATATTATGTTGCAGCAGATTGATCATGAAAACCATAATATGGAAGACAGTGTGTGGCAGCAGCCCACATTTCTTGAAGATGTCCAGGACATGCTTAGACAACCTGGAATAGTAAAAGACCTGCACCAGCAAATGAAAAGTCTGAAGTTTGAACAATACAATAAGACGAATATGCGGAAACAATTTAGAGGCTACAGAATTTGGAAGAAAAGAAGAAAAACACCAAATCTAGTTGAAAGTCAAGAGAATTCTCTCTGACTTCGTGTTAAACACCATGTTGAAGCACACACATGGTGTATGAGGAAGATGAGCACACACACACAAGAGACTCAACACAATGAAGGATAAGCGTGAGGCTTTCTTTTATTTTCCATTATACAAAGATGTACATTTATAGTACAATGGTGTGACTCTTGGTTTCATATTCCAAGGTCACTTGGACTCCATTGTGACTTTTCGCATTCCACACCTACCCATGTAGGATTAGGTGTTCCAACATCCCCCCTTAATCTGAAAGGGTATGTGTGAGTCCAAGAAAAGAGTTGTAATACAAATCTGCAAAGTATACATGGCAGCACTTGGGCTGAATCAACTCTCTGAAATGTTGGAAAAAGAGGTGGTTTTAGGATGACCACAAACACTGGAACGCAATACATGTTGCAGTTCCCGGAACTCTTCCAAAACTGGCAAGAAGCTGAAGGCTTCTGCTAGAGGAATTGTCCCTCATAAAAAAAGGAGACCTTCGACCTAAAAGAAGGGAGGTCTACTACCTGTGGTGGTTTTAGGTTGTCCACCAACCAAAGATGATGGTTTTAGGTTGTCCACCAACCAAAGATGATGGTTTTAGGTTATCCACCAACCGAAGATGATGGTTTTAGGTTATCCACCAACCGAAAATGATGGTTTTAGGTTATCCACCAACCAAAGATGATGGTTTTAGGTTATCCACCAACCGAAAATGATGGTTTTAGGTTATCCACCTTCAAGAGCATGCTCATGGGCATCTGTATCTCTAGCTACATCTCTGAATCCGGAATGACGAATTGTGGCTCGGGCTCGCTTGAACTGCTGGCTACAACTCTGAACATGGAATGAGAGATTGTGGCTTAGGCTCGCTTGATCTGTCGTCGAAGCTTGTACATGACCACCATTTTCCCCCCTATCAGGGACAAGGTGAGATGATGGCGAAAACTCAACTGCAAGTTTGCTCAATATGCGTGAACAAGTTCTAACATGTGTCGTAAACATCTTCTTGGCTGCTGATGCCCATTGCCAAGAAGCGATCCATCCAAGATGAATCTTGGTTCTTGCAGGAGGCTTATGTCTGAAGCATCTGTCTGAAGAATGAGTGTGCCGACCACAGTGCTTGCATGGATGAAGATCAAAACAGTGATCTTTCATATGGCCAACTCGATCACAGTGTTGGCATTTCTCAATCTGTTGTTGTTGTGGAACAGGATCTGGAACAGCTGCAGGTGAAATGTCATACATGAATCCGGCACTCTGAAATCTGATGGGCTTTGTGTAGTCTGGAATATGGAAGGACACATCCTTGTCATATCCAAGACCAGTTCGGTGTTTGTTGTGGACAAGCTCTTCCCAAGGTCTGATGATGGGCTTAGGAAGTGCAGGTTGAGCTGCTGCATCTGCATGTACATCTGCTCTAGTACAAGGAACTGAATGTGGATCAACTGAAACTTTACTGACATGCTGCTGATGGGAGTCAATCTCAATCTTCTGAACAGAAACAGGTTCAGAATGGTGACTCTTTCGCTGAAGTTCTTCTTGTTGAAGCTGAGATTCCAACTGCAAATACTCAATCTTCTCATGTGCATCTAGCAAACAACTCTGAATGTTACATAGAGCATCCTTGCTCATTTTTATCATGTCATCAACATTTGAATGAATGAGGTCACTCAACAACATTAATGCCTCATTGATTTTGGCCATTTTCAACAATTTAGGCTCAAAAATGAAAGGGTGTCGGCTTCAACCGAAAATGCACCCGTTTACAATGTGATGCAACAAGAAATACAAATGACTCAAAAGAATTCTCAAAGTACAAAGTGTGCTCCTCAAATGATGGAGGGCAATCAACAATGCAACAACTCAAATACTGATTATGAATGAAGAAGCAATACAATGTCAATATCTCTGCAAAATATGTGTAGCTGAAAACACTATGGAAGAGGCCTTTAAGGCGGCTGAATTTTCTTCATCAAATAACTGTTTTGCAATGATGGAAAACTTGTCTTCAAATGTGAAATCTTCAAAAAAATCACCCTCTTGTATATGCCACAAATCACAATGTAAAATCTGCAATTTTCTGTCACTTCATCATTTTCTCATTATGCCATTTCTTCTTCCTTTCTGCTGTTCATGTCTTTCTTTCCTCTCTCTCTGCTGTTTTTTTTTTTTAAATTAAAAATTAATTAAAAATGAGAAATATTTAAAAAAAGGGAAAGGGATGGGAAAAGTAAGGGAAATGGATTATATACAAATGGGAATAAAATGAAATTATATATAAATGGGAAAATTTATTGGAGGGAATTTATTAATGGGATGGAAATTAAATGGGAGGGGAATCGAATTAAATGGAGGAGGGAATTTTAAAAATTTTGGGAGGGATTTTAATTAGGGAAGGGAAGTGAAATTAATTTATGGGAGGAGGGAATATTAATTAAAAAATGGGAAATGAATTGTAATAAAGGGAAGGGAATTTATTAAAAATGGAGAGGGGAATTAAATTAATTAAAAGGGATGGGGAGTAATTAAAAAGTGGAGTAATTAAAAAATGGGGAAAAGGGCTTCTTATTAAAAAAAGGGAAATGTTAATAAAAGGATCTTATTAAGAAAAGGAAGGGGAGTGTTTTTTAAAAAAATGGTCGAATATTAAAAGGAGTGATAAGGGGAATGGAGACACGTTGGGAAATGATAAGAGTGGACGGATTTATAAATTTAAAATTAGAAAATGAAAGATGGGATAATGGAAGGGCGGAGGCGTATGAAGGATGGAGAGCGTATGGAGTATGGGGTTCGGGTGGAGCGAATATGTGCAGGTGTGAGCGTTGTTAAGAGTGCGTTGGTAGGGATTAGGTAGAGCGTTACAGTGACAGGGATTAGGTAGAGCGTTAAATTGGTTGTTGTTTGCAGAGTGTGGGAGTGGAATTTGAGGGGCGTTAGGAAGTGTTGCAGAGTGTGGTGAGGGAGGTGCCGCTGTTGCAGGCAGGGGATAGTCGCAGGTATAAGGAGGAGACGAATGTGAGGGAGGAGTGGCAGCAGTGGGTGCGTTGGGATGAGTAGAGTTGAGTGGTTAGGGTCGAATGCAGAGGCAGGTGGGTAGGTAAAGGAGGGCGTGCCAAACAGCGAGGGTTGGTAGATGTGAGATAAGTGTTTTTATTTTGCAGAGAGGAGCGTCGTTAAGTGAGATAGCGCAGGTAGGGGCGGATTAAGGAGTGCAGTTGAATGGTGAGTGTATTAAAAACGATTTTGGAAGAGCCGGTTGTAGAGTGAGGGTTTGGAAGGAGGGAGGGAGCTGTACGCTGAAAGAGAAATGAGCGTAGGCCGCGTGAGGATTTAGAAGTGAGGGGGTTTGCAAGTAGGGTGAGGTATAGATTGCAGAGATGAGGGAGCGTTGAAGCCTGCGTGGGGAGAGAGGTAAGGGTGAGGCGCAGGCGCTATGGATAATGGGAAGGTCGAAAGGCCAAGGAGTGTATGAATCGATTTATTTATTTTGTTTTATTTTTTTTTGTTTATATAACAGCAGAGAGCAGATAATAGAGAGAGCAGACTATTCTTCCTTCCAGCAGCATATATTGAATAAATGCAAGCTCAGAAATCTTTCAGTAATTCAGCAGGAAAATTCTTCAGAAAATTTTAGTAGTAAAACCCAAATTTTTTTTTTTTTTTCAATAGCCCAGCAACAGGAAAATGTAGAATTGCAGAAACTTAGAAATCTTCCAATGAAAACTCAGAAATATTTCCAGTGAAAACTCAGAAACTTGTTCAGAAACTCAATTTAAAACACTATTCCACCAGCTCTTCAAAATGCAGATTTTAATAAAATTGCAGGAAAAATGAGAATGAAAACCTTCAGATGTGCTTCTTCAACAACACTGCTGCTCTTCTTCAAAACAAATTCTGAATGCTGCTCTTTCTTCTGAATGCTGCTCCTTCTCCAAAACCATTTTCTGAATGTGGCAAAAAGACTGCTACAAACACTTGAGTGCTGCAAAAAAAACCAACAATTTTTGCAGATATGCATAGGCCATAAACACAAATGGCTCACTCAAAGTGGAGCAGGGCCAGAAATCGCCTGCTCTGATACCATGTTAAACACCATGTTGAAGCACACACATGGTGTATGGGGAAGATGAGCACACACACACAAGAGACTCAACACAATGAAGGATAAGCGTGAGGCTTTCTTTTATTTTCCATTATACAAAGATGTACATTTATAGTACAATGGTGTGACTCTTGGTTTCATATTCCAAGGTCACTTGGACTCCATTGTGACTTTTCATATTCCACACCTACCCGTGGAGGATTAGGTGTTCCAACACTTCGGAAATATAGAATGAATTTCAATGTCAAAAGTTAGCAATAAAATAATGTAACCCTCAAGATTAAGATGGGGTGTTAAAGAATTAATCATTCGGTTAATTTAGAAGTAGTTCTAGATTAGTTAGCAATCAGTTTCCACATTCAATTTATGCATAACTGTTTCTGACTTGTATAAATATACATTTCTCTTTTCAATAAATATGTGTAGTGCCGTTGTGCTCTTTGCAATTCTCTGCTGTCTCCCTTTGTTAATTTGTGCTCTCTGCAATTCTCTATTGTCTCGCTTTGTTAATTTGATATTGATGAAAGGTGGGTGATTGAGTGCGTACCGACCAAACCCGACCTGCAAAAGAGAAGAAACTAACCAAAATATTTTGATGAAGGGTGGGTGATTGAATGTGTTTTTATAACAGCTACGGGGTGCAACCCATCGTCCTTATATTTCGGTTTCACAGGTACTTCCGAACGATAGTCGGCCCCATTTTAATAGGGTTCAGACCATAGTTATTTAAGTGGACCATGGTATGAAAATTAAAATCAAACGTCCATATGAATGCGTATTAATTTGAATGTTTTGTGTAAACAAAACCAATGTTTATAAATTTGGGTTTAGTGTGGTTGAGTAAAATTTATTTATAATTAAAATATAATATTATAATTATTAGAAACCTATGTTTTTATTTGCTCATATGAAGGTGATGGGAATAAAGAGTTTGGGTGGTGAGCCATTATTTTTGAATATTGGTAAAAACATACACAATGATTTTAAAACTAATTTTTTTTTTTTTTTTTTTTTTAAACTATTTATTTATTTATTTGTTTGTTATTAGTTAATTTAAGGATGGTTGTGTAAAATTTATTTTAAATTTAGGAGGCAATTTTATAATTATTAAAAATTTATATTTATATTTTCTTATTGTTCATATAAAGGTGATGGGACTAAAGAGTTTTGGTGGTAAGGTTTATTTTTGAATATTTCTAAAAACATAAATAATGGTTTTAAAGAAATAAATTTATTTGTTTGTTGTTATTTAATTTGAGGTTGAGAGGGCTTATAATGCAAAATAATATAATCAATGTATATAATGTTACAATAAATGAATTCTACTAATCCATGCTTTGTACGTTACGACTTTTGATGTTGTGCATCTAACCATCTCATTGTTAGAGAGATCCACTTTAGAAAAAAATCAAATCAATAACCAGTGTAAATCTATCAAGGAGAGGGATCAAATCTCTAGAGGTGCAAAACCCTTTTTCAAGTGTAAAACTTGAGGAAATGTTTACACTTGGAAATACTTGATGCCTCTAGGTGCTTGATAGATATGGTGTTAAGATGGATCTAGGTTGGTTTTTTACACATTTACAAATAGATTCTTGAAATCACTTTTCAGACGCAGGCAAAGTTTTACCCAAAGGAGAAATTAAATCATTCAAATTTGGTGGTGTTTCACCAAAGCCATAAATTAAATCATTCTAATTTGGTAAGAGTGATTCATTACACATGATCCCATCTATGGAGTAGAAGTAGATGAAAAGGTAAAAACAAAAGGGTAGAAAATAATAAAATGCAGAAGAAAATGAAATCAAACCTAAAAATCTATCACATTTCTTACTATGAAATCGGTAAATACAAAGGGGTAGAAAAAAAAATTAAACTGCAGGAGAAAATGAAATCAAACCTAAAAATCTATCACATTTCTTACTATGAAATCCTTTCCACCAAATATTATTTTCCACAATCCTCTTATAAATATTATTTCACTCTTCGCATTGTCACAGATATGCTTCCTCACAAATACAATTCGACATTTTATTTGTGTTAAATCTATATATTTACGGAGAGAATTTATTTTTCTATAGGGTCGTCATTAGATTAATTAGATTAAAAAATAAATTTTAAATCTTAAACATCACTTTTACATTTACATTTAGTCAATGCATGATGCATGTACTGTACCCAAATACAAATGTTAAATGTTAAACATTACTTTTACATTAACATTTACCTTTACTTGAGATAGTCAATGCATGTACTGTACTCAAATACAAACCTCTCATATCCAAATTTGTGAAATTTAATAACATTAACATTACGAGCATAGATCCATGTTAACTCCGAATCTATCAAATACAATCCTCTCATCCAAATTTATGAAATTTAATAACATTAATATTACAAACATAGATCCATGTTAACTCGGGATCTATCAAGTCAATAGAGGGATCAAATCTCTAGAGGTTCAAACCTCTTCTTTGAGTGCAAAACTTGAGGAAAGGTTTTCACCTCGAAAAATTTGATCCCCTTTATAGATCAGGAGTTAATATGAAGGATCTATCAAGCCGAGAGAGGGATCAAATCTTGGGGATTTATAGATCACGAGTAAATCTCGGGGATTTATAGATCCCGAGTAAAGATAGATCGACGCTAGTTTTTACACATTTAGGAATAGATTCTTCAAATCACTTTGTTTCAAAGTTGCGCAAGGTTTCAGCCAAAACAAAAATTGAATCATTCTACTTTGTTGGTCTTCTGCCCAAGGGAGCAATTAAATCATTCTAATTTGATGGTAAGAGTGATTAAAAAATGTAAAAAAAATGTAGAAAAAAAAAATCATGAGAAAACCAAATCAAACCTAAAGATCTATGGCGATTCCTACTGTGAAAATATTTCACACAAATAGTATTTTCCACTCGGTCGATCTACTGAAACCCTTTCTCACAAATATTAAGATCTCCCACAATCCTTTCACTCTTCGCACTATCACAGAGATTCCCTCACAAATACAATTCGAGACTTTATTTGTGTTAAATTTATATATATTGGAGAGAAGTGCTTTTTCATTAGGGCCGACATTAGATTAATTTTTAAATATTAAATGTTAAACATTATTTTTACATTTAGGTTGACTTTTTTACCTAAGATAGTCAATGCATGTAATTTACTCAAATACAAACTTTGGAGATCTAAATTTATTAAATTTAATAATATTAATAATATAATATATTAATATGAATATTAAAATTTAATAATAATATTAGTATTAATATTTTAATACAAATATTAAGGTATTTTGCCCTTAGGCTTCACCCAAATTCCTAAGTGTTTGTAAATATAAAGATGAGTATGGAGTAATTATAAAAATATGTTTGATTTTTTACCGTACTTATTTTATTTACCATGGTATTTTGCCCATAGACTTAGTATATACTTAGATGTTGATTTCTAATCAAATTAGTTATATTTTTATGTATTTACCATACCTCTATATACTTCTTTTATATTTATTTATTTACCATAGTATTTAGCCCATGGTATTAATAATAGTTTGTTTCATGGTATTTTTCCATGGTTTTTGGCCCATAGCCTTCACCTAAATAAAACCTCCTTTTTCAATTTTAATAAATATAAAGATGTTTATGGAGTAAATATAAAAAGAGTTTTTATTTATTTACTATACTTCTAGTGTATATACATTTTGATTATTTACCATAGCTATTTACCATAAATCTTTTTTGAGTGTTCATAAATATACTCTCGCATTTCAAATGTTTACTTACATTATGACTTGTATTGTGACGCAAATGTTTACATTACATTTCTCACATTACATCTACACATGTACCATATACTGGGCTTCTAGGCGTAATAATATATTAATATGAATATTATAATTAATAATAATATTAGTATTAATCTTTTAATATTAATATTAGGGTATTTGGCCCTTAGGCTTCACCTAACTAAAACATTCTTTCGAAGTGTTCTTAAATATAAAGAAGAGTTTGGATTAAATTTAAAGAGGTTTTATTTTTTACCATACCTTTCTTTTATTTATATTTATATTTATTTACCATACCTCTTTTATTTACCATGGCATTTGGCCCATAGGCTTGGTATATACTTAGATGTTTTATTTTCTAAGTAAGAGTAATTCTATTAGTAAAACATATATTACAGCGAGGCCAAGGCCTCACTAGTGCAGGCCATCAGTGGTGGTGGCACCAGTCCAGCAAAATAACAAAAATCGAGCTACCTGCATGGGGAAACCAACCCACGTAAGGTTTGTAATGCTGCCTCTATGGAGGAAACCAGCTACATCATGACATAGACTAATACATCCCAAAACAACAAAAATAACAAGAGAACTAGAAAAAATTACTTGGTTAAGGCCTGCAGAACTAAAGACCATAGTCATCCAAGGAAGGTTCTTCTTGAATCAAGCACCAATATTCATCATCACCATCCGGTAAGGGGCCACATTGAGTTGCTTCCGCACCTACACCACCTCCACCTTCCTGTTTGCCTTTGTACTGTAGGTGGCTCGAGCTGCATTTGGCCATCTTGCAAGAAGTACCCCTTTCCGAAGCTTGAGGAGGTTGCACAATGTCAGAGGGACCAGGCATGTTACTCGGGCGTGCAGGTGAGGAGGGGCCAGGGATCACCTCAGGGATTTCATGAAAGGAAACAGTGACAGTCGCCACAACAAGAGGGCGGGTGGTGCTGCACTGGAATTGGAAATGAGCAGTGGTCGGGCTGTGCAGAGAGGCGGAGGTTGTGGGACGAGAGAGAGGAGGCACCATGTATTCAAAAGAAGTGCGCGTAGGGGAGGAGGTCGCCCAACGACCACGCCTGCTACATATGTCGGGGTAGCGACCCTGAATATTCTCATGAGAAGACGACGAGGAGCTAGAAGTGGAAGAGCAATACCGGCGAGAAGAGTGTACCCTAGAACTGCCTCTTCGGCATCTCAAGCGATGCCTGAGCCATGGCATATCTACCTGCAGCGAGAGGGAGTTGACAGAATTGGCAGCGGTGGATGAAGAGGCAGAGGGAAAATTGAGCTTGAAAGGAGGGGAGGATAGCAAAGGACAGGAAGGGCTCTGAGAATAATGGAAGCCAGGGAGGAATTCAACACAGCAGCCCAGGTTGCATCGCCGGCCGAGGGAGGTGTGAGAGTTGGGTGCCTCAGCCTCTAGGGAGCAACCAAATCAGACAGGCGGAAATAGAGATGGCATAGAAACGACTAGATAGAGCTGAGGCAACCACTGTAACCAAAGCGCAGAGGCGAGGAGCTGAGGAGAAGAACTAGAGGGCAGAATTTTGAAATGATGGTGGCCTCGACACCTGCAACAACATAAATGTCGCACAGGGTGACGGCCTTGAGTTTTAATGGTGTGGAGGCACCATAATTGAGGCCTGTGGGTGGCCATGTGGCCTTGCCACACGTTGTCCCGCAGGCCCATCTCCGTATGCTCACACCTTGACACCCGCATCCGGGGAGTTGTTATCTTAATGCACCAACATAGTGCAATCTTGTATGAGTTTGCTATCTTTGAGACTGGAGAGAGGCCCTACCATTAGAGCTTAAGAGCTCGTGACTCTTTTTTTTACCAATAGATCGGCCACCTTGTTGGTCGTTCTTTTGACATGCTTGAGGAAAATGGCTCTGTGACGTTGCATCCATTCAGCTATAAGTTCCAGCCTAGCCATGAGTCTCCAACTATCTGCCACTTTTGAGGAAGGGGTGCCCATGAGAAGCTAATTGACCATCTTGATAAGAATTTGCGAGTCACCTTCTATTTCAACGGGGAAGTATTTATGGTGATGAGCCAGATGCATTCCCTTCCATAATCCTTCCAACTCCAAGGAATTGTTGGTTTCCCACCCTATGGATCCGTAATAGATGATCATAGGATTACCTCTGTGGTCTCTGAAGATTCCCCCATACCCCGCGTCACCCAGATTGCCTTTGGAGGTTCCATCAAAATTCAGCTTCAGAATGCCAGCTGGGGGAGGGTCCCAATTGCACGGAGTAACTGTCTGGATCTCGTTGGGTCGTGCAGGCAGGGAACAAGGTGTGAGCTCAAGATGCCAATTGTCCCATATGAATCTTTCGATGGGCTATGCTGGAAAGTGATCTTGTTGCCATTGCTAGAGCGCTAAGGTTTCCTGAAGATTGCTGCAGAGATTTTTCCAAAGGAATTCTTGTGGAGTGCATTGGTTCTTGAAGATCCGCTTATTCTGTTCCTTCCAAAGAGTCCAGAGGGTAAGTCCCGGAATAAGCCTCCAAAGAGAATTAAGGAGAGTGCAACTGTAAGGATCGACAGGGCAATTGCGAATGGTAGAATTCAAGTCCCCAAGACTTTTGCCTTCTCTTCTGCATCTGAGGCTTATGTTCTCCTAGAAGAAATCGGCCAGTGGGCAGTTGACCATGAGATGTTGGATTTTTTCCTCTTGATTGTTGCAGTTGGGGAATTTTGAGGGTCCTACAAAATCCCTTTTGATCAGATTATCCCAGGCGAGGATTCTCCTGTGACAGAGAAGCCACATAAATGTGGAGACCTTGGGCCAAAGGTGTGAGGACCAGAGATTATTCCAGATGGAATTGATGGGGTCTTGATTTTGAGTTAGTAGAGCATAGGCCTGTTGGGTAGTGAATTTTCCCCTCGAAGTGTAGCCCCATCGAAGGATATCCTGGTTCTCCGAGTGTTTGATTTTCCTGTAGGTCAACTCAGCATCAAGGGCTATGTGAGTATGCTCTTGCTACTGGTTCAGGCAGAGGGCTACTGATTTCCACTGCCTGAAGCCTTGAATAGGAATCTCCTCCCAAAAGTGATGAACATTGGCTTCTAGGGGGTTGATCATATATGGCTGAAGCTTCAGGGTGATGGTGGTGAGAAATCTAAGGCATTTCTGCCACGAGTCCGTCTAGAAGCGGGCTGTGTGACCATCACAAATTTCCCAAAAATTGTGCTCTTGGATTAAGAGGTGATACTGTTTGGCAACGTTCCAGATCTGAGAGCCTGCTTCTACTGAGGTTAGCCGAATGAGATCTATCATCGGTCTATGGTTGGCATATTTAGCTGTCCAGAGCGTCGCCTAGGGGCTATGTGGTGCAGATAACCATTGCCACCAAATCTTGGCTCCCATGATAGCATTGTTTTGATGAGGATCACGAAGCCCTAGCCCGCTAGCATTTTTAGGCTTGCAAACTCTCGTCCACTTAACCAAAGCCCATTTTATGTCATGTCCGGAGGCACCCCAAAGGAAGTTGCACTGAAGGGACTTGATTTGTTTAAGAACCCATTTTGGGGTGGCGAGCACAGAGAATAGGTAAAGAGGCATTGATGGTAAGACCGACTTAACAAGGATAAGTCGACTAGCCAAGTTGAGGGAATGAAATGTCCAGGAGGACAATCTGGCTTCAAGTTTATCAAGGAGGGAATGCGAGGAGGAATGTTTGAGGGTAAAGTCAATAAATGGGGCACCCAGGTATTTGGCAGGAAGCTTAGCAATGCTGAACCCAAGGATCCTACCAATGCTGTTTTGGATGGGGAGCGCAGTATTGAAGAAGAAGATTTGAGATTTAGGGACGTTGACCGAAGTACCAGAGGCTTCTGCAAACATATCAAGGATGGCTTTGAAGGAGGAGGCTTCTTGGACTAAAGGATGCCCGAAGATCATATTGTCATCAACAAATTGCTGGTGGGTAATAGCTGAGGATCCATGAACAAAAATACTTCAAAGCTACTGAGAGAGAAGAGCTTGTTTGATAAAATGACCCAGACCTTCGGCCATTAAGACGAAGAGGAAAGGAGAAAGAGGGTCTCCTTGTCGAATGCCACAGGATGGGGAGAAGGGATGAGAGGGGAAACCATTAACAAGAATGAAGTAGAAGGAGGAAGAGATTAGACTCATGACCCATCTGATCTAGGTGGGGCTGAAACCATAGGCGGCTACCATTTGTTGAATGTAACTCCAGCTGAGCTTGTCAAAAGATTTTGATAGGTCAATTTTTAAGACCATACCTAGCTTTTTGGTCTGTTTCAAAGAGTGGATGACTTCATGAGTGAGAATAATTCCATCTATAATCTGGCATCCCTCCACGTACCTTGTTTTCTCTGGAGAGATGAGCAAATGAAGCAGCGGCTTGAGTCTGTTTCCTATGACCTTGGAAATGATTTTGTAAATTACATTGCAGAGGGTGATTGGCCGAAATTTTTCAGGAGTAGCTGCCTGATCCTTTTTGGGAATGAGGGCTATGAAAATGGAATTAAGGGATGGGAGAAGCCATTGAATAGTTCTGGACTCCTCGACCAATTGCCAGACATCATTTTTTATCAGGTCCCAGAAGTGATGAAAGAAGTTAGAGGTGAAGCCATCTGGTCCTGGAGCCTTTCCCTCTTTGCATTGGGCAACTGCATGTTCCACTTCCAGAAGAGAGACAAGATGGAGTAATAGTTTATTATGTTCATCCTTGAGGAGTTTTCGAATTTATTGTAGAACTTTGTTAATGGCCTGCTATCTATCGACTTGATTCTCTTGAAGAACTGATCTGAAATGATCAACAAGTTCCTTTTCTATGGCCCGGTGTTCTTCCAATATTTCTCCTGTCTGATTTTGGAGAAAGCTTATATTATTGTGCATCCTATGTTGAATGGGAGAACTATGAAATAACTTGGTGTTCTATTCCCCTTCCTTTAGCCATCGTATTCTGGATTTTTGCTTCCAGAGTACCTATTCTTGCTGCCTTCTTTCATCGAGTTGTTTGAGGAGACTTTGTTCTTTCGAAATAAGCATCTCAGTGTGTCCCTCTTGGATGATGCATAGCTAAAGCTCTGCCATTTCACTCTCAAGGATCTTTTGCTGGTGGAAAATGTTCCCAAAGGTGGACTCATTCCAACTTTTGATGCGGTTCTTAAGATCCTTGAGATGTTGCTGAAATTGGAACATCTTAAAGCCTGCTAGAGGAGTGAAGGTCTGCCAAGTTGAATTGACCATTTCCTTGAAGCCTGGGTGAGTGAGCCAAAAGGCTTCGAAGTGGAAAGGTCTTTTGGTGGCGTCTCCTGGTCTGGTCCATTGGAGAGAGATGAGACAATGGTTAGACCCAGAAATGGGCAGGATAGATGCCTGAAAATCTCCCCGATGTGAATGGCATTATAAGAAAGGAGTTATAAGATGCCAGAGCATTTGTTATTCCAGGTATGAGTGCCATTGGCGAAGCGAAGGTCTATCAGCCAATTCTATTGTATAAATCTCTTGAAATGTACGCAGTCTGATTCTAGCTTTACGCGTCCTCCTCTTTTCTCATCCAAGGTAGTGATGATATTGAAATCTCTGCCCATGATCCAAAGAGGAGAGTCCTGTTGAAGTTGAGTTTTTCTATCGTATTAAGTAGAGATATTTTCCGCGAGAGATCCTGAGGAACGTAAACATTGGAAAGATGTCCTTGCAGGTTAGTTCCAAGTATGTGGAATGCTTCTTGGATTAAGTTGTGTGCTGCATGTGCATCACTTATTGAAACAGCCTGCGGATCCCATAAGAGACTTACTTATTGAATCAATAGATTTCAACCATTCAAAGTCATCGTGGAAGAGACTTATCGAGTCTGGAAGGGCTTTCTCCAAGTGCATGGAGACAAAAATTCGAGCGTATGAGGTGTAGCGCCGGAGCTTGGTATCTTCTGCAATATTTATAAACTCTCCAAGGCCATTGCCAATATCTCTTAAAGATTCTTCGTCCCAGTATTCCAGAGGTAATGAGTATAGCCTAATCCAGACTGGTGCCCAATTGAAGTCTTCTTTGTCCACATTGAATCGCTCTATCCAATCCCGAAGGTAGAGCCTAGATGAGTTGAAAAAGTAGGGGCCCCCATCCAAAATGCAATTCCTGTCTTCAATGCAGTTGAAAATGGTAGTGAAGAAACCTTTGGGCCCAAATTGAAGCGTAACCTGACCTTTCAGCTTCCATTTGGAGCCAATCCAGCCGTGCATAGCTTTTTCAGTTGGCCAAAAACCCACGAATTTTCCAATTAGCGCATGATCCTTTATATATTGGATCTATGCATTGATATGGTGGCTTGGGAGCTCAATCTTGAGGCGTTCTGCAGCTATCGGCCTGCAGGTGGCGGAGGTCATTTTGGGCAGAGTCGTTTCATCCAACGAATCCAGTATTTTCTCTATTTGCGCTTCTAGCATTTTCCCAGGAGTCTGGCGGTCAATGGCATTGCCCATCTATCCTTTGACATTGGAGGAAAACTGTGCATTTCCAGGGTTTTGCTATGTTGTGTCAGAAGAGGACTCCTGATTTGCAACAACGTTGGCATTGGGTGAGGCCTTGTTAGCGCCCCCCCCTCTCCCCCCCCCTTAACGGATCCATTAAGGGTGGATCAGCAGGCGCAAGGGAAAACAGGCAGGCATAAACAAAGAGTGATGGAGAGGACTTTCGAACCAGAACAACGCCGTTGCAGAGAGCCTAGTAACCCTAGCTCATTCATTGCAGCTCTTACTGAAATAACATAGTATATACTTAGATGTTGATTTCTAATCAAATTTTATATATTTTTATGTATTTACTATACTTCTATATACCTCTTTTATATTTATTTATTTAGAATGCCTCTTTTATAAATATGGCATTTGTATCATATTATTTAGCCCATGGTATTCATAATAATTTGTATCATGGTATTTTTCCATGGTATTTGGCCCATAGGCTTCACCATATAAAATCTCCATTTTTTAATTTTCATAAATATAAAGATGTTTATGGAGTAAATATAAAAAGAGGTTTTATTTATTTGCTATACCTCTAGTGCATTTATATTTATATTTATTTACCATAGCTAAAAGAGTTATTATTTATTTACCAAATCTCCAATTTATTTATATTTTTATTTATGTACCATAACACTCCGTTTATTTATATATTTTTTATTTACCATACCTCATTTTTTAGTGCTCCTAAATATACTTAGACATTTCAAATGTTTACTTACATTACATTTCTCACATTACATCTACAGATGTAGCAATACTAGGGTGCAATAACACCAATTTGAAGTAACAAAAAAGTTGTGACACACACTAATAATATTAATAATAAATTACTATTTACATGTCAATTTACTCCAAATAATTATACATAATTAAACACCTCGTTAACTTTATATTAATGGTCTTAAGGATTTCAATGTTACCATTTACATTTGGATATACAAACCTTTGTTCATATTCAGCCATACAGGTATTTACAAGGAAAAGTTATATATATTTTTTTACAGATATGGCACTTTGGTTCCAAGGCATATCCATAGTTACGTTTGAAATTATATATAATTTTATTCTTTGTGGTTGTTTGAACTTCGTTCAAATGGGCGGTTAGCACCTACCACACCTTATGTCTATTCCACTTATATCATCATGATGTCATAATAAATATGGTGATCAATAATTGGATGTCCGACATGATTTTCTCGTACTAAGATCTTAACTCTGGTGATTTAAAATATTATTAAGTGTTTGATAGCTGGAAATTTTGACATATATTATGTTTACCTCTGTTGGATTGACCTCTATGAGATTGACAGATTTGATGGGGCTTGGGTAGGGTTAGGGTAATGACCTTCCCATCAAACCTAACCGCTTTTCATTCTCTCTGTGCGAAACTTTGGGAGAATTAGCTCTCTGCTGCTCTGCAACTGTTATGCTGCCATGACCTTCTTATGTTGTGGGCTCGATTTTCATCTTGTTTCCATTAGACATTTATAAGCTTACTACCGTCTCGTCGTCATCGAGAGTCCTTGAAGAGGCTCCGGTTTTTACCCATCTTGTCACAGGTATTCGGCTTGCAGACTTCGTAATTTATTTAAATTCCTTTGAATCTCTTCATTGGTATTCTTTACCGTTATAGTCTTATGGTATTTTTGTTGTGAATTTGGTTATGGTTTTCTTATAACCCCACCCTTATTTGTCTTTTACACAGTCTGAATGCATTCGTGACTATTTCAAGTGTAGAGCTTAATGGGTTATGGTGTTTATCCCTCTACAGTGTCATCATGGAGGCTTCTATTCTGACTGTGCAGGTTATTCCATCATCCATCATCAACCCCGCGCTCACATGTATTTCTCGTTATTTTAAATTTGCTTCCATCTTCTAAAAGGGAAAATTTATTTTACAGGTCAACATTACAGTCAAAATGCGTAATCTAATTATTGTCTTTCCCAGGATCGCGGGTATTCAATGTCGAGCCCTACTATGGTGAAGGTAAGCACTGTTCTTCATTTACAGTTGGAATCTTATTAGATTTCTCTAGTTTTCTTTACGCCCATAACTTTAAATTATTTTATGAATTATTTTTTAGGTAACTCATGATATTACCCTCATTTACATGGCACACTCTCATTTCCCTTGCATGCTCGAAAGTGACCTATTCGCATGTCCGTGCACAGGTACCACGAACTTCTGCAAATTTTTTAGTTTATTTGAATCCTTCCAAGCTTTTCAGTTATAACCATTCTTCGTTTATTATAAATTCATGTTGAAGCCTTACATGCTCGATTCTATAAATCATATGTAATTATAATTGTTTACAGTCTTGCGAATGATTGGATTTGTACTGAATCCTGGGTTTTTTCTATAAGTTCTATTTATAATTGTAAGGATAATTTGAGTCGTGGTCAAGATTCTCATCCATATAGTAGTTTACATTTTTACCATGTCTTGGAACTACACAATCTCCTGTTTAATTTAGAATTTAAGAAAGTCCTTTTCAGCACAACGATATTCTGTTAGCTTACATATATTTACAGTGATTACTGCTTAATTTCAATATTTCTATTTTCCGTGTAGCACCTTGGTCCTATTCAATTTTTCCTTGATGATGCTTCAACTATGTAGTTAGTTTCTTCTTTATAAGGTCGAAAGCACTCATACTATGTTTAAAATGCTCATTCTATAATACATTATTTGCATGCAGTTCTTCTACTTATATTTCATCTATAATATGATATTTTCATTGGTTCTGCACTTGATAAATTGTATCTTACACAGGGTTATCCACATTTATTTATAATGAGAATGTCAGTTTCAGTAGACTACTTGTTTCTTGTTACATGGTAGTTTTCATCCTTGGAGTTTATCTTATTCTCATTTGTTCCTAATGCTAATCAGGATAGATGACCAAACCATCTTAATTATTAGGTTACCTTCCGTAATTCCCACGAATGCCATTAAGACAAAGAGGAAAGGAGAAAGAGGGTCTCCTTGACGAATGCCACAAGATGGGGAGAAGGGATGAGAGGGGAAACCATTAACAAGAATGGAGTAGAAGGAGGAAGAGATTAAACTCATGACCCATCTGATCCAGGTGGGCCTGAAGCCATAGGCTGCTACCATTTGTTGAATGTAACTCCAACTGAGCTTGTCAAAAGATTTTTATAGGTTGATTTTTAAGACCATACCTAGCTTTTTGGTCTGTTTCAAAGAGTGGATGACTTCATGAGCGAGATTAATTCCATCTATAACCTGGCGTCCCTCCACGTACCCTGTTTTCTCTGGAGAGATGAGCAAAGGAAGCAGTGGCTTGAGTCTGTTGCCTATGACCTTGGAAATTATTTTGTAGATTACATTGCAGAGGAAAATTGGCCGCAATTTTTCAGTAGTAGCCGCTTGATCCTCTTTGGGGATGAGGGTTATGAAAGTGGCATTAAGGGATGGGAGAAGCCAGTGAATAGTTCTGGACTCCTCGACCAATTTCCAGACATCATTTTTTATCAGGTCCCAGAAGTGATGAAAGAAGTTAGAGGTGAAGCCATCTGGTCCTGGAGCCTTTCCTTCTTTGCATTGGGCAACTGCATGTTCCACTTCCAAAAGAGAGACCAGATGGAGTAATAGTCGATTATGTTCATCCTTGATGAGTTTTGGAATGTATTGTAGAACTTTGTTAATGGCCCGCTATCTGTCGACTTGATTCTCTTGAAGAACTAATTTGAAATGATCAACAAGTTCCTTTTCTATGGCCCAGTGTTCTTTCAATCTTTCTCCTCTCTGATTTTGGAGAAAGCTTATATTATTGTGCATCCTATGTTGAATGGTAGAATGATGAAATAACTTGGTGTTCTGTTCCCCTTCCTTTAGCCATCGTATTCTAGATTTTTTCTTCCAGAGTACCTCTTCTTGCTGCCTTCTTTCATCTAGTTGTTTGAGGAGACTTTGTTCTTTCGAAACAAGCATCTCAGTGCATCCCTCTTGGATGATGCATAGCTAAAGCTCTGCCATTTCACTCTCAAGGATATTTTTCTGGTGTAAAATGTTCCCAAAGGTGGACTCATTCCAACTTTTGATGCGGTTCTTAAGATCCTTGAGATGTTGCTGAAATTGGAACATCTTAGAGCCTGCTGGAGGAGTGAAGGCCTCCCAAGTTGACTTGACAATTTCCTTGAAGCCTGGGTGAGTGAGCCAAAAGGATTCGAAGTGGAAAGGCCTTTTGGTGGCGTCTCCTGGTCTGGTCCATTGGAGAGAGATGGGCCAATGGTTAGACCCAGAAAAGGGCAGGATAGATGCCTGAAAATCTCCCCCGATATGAATGGCATTATTAGAAAGGAGAAAATGATCCAACTTGGAGGCAATCTGCTGTGAGCCAGAGTGTTTGTTATCCTAGGTATGAGTGCCATTGGCGAAGGGAAGGTCTATCAGCCAATTCTGTTGTATAAAGCTCTTGAAATGTACGTAGTCCGATTCTAGCTTTGCGCGTCCTCCCCTTTTCTCATCCAAGGTAGTGATGATATTGAAGTCTCTGCCCATGATCCAAAGAGGAGAGTCTTGTTGGACTTGAGTTTTTCTATCGTATTAAGTAGAGATATTTTCCGCCAGAGATCCTGAGGAAAGTAAACATTGGAAATATGTCCGTGCAGGTTGGTTCCAAATATGTGGAATGCTTCTTGGATTAAGTTGTGTGATGCATGTGCATCAATTATTGAAACAACCTGCGGATCCCATAGGAGACTTACTTATTGAATCAATAGATTGCAACCATTCAAAGTTATCGTGGAAGAGACTTACCGAGTCTGGAAGGGCTTTTTCCAAGTGCATGGAGAAAAAAATTCTAGCGTATGAGGTGTAGCGCCTGAGCTTGGTATCTTCTGCAATCTTTATAAACTCTCCAAGGCCATTGCCAAAATCTCTTAAAGATTCTTCGTCCCAGTATTCCAGAGGTAATGACTATAGCCTAATCCAGACTGGTGCCCAATTGAAGTCTTCTTTGTCCGGATTGAATCTCTCTATCCAATCCCGAAGGTAGAGCCTAAATGAGTTGAAAAGGTAGGGGCCCCCATCCAAAATGAAATTCTTGTCTTCAATGTAGTTGAAATGGCAGTGAAGAAACCTTTGGGCTCAAGTTGGAGCGTAACCTGACCTTTCGGCTTCCATTTGGAGCCAATCCAGCCGTGCATGGCTTTTTCAGTTGGCCAAAAACCCACGAATTTTCCAATTAGCGCATGATCCTTTATATACTGGATCTAGGCATCGATATGGTGGCTTGGGAGCTCAATCTGCAAGGCTTGTTTATCGCCCATAGGCAAAGGTGATTTTGCCAGCTGCCTGGCCCAACGAACTACAAGAGCTTATTCATTTGTGCTCTCGGCGTCTTTTGTGGAGTTTGGTGGTCCGTCGGCTTCCATCCGTCCTTTGGCTGGACATTGGAGGAAAACGTGTATTTCAGGGACAGCAGGTTGTGTCGAAGAGGACTCCTGATGGTAAAGGACGTTGGCATTGGGAGCTTGCTAGCTCCCCCCCTCCCTTGACGGATCCATTAAGGGTGGATCAGCAGGCGCAAGGGAATATAGGAAGGCATAAACAAAGAGTGATGGAGAGGACTTTTGAACCAGAGAAATGCCGTTACAGGGAGGCCAGTAACCCTAACTCATTCATTGTAGCTCTTACTGAAATAACATAGTATATACTTAGATGTTGATTTCTAATCAAATTTGATATATTTTTATGTATTTACTATACTTCTATATACCTCTTTTATATTTATTTATTTAGAATGCCTCTTTTATAAATATGGTATTTGTATCATAGTATTTAGCCCATGGTATTCATAATAATTTGTATCATGGTATTTTTCCATGGTATTTGTCCCATAGGCTTCACCATATAAAATCTCCTTTTTTAATTTTCATAAATATAAAGATGTTTATGATGTAAATATAAAAAGAGGTTTTATTTATTTGCTATACCTATAGTGTATTTATATTTATATTTATTTACCACAACTAAAAGAGTTATTATTTATTTACAATATCTCCAATTTATTTATATTTTTATTTATTTACCATACCACTCCGTTTATTTATATATTTTTTATTTACCATACCTCATTTTTTAGTGCTCCTAAATATACTTCGACATTTCAAATGTTTACTTACATTAAATTTACAGATGTAGCAATACTAGGGTGCAATAACACCGATTTGAAGTAAGAAAAAAGTTGTGACACTCACTAATAATAATAATAATAAATTACTATTTACATGTCAATTTACTCCAAGTAATTATACATAATTAAACACCTCGTTAACTTTATATTAATGGTCTTAAGGATTTCAATCTTACCATTTACATTTTGATATACAAACCTTTGTTCATATTCAGCCATACAGGTATTTAAAAGGAAAATTTATATATTTGTTTTACAGATATGGCACTTTGGTTCCAAGGCATATCCATAGTTACGTTTGAAATAATATATAATTTTATTCTTTGTGGTTGTTTGAACTTCGTTCAAATGGGCGATTAGCAACTACCACACCTTATGTCTATTCCACTTATATCATCATGCTATCATAATAAATATGGTGATTAATAATTGGATGTCCGACAAGATTTTCTCGTACCAAGATCTTAACTCTCGTGATTTAATATATTATTAAGTGTTTGATAGCTGGAAAGTTTGGCATATATTATGTTTACCTCTGTTGGATTGACCTCTATGAGATTGACAGATTCGATGGGGCTTGGGTAGGGTTAGGGTAATGACCTTCCCATCAAACCTAACCACTTTTCATTCTCTCTGTGCGAAACTTTGGGAGAATTAGCTCTCTGCTGCTCTGCAACTGTTATGCTGCCATGACCTTCTTATGTTGTGGGCTCGATTGTCATCTTGTTTCCATTAGACATCTACAAGCTTACTACCGTCTCACCATCATCGAGATTCCCTGAAGAGGCTTCGGTTTTTACCCATCTTGTCACAGGTATTTAGCTTCCAGACTTCGTAATTTATTTAAATTCCTTTGAATCTCTTCATTGGTATTCATTACTGTTACAGTCTTATGGTATTTTTGTTGTGAATTTGGTTATCGTTTTCTTATAACCCCACCCTTGTTTGTCTTTTACACAGTCTGAATGCATTCGCGACTATTTCAAGTGTAGAGCTTAATGGGTTATGGTGTTTATCCCTGTACAGTGTCGTCATGGAGGCTTCTATTCTGACTGTGCAGGTTATTCCAGCATCCGTCATTAACCCCACGCTCACATGTATTTCTCGTTATTTCGAATTTGTTTCCATCTTCTAAAAGGGAAAATTTATTTTACAAGTCGACATTACAATCATAATGCGTAATCTAATTATTGTCTTTCCCAGGATAGCGGGTATTCAATGTTGAGCCCTACTATGGTGAAGGTAAGCACTGTTCTTCATTTACAGTTGGAATCTTGTTAGCTTTCTATAGTTTTCTTTATGCCCCTAACTTTCAATTATTTTATGAAATATTTTTTAGGTAACTCATGATATTACCCTCATTTACATGGCACACTCTCTCATTTCCCTTGCATGCTCGAAAGTGACCTATTCACATGTCCGTGCACAGGTACCATGAACTTCTGCAAATGTTTTAGATTATTTGAAGCCTTCTAAGATTTTTAGTTATAACCATTCTTCGTTTATTATAAATTCATGTTGAGGCCTTACATGCTTGATTATATAATTCATATGTAATTATAAGTGTTTACAGTCTTGCGAATGATTGGATTTGTACTAAATCCTGGGTTTTTTCTATAAGTTCTATTTATAATTGTAAGGATAATTTGAGTCGTGGTCAAGATTCTCATCCATATAGTAGTTTACATTTTTACCATGTCTTGGAACTATACAATCTCCTGTTTAATTTAGAATTTAAGAACGTCCTTTTCAGCTCAAGGATATTCTGTTAACTTACATATATTTACAGTGATTACTGCTTAATTTCAATATTTCTATTTTCCGTGTAGCACCTTATTCCTATTCAATTTTTCCTTGATGATGCTTCAACTATGCAGTTAGTTTATTGTTTATCAGGTCGAAAGCACTCATACTACGTTTAAAATGCTCATTCTGTAATAAATTATTTGCATGCAGTTCTTCTACTTATATTTCATCTATAATAGCATATTTTCATTGGTTCTGCACTTGATAAATTGTATCTTACACAAGGTTATCCACATTTATTTATGATGAGTATGCCAGTTTCAGTAGACTACTTGTTTCTTGTTACATGGTAGTTTTCATCCTTGGAGTTTATCTTATTCTCATTTTTTCCTAATGCTAATCAGGATAGATGACCAGACCATCTTAATTATTAGGTTACCTTCTGTAATTCCAACGAATTCCATTAAGACAAAGAGGAAAGGAGAAAGAGGGTCTCCTTGACGAATGCCACAAGTTGGGGAGAAGGGATGAGAGGGGAAACCATTAACAAGAATGGAGTAGAAGGAGGAAGAGATTAGACTCATGACCCATCTAATCCAGGAGGGCCTGAAGCCATAGGCTGCTACCATTTGTTGAATGTAACTCCAACTGAGCTTGTCAAAAGATTTTGATAGGTCGATTTTTAAGACCATACCTGGCTTTTTGGTCTGTTTCAAAGAGTGGATGACTTCATGAGTGAGAGTAATTCCATCTATAATCTAGCGTCCCTCCACGTACCCTGTTTTCTCTGGAGAGATGAGCAAAGGAAGCAGCGGCTTGAGTCTTTTTCCTATGGCCTTGGAAATGATTTTGTAGATTACATTGCAGAGGGAAATTGGCCGGAATTTTTCAGGAGTAGCCACCTTATCCTCTTTGGGGATGAGGGCTATGAAAGTGGCATTAAGTGATGGGAGAAGCCAGTGAATAGTTCTGGACTCCTCGACCAATTTCTAGACATCATTTTTTATCAGGTCCCATAAGTGATGAAAGAAGTTAGAGGTGAAGCCATCTGGTCCTGGAGCCTTTCCCTCTTTGCATTGGGAAACTGCATGTTCCACTCCCAAAAGAGAGACCAGATGGATTAATAGTTGATTATGTTCATCCTTGATGAGTTTTCGAATGTATTGCAGAACTTTGTTAATGGCCTGCTATTTGTCGACTTGATTCTCTTGAAGAACTGATTTGAAATGATCAACAAGTTCCTTTTCTATGGCCCGGTGTTCTTCCAATATTTCTCCTCTCTGATTTTGGAGAAATATTATATTATTGTGCATCCTATGTTGAATGGTAGAACGATGAAATAACTTGGTGTTCCGTTCTCCTTCCTTGAGCCATCGTATTCTAGATTTTTTCTTCCAGAGTACCTCTTCTTGCTGCCTTCTTTCATCCAGTTGTTTGAGGAGACTTTGTTCTTTCGAAACAAGCATCTCAGTGCGTCCCTCTTGGATGATGCATAGCTAAAACTCTACCATTTCAATCTCAAGGATCTTTTTCTGGTGGAAAATGTTCCCAAAGGTGGACATATTCCAACTTTTGATGCGGTTCTTAAGATCCTCGATATGTTGCTGAAATTGGAACATCTTAAAGTCTGCTGGAGGAGTGAAGGCCTGCCAAGTTGACTTGACCATTTCCTTGAAGCCTGGGTGAGTGAGCCAAAAGGCTTCGAAGTGGAAAGGTCTTTTGGTGGCGTCTCCTGGTCTGGTCCATTGGAGAGAGATGGGCCAATGGTTAGACCTAGAAATGGGTCAGATAGATGCCTGAAAATCTCCCCCGATATGAATGGCATTATTAGAAAGGAGAAAATGATCCAACTTGGAGGCAATCTGCTGTGAGCTAGAGCGTTTGTTATCCCAGGTATGAGTGCCATTGGCGAAAGGAAGGTCTATCAGCCAATTCTATTGTATAAATCTCTTGAAATGTACGCAGTCTGATTCTAGCTTTGTGCGTCCTCCTCTTTTCTCATCCAAGGTAGTGATGATATTGAAGTTTCCGCCCATAATCCAAAGAGGAGAGTCCTGTTGGAGTTGAGTTGTTCTATCGTATTAAGTAGAGATATTTTCCACGAGATATCCTGAGGAAAGTAAAAATTGGAAAGATGTCCGTGCAGGTTGGTTCCGAGTATGTGGAATGCTTCTTGGATTAAGTTGTGTGCTGCATGTGCATCACTTATTGAAACAGCCTGCAGATCCCATAAGAGACTTACTTATTGAATCAACAGATTGAAACCATTCAAAGTCATCGTGGAAGAGACTTACCGAGTCTGGAAGGGATTTTTCCAAGTGCATGGAGACAAAAATTCGAGCGTATGAGGTGTAGCGCCTGAGCTTGGTATCTTCTGCAATCTTTATAAACTCTCCAAGGCCATTGCCAAAATCTCTTAAAGATTCTTCGTCCCAGTATTCCAGAGGTAATGACTATAGCCTAATCCAGACTGGTGCCCAATTGAAGTCTTCTTTGTCCGGATTGAATCGCTCTATCCAATCCCGAAGGTAGAGCCTAGATGAGTTGAAAAAGTAGGGGCCCCCATCCAAAATGCAATTCCTGTATTTAATGCAGTTGAAAATGGTAGTGAAGAAACCTTTGGGCCCAAGTTGGAGCGTAACCTGACCTTTCGGCTTCCATTTGGAGCCAATCCAGCTGTGCATGGCTTTTTCAGTTGGCCAAAAACCCACGAATTTGCCAATTAGCGCATGATCCTTTATGTACTGGATCTAGGCATTGATATGGTGGCTTGGGAGCTCAATCTTGAGGTGTTCTGCAGCTATCGGCCTGTAGGTGGCAGAGGTCATTTTGGCCAGAGTCGTTCCGTCCAACGAATCCAGTGTTTTGTCTATTTGCGCTTCTCAAATTTTCCCAGGAGTTTGGTGGTCCGTGGCTTTTCCCATCTGTCCTTTGACATTGGAGGAAAACTGTGCATTTCTAGGGGATTGCTATGCTATGTCAGAAGAGGACTCCTGATTTGCAACGACGTTGGCATTGGGGGAAGCTTTTTTAGCGCCCCCCCCTCCCCCCCTTGACGGATCCATTAAGGGTGGATCAGCAGGCGCAAGGGAAAACAGGCAGGCATAAACAAAGAGTGATGGAGAGGACTTTCGAACCAGAGAAACACCATTGCAGAGAGGCCAGTAACCCTACCTCATTCATTGCAGCTCTTACTGAAATAACATAGTATATACTTAGATGTTGATTTCTAATCAAATTTGATATATTTTTATGTATTTACTATACTTCTATATACCTCTTTTATATTTATTTATTTAGAATGCCTCTTTTATAAATATGGCATTTGTATCATAGTATTTAGCCCATGGTATTCATAATAATTTGTATCATGGTATTTTTCCATGGTATTTGTCCCATATGCTTCACCATATAAAATCTCCTTTTTTAATTTTCATAAATATAAAGATGTTTATGGAGTAAATATAAAAGAGGTTTTATTTATTTTCTATACCTGTAGTGTATTTATATTTACATTTATTTACCATAACTAAAAGAGTTATTATTTATTTACCATATCTCCAATTTATTTATATTTTTATTTATTTACCATACCACTCCGTTTATTTATATATTTTTTATTTACCATACCTCATTTTTTAGTGCTCCTAAATATACTTTGACATTTCAAATGTTTACTTACATTACATTTCTCACATTACATCTACAGATGTAGCAATACTAGGGTGCAATAACACCAATTTGAAGTAAGAAAAAAGTTGTGACACTCACTAATAATAATAATAATAAATTACTATTTACATGTCAATTTAATCCAAGTAATTATACATAATTAAACACCTCATTAACTTTATATTAATGGTCTTAAGGATTTCAATGTTACCATTTACATTTGGATATACAAACCTTTGTTCATATTCAACCATACAGGTATTTACAAGGAAAATTTATACATTTGTTTTACAGATATGGCACTTTGGTTCCAAGGCATATCCATAGTTACGTTTGCAATAATATATAATTTTATTCTTTGTGGTTGTTTGAACTTCGTTCAAATGGGCGGTTAGCACCTACCACACTTTGTGGTTGTTTGAACTTCTGCAAATTTTTTAGTTTATTTGAAGCCTTCCAAGATTTTTAG
The DNA here is from genome assembly GCA_034641835.2 of Pinus albicaulis. Taxonomy (NCBI): domain Eukaryota; kingdom Viridiplantae; phylum Streptophyta; class Pinopsida; order Pinales; family Pinaceae; genus Pinus; species Pinus albicaulis. Next base: position 695,515,706 of record CM076570.1, on the reverse strand, counting down.
TTATAACCATTCTTCGTTTATTATAAATTCATGTTGAAGCCTTACATGCTCGATTATATAATTCATATGTAATTATAAGTGTTTACAGTCTTGCGAATGATTGGATTTGTACTTAATCCTGGGTTTTTTCTATAAGTTCTATTTATAATTGTAAGGATAATTTGATTCGTGGTCAAGATTCTCGTCCATATAGTAGTTTACATTTTTACCATGTCTTGGAACTACACAATCTCCTGTTTAATTTAGAATTTAAGAACGTCCTTTTCAGCACAAGGATATTCTGTTAGCTTACATATATTTACAGTGATTATGGCTCAATTTCAATATTTCTATTTTCCGTGTAGCACCTTATTCCTATTCAATTTTTCCTTGATGATGCTTCAACTATGTAGTTAGTTTCTTCTTTATCAGGTTGAAAGCACTCATAATATGTTTAAAATGCTCATTCTGTAATAAATTATTTGCATGCAGTTCTTCTACTTATATTTCATCTATAATATGATATTTTCATTGGTTCTACACTTGATAAATTGTATCTTACACAGGGTTATCCACATTTATTTATAATGAGAATGCCAGTTTCAGTAGACTACGTGTTTCTTGTTACATGGTAGTTTTCATCCTTGGAGTTTATCTTATTCTCATTTGTTCCTAATGCTAATCAGGATAGATGACCAGAACATCTTAATTATTAGGTTACCTTCCGTAATTCCCACGAATGCCATTAAGACAAAGAGGAAAGGAGAAAGAGGGTCTCCTTGACGAATGCCACAAGATGGGGAGAAGGGATGATAGGGGAAACCATTAACAAGAATGGAGTAGAAGGAGGAAGAGATTAGACTCATGACCCATCTGATCCTGGTGGGGCTGAAGCCATAGGCTGCTACCATTTGTTGAATGTAACTCCAACTGAGCTTGTCAAAAGATTTTAATAGGTCGATTTTTAAGACCATACCTGGCTTTTTGGTCTGTTTCAAAGAGTGGATGACTTCATGAGTGAGAGTAATTCCATCTATAATCTGGCGTCCCTCCACGTACCCTGTTTTCTCTAGAGATATGAGCAAAGGAAGAAGTGGCTTGAGTCTATTTCCTATGACCTTTTAAATTATTTTGTAGATTACATTGTAGAGGGAAATTGGCCGGAATTTTTTAGGAGTAGCCGCTTCATCCTCTTTGGGGATGAGGGCTATGAAAGTGGCATTAAGGGATGGGAGAAGCCAGTGAATAGTTCTGGACTCCTTGACCAATTTCAAGACATAATTTTTTATCAGGTCCCAGAAGTGATGAAAGAAGTTAGAGGTGAAGCCATTTGGTCCTGGAGCCTTTCCCTCTTTGCATTGGGCAACTGCATGTTCCACTTCCAAAAGAGAGACCATATGGAGTAATAGTTTATTATGTTCGTCCTTGATGATTTTTGGAATGTATTGCAGAAATTTTTTAATGGCCTGCTATCTGTCGACTTGATTCTCTTGAAGAACTAATTTTAAATGATCAACAAGTTCCTTTTCTATGGCCCGGTGTTCTTCCAATCTTTCTCCTCTCTGATTTTGGAGAAAGCTTATATTATTGTGCATCCTATGTTGAATGGTAGAGCGATGAAATAACTTGGTGTTCCGTTCCCCTTGCTTTAGCCATCGTATTCTGGATTTTTGCTTCCAGAGTACCTCTTCTTGCTGCCTTCTTTCATCCAGTTGTTTGAGGAGACTTTTCTCTTTCGAAACAAGCATCTCAGGGCATCCCTCTTGGATGATGCATAGCTAAAGCTCTGTCATTTCACTCTCAAGGATCTTTTTTTGGCTAAAAATGTTCCTAAAGGTGGACTCATTCCAACTTTTGATGCGGTTCTTAAGATCCTTGAGATGTTGCTGAAATTGGAACATCTTAGAGCCTGCTGGAGGAGTGAAGGCCTACCAAGTTGACTTGACCATTTCCTTGAAGCCTGGGTGAGTGAGCAAAAAGGCTTCGAAGTGGACAGGTCTTTTGGTGGTGTCTCCTGGTCTGGTCCATTGGAGAGAGATGGGCCAATGGTTAGACCCAGAAATGGGCAGGATAGATGCCTGAAAATCTCCCCCGATATGAATGGCATTATCAGAAATGAGAAAATAATCCAACTTGGAGGCAATCTGCTGTGAGCCAGAGCGTTTTTTATTCCAGGTATTAGTGCCCTTGGCGAGGGGAAGGCCTATCAGCCAATACTGTTGTATAAATCTCTTGAAATGTACGCAGTCTTATTCTAGGTTTGCGTGTCCTCCTCTTTTCTCATCCAAGGTAGTGATGATATTGAAGTCTCTGCCCATGATCCAAAGAGGAGAGTCCTGTTGGAGTTGAGTTGTTGTATCGTATTAAGCAAGGATATTTTCCGCGAGAGATCCCGAGGAAAGTAAATATTGGAAAGATGTCCGCGCAGGTTGGTTCCAAGTATGTCGAATGCTTCTTGGATTAAGTTGTGTGCTGCATGTGCATCAGTTATTGAAATAGCCTGTGATTCCCATAAGAGACTTACTTATTGAATCAATATATTGCGACCATTCAAAGTCATCGTGGAAGAGACTTACCGAGTCTGGAAGGGATTTTTCCAAGTGCATGGAGACACAAATTCAAGCGTATGAGGTGTAGTGCCTGAGCTTGGTATCTTCTGCAATCTTTATAAAATCTCCAAGTCCATTTCAAATATCTCATAAAGATTCTTCGTCTAAGTATTCCAGAGGTAATGAGTATAGCCTAATCCAGACTGGTGCCCAATTGAAGTCTTCTTTGTCCAGATTGAATCGCTCTATCCAATCCCGAAGGTAGAGCCTAGATGAGTTGAAGAAGTAGGGGCCCCCATCCAGAATGCAATTCCTGTCTTTAATGCAGTTGAGAATGGCAGTGAAGAAACCTTTGGGCCCAAGTTGGAGCATAACCTAACCTTTCGGCTTCCATTTGGAGCCAATCCAGCCGTGCATGGCTTTTTCTGTTGGCCAAAAACCCACGAATTTTCTAATTAGCGCATGATCCTTTATATATTGGATCTAGGCATTGATATGGTGGCTTGGGATCTCAATCTTGAGGCGTTCTACAGCTATTGGCCTGCAGGTGGCAAAGGTGATTTTGGGCAGAGTCGTTCTGTCCAACGAATCCAGTGTTTTGTCTATTTGTGCTTCTGGCATTTTCCCCAGAGTTTGGTGGTCCGTGGCATTGCCCATCTGTCCTTTGACATTGGTAGAAAACTGTGCATTTCCAGGGGATTGCTATGCTGTGTCAGAAGAGGATTCCTGATTTGAAACGACGTTGGCATTGGGGGAGGCTTTGTTAGCCCCCCCCCCACCCCTTGACAGATCCATTAAGGGTGGATCAGCAGGCGCAAGGGAAAACAACCAAGCATAAACAAAGAGTGATGGAGAGGACTTTCGAACCAGAGCGACGCCATTGCAAAGAGGCCAGTAACCCTAACTCATTCATTGCAGCTCTTATTGAAGTAATATAGTATATACTTAGATGTTGATTTCTAATTAAATTTGATATATTTTTATGTATTTACTATACTTCTATATACCTCTTTTATATTTATTTATTTAGCATGCCTCTTTTATAAATATGGTACTTGTATCATAGTATTTAGCCCATGGTATTCATAATAATTTGTATCATGGTATTTTTCCATCGTATTTGTCCCATAGGCTTCACCATATAAAATCTCCTTTTTTAATTTTCATAAATATAAAGATGTTTATGGAGTAAATATAAAAAGAGGTTTTATTTATTTGCTATACCTCTAGTGTATTTATATTTATATTTATTTACCATAGCTAAAAGAGTTATTATTTATTTACCATATCTCCAATTTATTTATATTTTTATTTATTTACCATACCACTCCATTTATTTATATATATTTTATTTACCATACCTCAATTTTTAGTGCTCCTAAATATACTTCGACATTTCAAATGTTTACTTACATTACATTTACAGATGTAGCAATGCTAGGGTGAAATAACACCAATTTCAAGTAAGAAAAAAGTTGTGACACTCACTAATAATAATAATAATAAATTACTATTTACATGTCAATTTACTCCAAGTAATTATACATAATTAAACACCTCGTTAACTTTATATTAATGGTCTTAAGGATTTCAATGTTACCATTTACATGTGGATATACAAACCTTTGTTCATATTCAGCCATACATGTATTTACAAGGAAAAGTTATATATTTGTTTTACAGATATGGCACTTTGGTTCCAAGGCATATCCATAGTTACGTTTGCAATTATATATAATTTTATTCTTTGTGGTTGTTTGAACTTCGTTCAAATGGGTGGTTAGCACCTACCACACCTTATGTCTATTCCACTTATATCATCATGCTATCATAATAAATATGGTGATTAATAATTGGATGTCTGACATGATTTCCTCGTACCAAGATCTTAACTCTGGTGATTTAAAATATTATTAAGTGTTTGATAGCTGGAAAGTTTGACATATATTATGTTTACCTGTGTTGGATTGACCTCTATGAGATCGACGGATTCGATGGGGCTTGGGTAGTGTTAGGGTAATGACCTGCCCATCAAACCTAACCGCTTTTCATTCTCTCTGTGCGAAACTTTGGGAGAATTAGCTCTCTGCTGCTCTGCAACTGTTATGCTGACATGACCTTCTTATGTTGTGGGCTCGATTGTCATCTTGTTTCCATTAGACATTTACATGCTTACTACCGTCTCGTCGTCATCGAGAGTCCTTGAAGAGGCTCCAGTTTTTGCCCATCTTGTCACAGGTATTCGGCTTCAAGTCATAATTTATTGAAATTTCTTTGAATCTCTTCATTGGTATTCATCACTGTTACACTCTTATGGTATTTTTGTTGTGAATTTGGTTATGGTTTTCTTATAACCCCACCCTTCTTTGTCTTTTACACAGTCTGAATGCATTCGTGACTATTTCAAGTGTAGAGATTAATGGGTTATGGTGTTTATCCCTCTACAGTGTCGTCATGGAGGCTTCTATTCTGACTGTGCAGGTTATTCCAGCATCCGTCATCAACCCTGCGCTCACATGTATTTCTCGTTATTTTGAATATTTTTCCTTCTTCTAAAAGGGAAAATTTATTTTACAAGTCAACATTACAGTCATTATGCGTAATATAATTATTGTCTTTCCCAAGATCGCAGGTATTCAATGCCGAGCCCTACTATGGTGAAGGGAAGCACTGTTCTTCATTTACAGTTGGAATCTTGTTAGCTATCTCTAGTTTTCTTTACGCCCCTAAATTTTGATTATTTTATGAACTATTTTTTAGGTAACTCATGATATTACCCTCATTTACATGGCACACTCTCTCATTTCCCTTGCATGCTCGAAAGTGACCTATTCACATGTCCGTGCACCGGTACCATGAACTTCTGCAAATTTTTTAGTTTATTTGAAGCCTTCCAAGCTTTTAAGTTATAACCATTCTTTGTTTATTACAAATTCATGTTGAAGCCTTACATGCTTGATTATATAATTCAAATGTAATTATAAGTGTTTAAAGTCTTGTGAATGATTGGATTTGTACTGAATCCTGGGTTTTTTCTATAAGTTCTATTTATAATTGTAAGGATAATTTGAGTCGTGGTCAAGATTCTCATCCATATAGTAGTTTACATTTTTACCATGTCTTGGAACTACACAATCTCCTATTTAATTTAGAATTTAAGAACGTCCTTTTTAGCACAAGGATATTCTGTTAGCTTACATATATTTACAGTGATTACTGCTTAATTTCAATATTTCTATTTTCCGTGTAGCACCTTGGTCCTATTCAAATTTTCCTTGATGATTCTTCAACTATGTAGTTAGTTTCTTCTTTATCAGGTCGAAAGCACTCATACTATGTTTAAAATGCTCATTCTGTAATAAATTATTTGCATGCAGTTCTTCTACTTATATTTCGTCTATAATATGATATTTTCATTGATTCTGCACTTGATAAATTGTATCTTACACAGGGTTATCAACATTTATTTATAATGAGAATGCCAGTTTCAGTAGACTACTTGTTTCTTGTTACACGGTAATTTTCATCCTTGGAGTTTATGTTATTCTCATTTGTTCCTAATGCTAATCAGGATAGATGACCAGACCATCTTAATTATTAGGTTACCTTCCGTAATTCCCACAATCCATGCATAGTCATTTATTAATGGCCGGTACAGTCTGGGGTTTCATGCCCTGGACCGTCCCATAGTTCCCTTCTCGTTATTTTCTGGTATTTGAACTTATGACCCTAATTTTCTTCTTTGTATCATATCAAAACCATTCTTGACTTAATACTTCAATAATTTATAAAACATAGGAAATAATATATTTATAATGTCTTTAAGACCATATTAAATTAATCTCATCTCCACTGCTATTCACTGTCATTCATATTAAAGAATAGTAACATACAAAAAACTTTATTGTCTTTCTCTATGATTGTTTAGAAATACAAAATGTAATATTTTGACTAGTCCGAGAAAAGAAAACACAGTAATGCTCATAGAACTTCCCAAGCTCATACTTTAGTTACTTATCTCACTTTATAATGCTGGTGACTGCCTCTGAACCGTGAGAGAGGTGATTACGTTGAAATCCCCCCATGCTCCACACTAGAGTAATACTTAGATATCAATGTTTTTTATGGAATAGACCTCAAGAGCCTCAGTCTACTCCTTCTTCCATATTCAGGTTGATGAGTTTCCACTAGCTCCAACCAGCTCTGGATTGACTCTCACCTTCAAGCCTATTAAGTTTTTTTTTAAATCATAGAACCCCTTTTCGTCACTAGGATTTTCCTTTTATCCTCAGAGGAAATGGTAATTGTTTTAACTTCTTTTGCCTAACTACTCTGGAATATTGGAATACTTTATCATCGGTCTTTATGGAAAGACATTCCATAACAACAATATTTATTCAAAAAAAAATACAAATCATGTTCATTACCATATTAAATCTATAATCCATTTTTAAAAGAAATATAAATATTTTAAGGATGAAATCGAGCTGGTACATCTTACCGCTCTGAAAATAAACACTGTCCTCAGTGTTCTATTCCATATTAGCGAATAGTTCAGGGTATGCCTCATGCACAAATCCTTCATCTTCCCATGTAGTCTCGTACGGGCCAAAGTGCTTCCATTGCACCTTAACTTAGGTGATGGCTCGCTTCTAGAGTGTGATTTCTCTCTGGTCCAGAATACGTTGAGGTTCTACTAGAAATTAGACATCTGGTTCGACCTACAATCAGCAAGAACTTTGAGTTAATTATCATAATATTCAACTCTTCTAGAGATTTGATACACAATATTATTCCTACCTGAATGTTCTTCCTTCTGTATTACACATCGTCTCGCCATCATCGATAGTCCTTGAAGAGACTCTGATTTTTACCCATCCTGTCATAGGTATTCGACTTCCAGACTTCATAATTTATTTAAATTCCTTTTGAATATCTCCATGGTATTCATTACTGTGACATTATTATGGTATTTCCATTGTGCATTTGGTTATGGTTTTCTTATAACCCCACCCTACTTTGTCTTTTACATAGTCTAAATGCATTCGTGACTATTTCAAGTGTAGAGCTTAATGGGTTATGGTGTTTATCCCTCTACAGGGCCATCATGGAGGCTTCTATTCTAATTGTGCAGGTTATTCCAACATCCATCCTCATCCCTGCACTCACATGTATTTCTCGTTTTTTCGAATTTGTTTCCATCTGCTAAAATGGAAAAATTGTGTTACAAGTCGACATTACATTCATTATTCCTAATCTAATTATTGTCTTCCCGAGGTTCTAGGGTCTTCAATGGGTGGTTAGCACCTGTGAGACCTCATGTCTATTCCACCCGTGTCATTATGTTGTCATAATAAATATGGTGATTAATAATCGGATGTCCGGCATGATCTGCTTGTACCAAGACTTGTACTGAATCTTGGGTTTTTTCTATAAGTTATATTTATAACTCTAAGGATAATCTGATTCGTGCTCGAGATTATCATCCATCTAGTAGTTTATTTTTTACCATGTCCTGGAACTACATGATTTCTTGTTTAATTTATAATTTAAGAAAGTCCTATTTGGCACAGCGATATTCTGTTAGCTTACATAGATTTACAGTGATTACTGCTTAATTTTAATATTTCTATTTTCCATGTAGCACCTCGATCTTATTCGATTCTTCCTTCATGGTGCTTCAACTATGTATTTAGTTGCTTCCTTCTCAGGTCGATAACACTCATGCAATGTTTAAAATTCTTATTCTGTAATAATTTTTTTGCATGTAGTTCTTCTACTTATATCATCTATAATATGATATTTGCTTTGCTTCTACGGTTGAAAAATTGTATCTTACACAGGGTTATCTACATCTATTTATAATGAGAATTCCAAATTCAGTAGACTACTAATTTCTTGTTACATGGAAGTTTTCATCCTAGAAGTTTATCTTCTTCTCATTTGGTCCTAGTGCTAATCAAGATAGATGACGAGACCATCTTAATGATTGGGTTACCTTCCGTAATTCCCACAGTCCATGTATAGTCATTTATTTTACAAGGAATTATTAGTAGATTATGGAGTTTCCAACCCTAGACCTTTCAACAAGTTCCCTTCTCGTTCTTTTCTGGTATTTAAACTTATGACCTCAATTTTCTTCTTTATACCCTATCAAAACAATTCTTGACTCGATACTTCAATAATTTATAAAAAAATAGGAAATAATATAATTATAATGTCTTTAAGACCAAATTAAATTAATCTCCTTTCCACTACTATAAAATATCATTAATATTAAAACATAGTAACATAAAAAAAACTTTACTATCTTTCTCTATGATTGTTCAGAAATATAGGATTTAATATTTTGACTAGCATGAAAAAGAAAACACACTAATTCTCATAGAACTTCCTAGGCTCATACTTGAGTTACCTATCTCACTTTAGAATGCTGATGACTGCCTCCGAACCATGAGAGAGGTGATTACTTCCTAAAAGTCCCCCATGCTCCACACTGGAGTATTACTTAGATAGTAGTGTTTTTATGGAATATACCTCATGACCCTCAGTCTAGTCCTTCTTCAATATTCAGGATCTTGAGTTTCCACTAGCTCGAACCTGCTCTGGATTGACTCTCACCTTCAAGAGTATTTAATTTTTTTTTAAATCATAGAACCCCTTTTCCTCACTAGGATTTTCCTTTTATCCTCAGAGTAAAAGGTAATTGTATTAACTTCTTTTGTTTAACTACTCTGGAATCTTCGAATACATTATCATCGGTATTTATGGAAAAATATTCCATAAAAAATCTATATTCAAAAACAAAATATAAATCATGTTCATTACTAGATTAACTTTGCTTTTTAATCTCATTTAAAATTTAAAACTATAATCCCTTTTTAAGAGAAATATAAATAGTTTAAGGATCAAATACAATTGTTACATCTTACCCCTCTGGAAGTAAACATTGTCCTCAGTGTTCTATTCCATATTAGAGAATAGTTTAGGGTATTCCTCACACACAAATCCTTCGTCTTCCTGTGTAGCCTCCTCTGGGCCAAATTTCTTCCATTGCACCTTAACTTGGGTGATGGCTCGCTTCCAGATGTGATTTCTCTATGATCGAGAATACATTGAGGTTCTACCAGAAATTCGTCGTCTGGTTTGACCTGCAACCAGCAAGAACTTTGAGTTAATTATCATAATATTAATCTCTTCTAGAGATTTGATACACAATATTATTCCTACCTGAATTTTTTTCCAATGTATTATATGCCTCGTGTCACGCACATATCATTTCAGTATTTATACATGAAACATATTGTGCACCCATAAGTGACTAGGTAATGACAATCAATAGGCCACTGGTCCTACTCTTTCCAAGATTTGGAAAGGTCCACAAAACCTGGGAGCTAATTTGGCAGAGGAATTCCACCTTAAGGTGCTTTCTTAGGCTTGTTTCTCACATACACATTGTCACCCACTTCAAATTCTCGATAGGTTCTCTTTTTGTCCGCATAGACCTTCTGTCAATCTTGGGAAACTTTTAGATTGTGTTGAATATTTCTTACTTCTTGTTCCATTTCTACCAACATCTTCAGGCCAACCATTAATTTTGTTTCTGGACTACTCCAGTTAATGGGAGTTCGACACTATCTCTCGTACAAGGCTTCAAAGGGACTCATTTTCAGAGACTCTTGATATCCATTATTGTATGGAAACTCCACCAGATGTAGATAATTTTCCGAATTTGTGGGTTGTTTCATTACGTAGATGCACAACATGTCTTGTAGGATTTGATTCACTCTTTCTATTTGTCTACCCATTTGCAAATGATAGGCGGTGTTGAAGTTGATCTCTGTACCCAATCTGGTAAACAGTACCTTCCAAAAGGCTGAAGTGAAATTTACATCTCGATCCGAGATGACTGTTTTAGGAATGCCATGCAACCTAAATATTTCTCTCATGAAAATATCTGCAATCTTCACTGTTCTAAAAGTGGATTGTACAGGAATAAAGTGAGTTCCTTCTCTCAATCTATCAAAAAATACCATTATAGAATAATTATGCTTCTTTGATCTTGGTAGACCAGTAATAAAATAAAAAGGGTTGATTTGATTTGGTTAGAGGACCTCAGCTGGATAGCATATGTGATGGTGTGTCATGATATTTTAAGCCTACTTTTCTGAGCAACCAACGAACAGGATATTTGTAAGAGAAGTGTGGAAAATTAGATTTTCATGTAAAGAGAGAACATGTGAAAGAAATGGTGATGAGATTGATGAGAGAGGAGGAATTGACGAAAATTGTGATGCAACCAGCACACAAAATAGAAAAAATATATATAAACCAACTTAAAAATTAACCTCTTCAAGGGAGAAACCTCATTTACATTACATAAATGAAGAATTATTGGATGATACAAATTACGATACCTATTTTGTATATATAGGAGTCTAAGGGGTCACGATATAATCAAACACTACATAACAATAACAATGTAAAGGAATAACAATAACAATAGTGGGATTTAATGATGTACAAAGATAACAATATGGAGGCTACATGAGCACAACAATAACAATAATGGGGATACACTAACAATAACAATAAGGGGGCTATACTAGTATTATAGGGACCTTACATGCCCATCTCCTTCAAAAAAGTGTTGTCCTCAATGCTTGAGTAGTTATGAATGCTTCTGTATAAAATTCTCATCCTCCCATGTCGAATACTCAACAGGTAAGATCTTCCATTTATTGAGATACTCTCACATTGATCGATTTTGTAGTTTTCATGTTCTTCTTTCCATTATTAATTCAGGCTCAAATATGAATTTTCCTTCTTCATCAAGTTTTTCCAATGCTGTTTGAACGAGAAGATTGTCACTGATAACCTTCTTTAAGCATGAAAAATGGAAAAATGTGTGTACTCAAGAATATGTAGGCAACTCAAATTTTTATGCCATAGTACCAATATTTTGCAACACCTTGTAAGAACCGTAGTACTTGGTTGATATTTTACTATCCGTCTTAGATTGCTTGAGGGGAATTTTTTTATATGGTTATAGGCATAAAAATACCCAGTCACCTAGCTCAAAACTTCTTTCACTACAACTTTGATATTCTTCTTGTTTCATTAGATTTTGCGCTAGAGTGAGGTTACCCTTTAAGAGCTGGAAAACTTCTTGTTGATGCTCAATGCGATCTTCCACTTCTTGAACCTTAGAATTTTCTCTTAAATATTATGTGATGGATGGTGGATGACATCCATAAATTTCCAAAAATGGGGTCATTTTCGTTGTAGTATTGAAGGAAGTGTTATACCACCATTAAGCTAGATGTAACCACTTGAACCATTGTATTTTTTTATCATATAAAAACCAACTAAGATATCCTTCCAAAAATTTGTTCACTGTCTCATTTTTCCCATTAGATTGAGGATGATAACATGATTTATGAGCTAATTGAGTACCAAAACAAGAAAATAATTCCATCCAAAAATTTCCAGTGAAAATGGGATCCTTGTCACTTACAATAATTTTTGAGTTTTTCTGAAGCTTTTGAATTGTTTCCATAAATACAATAGAAATTGTATTGGATTTAAAAGGGTGATATAATGCACAAACATGTGCATACTTGGTAAGTCTATCAACTACCACCATGATGACACTCTAATTTCCCTCAGACTTAGGCAAAAATGTCATAAAATCCGTCTAGACCTCCCAACATTGACTTGGAGTGGATAAAGGTTGTAATAGACCTGGGGCCTTAATTGTCTCAACTTTTTTTTTTGATGGCAAACCAAACATTCAACAACAAAATTTCAAATATTAGATTTAAGGCCATCCCAAAAAAAATCCTTCTTGACCCTGTGGTAGTTTTTTTTTAAACTTGAATGCCCTCCTAAGGGGGAGGTGTGCAATTCAAAAAGAATATTTTGTTTGATTTGGGAATTCTAACAAATATATAAGTGATCTTTATACCATAATGAGTCATTTTTCTATCTAAATGTATGAGATATACTAGGATCCTACTACAAATTTTTAATGAGTGTCCACACCTCTTCATAATTCTTCCATTTATTCCTTGTGTTTGTTATCCACTCAGGTTGGCAAATATAAATTGCACAAAGCAATGCTTCCACATCCTCATCCTTTATTGAGAGTGCATATGCAACAACATTTTCTTCCCTTTTTTGTAGATGATTTCAACATCATAACCCAAAACATTTGTGACCCATTTTTTCTGCTCTTCAATAGATAACATTTGTTCCAAAAATTATTTAAGACTATCATGATCTTTTTTTACCTTGAAATGTCTTCCCATTATGTAGGGTCACAATTTATTTAGTGCATGTAGTATTTCCAACAATTCCTTCTCATAAATAGGTTTATATATATACTTTCCTTTGATTGGAAGAATTTCAAAAGAAATGGGTCTTCATTCTTGCATTAAAAAATCACCAATTCCATTTCCTAAGGCATCACATTCCACAATAAAGGTTTTTGTGAAGTCTAGTGTGGCTAAAATGAGTGCTTGGAATATTTCCTCTTTAATATGTTGAAAGGCCTTAGTTTCTTCTTGAGTCCAAGTAAATGCATATTTCTTCAGTAATGATGTTAGAGGTGCCACTATTCTCCAATAATTCTTAACCAAATTGCGATAATAGTCTGTCAACTCGAGAAATCTTCGAAGATGATTTTTGGATGTGGGGATTTTCCATTCCTTAATGGCTTTAATTTCATTAGGCTCTACCTTATCACCTTCATCAGATACAATATGACCCAAATATTACACCTATTGTACTCCAAAGAAACATTTGGAGATTTTTTCATACAATTATTTCTCCTCCAACAATTTAAGCACTTTGTCAACATATTAGCATGATCTTTCCAAGACATGTTGTAGATTAGTATAGCATCAAAAAATACTAACACAATTTTTCTAAGGAAGGGTTTCAAAATAAAATTCATCAAACCTTGAAATGTGGAAGGTGCATTAGTATGGCCAAAAGGCATGAACAAAAATTCATAATGACCCTCATGAGTTATGGATGTTGTTTTTAGAATGTCTTCATTCTTCATTCTAAATTAATGATATCCTAAATGAAGATTAAGCTTGGTGAAAAAATTGTCACATGTAATTCATCCAGCAATTCATCAATGACATGAATGGGAAATTTATCTGTAACAATGAGCTGGTTGATCTCCCTATAATTCGAACACATGCACCATTATCCATCCTTCTTGTGCATCAATACTACTAGAATAGAGAGACAACTTTGACTAGGTTGAATTATACCAGCCTCTAGCATTTTTGCATCCATACGCTCAATTTCACTCTTTTGGACATAGGGATATAGATAATGCTTGATGTTTGGAGGAACACCTCCTGGAATGAAATGAATAGCATGATCATGATTATGAATAGGTGGGAGTCCTTTGAGAGTCTCAAATACCTTGAAATGATTGTTCAAGAATTTTTGGAGATCTGGAGAAATATATGATTTCGATGTTTAAACTTCTCCCTAATTATTGGGGTTGACCACCAGGAAATCCATTTAAGTCATTGTTAGGAATTGGTAGATCTGAACGATGCGCTACCACAGGACCTGGTTTGGGTGTGGGTGTTGTAGTACTGGGTGTGGAAGTATGAAGATTTTAAGAATACTTTGTTTTATTAGGAATATCTGATCGTTGCGCCGTAAAAGGTGATGTGCTGCTTTGAATGGGTGTGAGCTTGGGCGTGGCAAAAGTGTGAGGATTTGAAGACGAATACCTTGTTGTACTCCCTCCTAGTCCTCCTCTGGGTGTGGATGTAGGGGTAGTCCCTCTTCCTAGTCCAACTGTGGGCGTACTCCCTCCTAGGTCTGACGCCTTGTGGGTTCGATGAAAACTCTGAAGTAGAATATGGCTCGGTGATGAGTATCCTGTGGTACCTATAGCGGCACACTGTCTTAGAGCAATGGAAAGTTTTTCCTCATCCAATAACCATTGTATAACTTTTTCGCTTTCTTGGAAGCCGAACAAATTTCTTAGCATTATAAAGTCCTTGGATACCATTGACAATATCCAATCAATGGTTTGCCCACCTTTGAGGAGGCCTAGCTCTCCTATCTGTTGGAATTTTCAGAATTCCAAAATAATAAAACTGCCTTCCTTAACACAGAGAAATAATTTTAAAATTTGCAGACACAGTAACAGAATTTTAACTCTATAACACAAATTTTATTCCATAAAATTGTTTACAAGTTCTTCCTCAATCATAGAGGGATTTACAATTGCTGGACTGCTTCAAATCACAGCTCCCAAAACAAAAAAAACTCTCTCTGTCTCAAAAAAAAACTGTGCTGTGAATTTCCAATTCACTATCTCTGTCTATTAAAATAAACAGCTCTCTGTTTTACAAAAATATACTCTGCTGTGTATATTTTTTTTAATTCTGCATTCTCTCTGTCTTTTTCAAAATCAACTAACGCACTGTTGTGCTTTACATTAAAAAAAATAGAACTGCTCTGTGTAAAAAAAAAATTAAATTACATCTCTGTTCTATTTATAAACAAAATATCTAAAAACAATTAATGTCTTCTGTTGAAAAAATTGCCAAAATTCACCGCTTACAAAAATTCATAAATGCCCTCATTAAAATCTGTCAGCACCGCATAAAAATCAAATTTATCACGAATTTGAACGTGGCGCTATTTGACAGATTTTCCTGCGGTGGTGGTCGCGGAACGGTGGCGTGCTGGGCGCATGTGGCGGAGCCACCTCAAAGTGGTGGTTGCGGGGGGTATGGTTCTTGCCGTACCCATCAAATGGGTGACCCCCCGCACTAAATATCAACCGCTGATCGGTTGGTCAACTCCCGATCGAAAGTCAACTACGGGGGGTGGCAATTTGTTAACTAACAGGCCGACACTTCGCATCTGCCGCATTTCTTCAAACCTCGCCTCGTGATAATCCTCCGGTTGTCGCAACTGCTCGCCATGGATCTCATGAAGTTGGTCCAAATCGCCACCGCCATTACAGCTGGTAATTACGTTCAACACTTCAATTTCAATCGCCGGGTTTTCCGCACACCCACACATTCATTTTTGTCATCTAACCTTTTATCATTAGATGGACCCAAGTACACCACATGTAAGACCAGCTTTTAATTAAAAACCGTTTTCACTATGTTAAAAATAAATGAAACCCCAAAAGGAAATATTAAACACCCATACTTGTTTGATTTTCCTCATGGAATAATTAATTAAACCATAATTTAATTATTATTCCCAGTCATGTTTAACCCAAAATCAAAGAAATTAATTAGATAAACCTTTATTTATCTTATTATTTCTAGGAATAATCATTTAAACCTCATTTAGATGATATTCCTTGTTAAATATGACCAAATCACCCACAAATAATTAAATAAATCATTATTTATTTAGTTATCTCCCAACCACTTCCTTAAATAATTAAATAAATCATTATTTATTCGATTATCTTCTAACCGCTTCCTTAAAAAGATAAATAAATCATTTATTTATTTATTTTTGACAAATTAAGGGATTTGACCCAAGTCAAATACCTTTTCCCTCCAAAAAATATAATAAAATATTCCATAAAAAGTGGATCTAGATTTGGTTAACCCATGTACCAAGATCTAGAATGACCCAATATTTTGTTATAAATAGGAGGGTTTTTCCCATCATTCTTCACCTTTTGTTGCCTATTAGATCACTCTGGATCTATACACTTGGTCACCATTTTCCGCCATTTTGCTCCCATTGAGCTCTACTCTTTGCATTGGGTTTTCTACATCAACTAGAAGCTTAGATGCGAGTCTTAGGGAATACAGACATCCATTGAGGAAGTCTGGATACCTTCTTGTTTTCCTCGGAGTGCCACCAATAATATAAGTGTAAATTGTGTTCTTGTCTTGTCTGTTGGATGCATGGAGCCAACCCTTTATTTTACTGCTTAATGTCTTTCCATTTATAGATCTGGTTGTTGCAGCATTTTTATTACTAACCGCAGATCTGAAGATATTTGGCAGCCACTATTTTTGTTAGGGCTATTAGTTATGCGTAGCTAAAGTGGTCCTTTTTCGTACACTTCGATGAAGGATTCATACTAACAAGTAGAATCACACGGGTTTTAAATTCGTATTTGTCGTTTCATATTCACAGCATATCCGGCTACTTAGGGCCCTAGGGCTTCTTTATTTTGCTTAGTTTTCCTCTTTTTATGTCATTTTTCTCACATAAACCACAAACATTAAAATTTCTAACCAGGTGTGTTTTACGGCCCTATTGCTGCAGATACTTAGACACATTTGCACGAGCGACAAGCACCCCTGCAGCCTCTGTAGGAGACAACTTGAACGGGGTTGCATACAGCCCATAACACCCTGCGACACAGCGGACACGAGTCGCACCCTCGATACATTTTAGGCCTGCTGAAATCAGGTGAAAGCTGCGACACCCGGTTTCGGTGATTTTAACGATTTTGGGGCGGCTTATTCGGGGTCTTCCATCCCTCGTCACCATTTATGTATCCAAGATACGTCGTGCCTCATCTAAGTGGGAACCCGGCCCCTTAGGGCTTTAGTACCCTCTGCACCCTCCACTTTTTGTGGAAGAGTTTTAGCTGTTTCAGCCGTCGGTTTTTCAGAGCTTCAGCCCCCTCTTTTCCAGATCTGTTACCTCCCTTTCAGATCCTTTTAAATCAGCCTCTTTTCCTTTCAAATCACCTCTTGTCGTTTTGTTTGGACCTCCTTTAACGGCCTCCGCCTTACCCCCTCTGGTTTTTGCTGATTTCCTTCCTTTTTCCAGCCACCTTGCCTCTGTCTCTTGGCTGTGATCTGCACCTCTTTCCTGCAGCTTTACCCTCCGGATCCCTGTCCCTTTCGACCCTAGATCTGTTGAGCTCTTTTATGTGTGTTTTGACTAGATTTTTGCCCTTTTTTAGAGTAGTTTTGAGAGACCCGCCTCTTTGGGTTCGATTGATGCCTAGTTAGCTGTTTAATGTTCTGCCTTTTCAGCAATCTATATTGTTCTATGCAGATTTCTTTTCAGTTACGCAGCACACTTTTTCTTGCTCTCAAAACGAAAAGGGTTTAAAAATTAAAATTAACGCACACCACAAACTGACCCTAAGCGAAGAAGCGCCTGGTTAACACCGCCTGGAAAAGACTCTAAAATCAATTGTCACTGCACCTTACCTGCCCTTGACCTTATTTGATTCTGTCCCTTTCTGCCCCTGTCGGTTTCCTTCTTCCTGTCATCATTGCGCCACCAAGGCACCTTTCCCGGAGACTTCTTGGCCTTCACCCTCAGTTTCCGATTGATTGACCTGCTCCACACCGTCGTCGTCGAGCCAGTCCACCTCCGAGTCCGCACTCCGACTCCTCCCCTGATTCTTCGGGTCCTCCTTCTCCTCCTGGTTCTCCCCCTGTCACCTTCATTAACTAATATGCAGTCCCGGGGCCTAGCACTAAGCGGTTCTCAGGCCCCGTGTCGGCCCTCCTACTAAGCGGAGCCGCCAGGAACTACCCGGCCCCCACTGTCTTTGCGTACATTGCGAACCTCAGCCTCACCGTCTCCATGGTGATTTATGACCCCATTCTTACCATTCTTGGCGCTATGCCAACCAAGCTCCCCTCAGACATCCCTAAGTTTGAGGGCCTTAATGGAGAAGATCCAACCAATCATGTCCGATCTTTCCATATGTGGTGTTCCTCCAATTCCATTACCGATGACTCCATCCGTCTTCGTTTGTTCCTACGCATGCTTACCGGCAAAGCTTCTAAATGGTATGTTGAACAAGCTACCTCTACCCATACCACCTTTGAGACTCTTGCCCAAGTCTTTTTGTCGTACTTCCAGCTCCCTCTCCGATACGATACTGGCACGGAGCTCTTGACTTCCTTTAAGCAAGCCTCTTCAACACGCCTTTCTGCCCATGTTCAGGAATGGCGACGAAGACGGAGCTTATGTCGAGCCCCTCCCTTCGAAGATCGGGTTTACATGGAGTGGTTCCTGCGCACCCTTCCCACTCCCATCGGCAAAGATGTCGCCTCTCATTTTCCTCAAACTGAAGAAGCCGCCCTCCAAATAGCCTTGAAATATGACCTGATCTACGCACAATCTGGTTATGTTTATACCGTTCTTCCTGACATCCCCAGGCCCGGTGGCGCTAACGCCCCGGGGGCATCTCATTCCGCCGACGGTATCGTTGGAGCCCTTTCCCATCCATACGCTCAGCCTCCTATGGGCTATGGTCCCCCTCAGGGAGGGGCCAGCTCCTCCGGCACTCTTCCCCCTCCCGGTAGCATGTATCTAGGATACGGCATACCTCCTCCCTTTGCCCAACCTCCTGTTTACCCCAATGTTGCCCAACCCCACCTTTACCCTTATCCACAGCCTGGTGCGCCAGCTCCTCTAGCATATGCGCTTCCTCCTCCCTTGCCTCCTCAACCCCAGCACCAGCACCTACAGCCCCCTCCAGGGCAAGTATTTGCACAGCAGGGCACGACTAATCCCCCTTCTTCCCAAAGAAGGTGGATAGGCAACCAAAACCAATCTGCCCCTGGTACCCGAGGACCCAATTCTGGTGTGGACCCTAACACTGGCAACCAGCAACTGGGCATTCAGCCCAAGCCGGACAGGCCGCTTCGCACAAACAAGCCCTCTTCATGTTGCGGTGTTTATGGTCACTACACCCACGATTGTCCCCTCTTACCCCAGATGCGGCAGATGTGGGAGTCTCAAGCCACATTGCGCGGACAACACGCTTCCCCTCATGCTCCTCCTAATGTGGCCACTACCCAGCCAGCTGTGTTTACTGATCCTTTCCCTCAACAAGGATTCGTGGCTACCCAACCGCCCGATAGCCAGGTAGCCGCCCCCCCTTCCCTTTCTGGTTCCTCTGATTACTAGATCCTTATGATGCACTCCGATTCTAACCCGCGCGTCGATCTTCACCTTCAAACTCGGTCTCACCAGTACTCTAAGCCTCCTGCTCAGTCTGCTCCCGAGCCTCCTTCTTCAGGTTCTCCAGAGCCTCTTTCGTCACCCAGTGGCCCCTTACATATCCCTCAACCAAAAGTTGAGGTCCCTACCAAGATACCTAAGGGGCCCACTACGTCGAAGCCAGCCCCACTCCCGATCAGGCCCTGCCCATTCCTCCAGCCTCGTCAGATGATTTAGCGCAATCTCCTGCTGCCATTTCCACACTGGAACTCCTCCAGTCGTGCCCTTCCCAAAAGAAGGCTCTACTATCTGCCGTGGGCGCTGTAGATCCTGCTGATGACCAAATGATTGTTTTCGACGCCACTCAATCGGACCATCCTCCTCTCCCTCCCTCCGTCGCCTTCCAAATCCCAGTCAAAATCCGGAACGCCAACGTGTCCCGGTGTACCATTGATGAGGGGGCATCCACATGCGTGATGTCGCTTCGGTTTGGAAGCAACTCGGATCTCTGACACGGCCCCTTCCATGATCACCCTTCGGCGTGGATGGTCATACCTCCCCGGCCATTGGCTGTTTCGTAAATTGTCCTATCACCTCGTAGGTAGGCTTGTTTGCGTTGACGTCGAAGTCATAGACGCGCACAGCTAGACTACAACATTCTATTGGGGGCGAGCTACACCTATGCTATGTCTGTTGTCCCATCGCCGGTCTTGTAGTCTTTCACATAATGGAAAGACCAGTCACCATTGACCAGTTGACATATCATGAGCCCACGTCTCAGACCTCCCCTGAGACGACTATCTCTTCTGTAGCCAACAAGCGAACCGTCGATTCCTTGACCAGTGTCTCCCCCGGCGTTTACAAAGATTCCTCTCTCCTTGGAACTTTGCCTCCCCTCCCCCCTACCCCTATCATTGATCCCAACTTATCGAATGTTTGCATGATGCAATCGTCCCAGGTTGCCCGTCCGCAGCCTGCCTTGGCTAGCCAGCAACCTCCCCCCAACCCTCCGCAACCCGCTCCTAGCCATTCATCTCGGCCAGCCGGACCTCCTCCTTCTGGCCCTCCCCCTACAGCTGGTATCCCTGATCCCCTTTACCCTCCAGGATTGGTTCCCCCAGGCCTTAGCCATCTCGGAGCCATCCCCCCTGGTCATTACCCTGCTGGGCAGATCCCTTTCCTGGCTCCCCCTCCCGGAGTATTTTCTGTCCCCGTCATGGCCACCTTCTCTCTCCCTAACCTGACCCTTGGTATACCTGTCTGGTACATTGACCCTCCTGCTGCTACTTCTCCCGGTCACCCCAAACCTTACCTTGCTT
The DNA here is from genome assembly GCA_034641835.2 of Pinus albicaulis. NCBI lineage: Eukaryota > Viridiplantae > Streptophyta > Pinopsida > Pinales > Pinaceae > Pinus > Pinus albicaulis. Next base: position 695,494,915 of record CM076570.1, on the reverse strand, counting down.
TGACGCCGGTTCAACCGGTCCCCCTCGCTTCCTCCGGGCCTCCAGCATCTACACAGGAACCTACTCCTGTGGTGTCAGCCCCCAGAAAGAGAGGAAAAGCTCGTAAGGGGGAAATCCACCAGAACCAGGCCGCCCCGACAACTCCTACCCCTCCACGACCGCCAAAACCCGCTATCCAATGCGCTTTGTGCGATATCGTCGGTCACGCCACCCATCTGTGTCCTGAGTTGCCACATCTCAAGCTCCTAGTCAACGAGACGTTTCCCGACTCTGACATTCCCGAAGTCTACGTCACTATCCCGGACTCAATCCCAAAACTCAAAACCTTGCGCACCAATCACCCCTGTGCTTTGTGCGATTTCCATGGCCATTACACCCACCTCTGCCCCTGCCTTGACGAGTATCGTTCCTCCTTGGACATGTACCGCCAATTCAAGGCCACTTTGATAGAATCAGAGGACCTTCATACTCCCATCCACATTCCTCCTCCCTCTATCGAGCCCACGGAGCCGTCACCCACCATTTTGTACCTGTCGTCATCCTTGCGAGATAGTTCACCTGCCCTTCAACCTGCCGATCCTCTCAACTCCTCAGCCGACCTTGGATCTGTTGACATCACACCTCTGAGCCCTTTTCCGGATGACCCACCACACATCACTACTTCCTCGGGTGACCCCTCTTCCTCCAGTCTTCCCATCTTCCAATCCGATGAGGACATTATGGAAGCCATGACCAACCCGGACTTTCCCTGGGATGATATGCACCATCGCGCCTACTTCCTCCCACAGCAGTCCCACGACCAATTCACTGTGGAAAACAAAGACTTCATTCCCCATGTTGTCGATTGGTTCAAAAACCCCATCCCTGCCCCTGACGCTTTCGAAGAAGGAAACATGGCCAACATCTCTCCTACCATCAAAATTGACATTTCAGTCACCCCAGGTGTCCAAGAATATATCACCTTAGGTGCTCAATGCACCCCGGAAGAAATCGAAGCTTACACCAAGCTTTTCAAAGAATTTCGCGATATTTTCGCCTGGTCCTATTCTGAAATGCACGGACTTGATCCTGCCATTGTCGAACACCATATCGACACATGGCCGGACGCCAAAACAGTCCATCAAAAGTTGAGACCCATTCATCCTTCCAGACGTGATGCTATCAAAGCTGAAATCGACAAGCTTAAGCAGGCTGGTTTCATTTACCCCATTGAATACACCACTTGGGTATCCAATCCAGTTCCCGTTCTTAAGAAACAAGGCACCATCCGTGTCTGCACGGACTTTCGCGACTTGAACCAAGCTTGTCCCAAAGACAACTTCCCCACACCATTCATTGACCAAATCATTGACGAGTGTGCGGGGCATGAGGTTCTATCCTTTATGGATGGTTTCTTCGGATACAACCAAATTGCTATCCGTCCTGCCGATCAACTCAAAACCGCGTTCATTAGTCCGTGGTGCACTTTTTCTTACCGAGTCATGCCTTTCGGCCTCAAAAACGCCGGCGCCACTTTTCAACGGGCCATGTCTTATTGTTTCCATGACTTAGCTCACATTATCCTTGCTTATTTGGACGACCTCACCGCGCTTTCTAAGCATCGGGCGCAGCACCTCCACGATCTGCGTACCATTTTTCTCCGATGTCGCAAGTATAATATCCGCCTTAACCCGTTGAAATGCGTTTTTTGCGTTCCTGCCGGCCGTCTCTTAGGCTTCATCGTGTCTAAGGATGGTATCACTCTTGACCCTTTGAAAGTTCAAGCCATTCTTGAACTTCCCGTCCCACGTACACTCCGCCAACTCCAAAGTCTCCAAGGAAAAGCTAATTTTCTTCGACGGTTCGTCCCTGACTACGCCACCACTGCACATGGGTTCCTTCGACTCCTCCGCTCTTCTATCCCTTTTGTTTGGGATTCCTATGCTCACGAGTCTTTCGATGCCCTCAAGCAGGCTCTCACATCCGCTCCCTTGATCCGCCCTCCCGACTTTGATAGGGACTTCATCCTGTATATCTCCGCTTCCACCTATTCAGTCGCTGGAGTCCTCATCCAGGAAGATGACAATGGTATCGAGCATGTGATCTATTACGTCAGTAAGAACCTTGTAGGACCCCGTGTTTCCTACTCACTCGAAGAAAAATTAGCGCTCGCTGTAGTGTTCTCAGTCCAAAAACTTTATCATTATATCCTCATGCGCTCCACCAAGGTTGTGAGTAATTCCAACCCCTTGGCTTTCCTATTGAGTCGTCGTATCCTCACTGGGAAATACGCCCGTTGGGTCGTTATTCTCCAAGAATTCGACCTCGAATTCGTCACACCAAAGAGTAAGAAAGGCTTAGCCCTTGCTGAGCTCATTTCTGAATTACCTACCGAAGCACCAGACACCCCAGTTAATGATGATTTTCCTGATGAACACTTATTTGCCATTACTGCCGACGACCCATGGTATGGCGACATTCTTACTTACTTGCGAACCCAAAAGTTTGCCCTTCACCTTGATCGTGAGGCTCGCCGACGCATCCGACACCAAGCCCCCCGATACCTTCTTATCGGCGACGACCTCTATTGTCGTGGGGTTGACACCGTCCTTCGTCGTTGCCTCACACACGCTGAAGCTGAACAAGTCCTTAATGCCTGCCATAGCGGCGCTTGCGGTGGCCACCTCTCCGGTCTCGCTACTGCCCAAAAAGTCATGCGCGATGGGTATTTTTGGCCTTCTCTCTTTACTGATTGAGGCAGTCAAACACTGTCCCAATTGCCAGCATTTCGCCCCTAAGGCGCGAGCTCCACCAGCTCCCCTCCATCTAGTCGTCTCAACCGGCCCCTTCTGTAAATGGGCCATCGACTTTATGGAGTGTCGCCCACCATCCACTGGTAACCATAAGTATATCATCGTGGCGGTCGACTATTTTACCAAATGGGCTGAGGCCATGCCAACGTTCAACAACACAGCAGCCACCGCAGCCCTCTTTTTCTTTAATCATGTTATAGCTTGATTCGGGGTTCCCAAACAACTGGTCTCAGACCATGGAAAACATTTTGAAGATGAGATATGGCGTGAGCTATCCTCACTGCTGGGTTTTGAGCACCAATATTCCTCCTCATATTAACCCCAAGGTAATGGCCAAGTTGAAGCAGTCAACAAAATCCTCAAAACTATGCTTCAACGAACGGTGAATAAGCACAAAACCAACTGGCATCTCATGCTCTTCCCTGCCTTGTGGGCCTATCGAACTTCTGTTAAAACCGCCACCGGGTTTACTCATTTCCACCTCGTTTTTGGAGAGGAGGCAGTCTTACCGATCGAGTGTGAAATTCCTTCTCTACATCTAGCCGTTGAACTTCTCCCTGACACCCAACCTCTAGAACAACGACTTATCATGCTCGAGCGCGCTTCTGAAGACCGTCGTGTTGCCTTACAAACCATGGAGGCGGCCAAAAAGCGCACCAAAGCTCAGTATGACCGAAAAGTCCAGCCTCGCACTTTTCACGAAGGCGACCTTGTTCTAGTATATAACCAGGCCCATGATGTCCTTGGTCATGGGAAGTTCGACTCATTATGGCTAGGCCCTTACATCATTAGTAAGGACCTCGGTAAGGGGGCATACCTCTTAGAGGATTTCGAAGGCCACCCCCTTCCTAATCCTCGCAATGCACTCTATCTTAAGAAATATTACCCTTAGCATTTCCCTTCTGGAATGCATGTTTTATTTTCTTTTAGATAGCCAGCATCTGTCTTTTCATTTTTATTTTCTACTTCACCCGGACCCATTCTGTCCACGAAGGGCCACTCCACCTACTCTTTAAATCGAATTTCCTCACTTACCACACTTGTATTTGGGGCATCACTTCGCCTCCATACTCGTCCATGTTCGTGTCGACTTTCGTCATGAGTTCCCACCTTGTACTCATGCTTCCGGGGTCCCCCATTGGGTCCTTTACTGTGTGGCAGCACCATCGAGTCACCCTTGTTTAGAGCATCCAAGTTGAGTCATCATTGCATCCATGGAGTCTATACCACGTCCCTTTGCACCTCACTATAGCCCTCCATCCTTCATTGCTTGGTCTCTCTCTTGTGTCGCACATTATGACCTTCAGTCTCACTGTCCCCTATCCCTTATGATTTTGTGTCAGTCATTGCCGTGTCATCCATGCTCTTTATGCTCTAACAAGGGAAGTCGTCCATTCGCTACTCAGTCGTTCCCATTTCCACTATCATCATTAGTGTCAGTCTGTCCGTCGCTCTACTATTTTCTCTCGTGCCTTAGTTGAGGATCTCTCATCGCCTCACCTATGGCGGACCTCCTTCTGTCGACATCAACACATTCATTCCAGAAGCCAGGTCTAGAGGGCGGTGTACCTTGGTTCCAGCTTCCACTCTTGTTCGGTGCCTCGGATCAGGCAAAGGGATACCTCTTTTCCCTTTGACTTGATTGTTTCTCCAGCTCCTTTCAGCATGATCGAGATTCGTATACTTGACGGTCCAGTGATCCAGCAGCAGCTCTTGATGATTCCCGGGTGTGTGTGAGATGTCTCAACCCTCATGAGGGGGTGGCCCTGCAGGTAGCCCCCCACATGCCCGGATGACCTCTTCTTTGCAGCCTTCGATGCCGCTCCAGATTTTGATGATGTTGGCCTTAGCCATTTGCAGCACCTCTTTGATTTGCATGTATCAGTCAGATTTTGTGAGCCCTTCCCCATTTACAGGGGGCATTTGGGTTGTATTTATCTCATGTACTCAGATATTATCGTACTAGTCCTGGCTGTTATCCCAGGCACAACATGTATGTGACTCTCTATTGTATTTTTATCTGGCTCATGATTATGCCAGCCGTACTTTATGGTTCGGTCCCTTGTTTACTGGACACACTATTCTTTTGTACTTTGTCTCGGCGGGCATAGGTATGCCTCCCCCGCCGCCTTCAGCACAGGTACCCTCTCATAAAAAGAGACTTGTTGCACCCGCGAGTCTCGTCTCCTCAGGGTCTAGTCCTTCAGCACACTATCTACCTCACATTTCTCTCTCTGACATCCCTTTTGTTGTCTAGTGATTGTGTTCTTACAACGTACTTCGGTCATACGATTTGCTCCTGACACTCGCACGCTGGGGGGCAATCCGTTACACCATTTTTTGGTCATCTAACCTATTATCATTAGATGGACCCAAGTACACCATGTAAGACCAATTTTACCCTAAGTAAAATTTCTTTCACTATGTTAAAACAGGAAACCCCAAAAGGAAATATTAAACAAACCTATATTTGCTTGATTTTCCTCATGGAATAATTAATTAAACCATAATTTAATTGTTATTCCCAGTCATGTTTAACCCAAAATCAAAGAAATTAATTAGATAAACCTTTGTTTATCTTATTATTTTCTAGGAATAATCATTTAAACCTTATTTAGATGATATTCCTTGTTAAATATGACCAAATCACCCACAAATAATTAAATAAATCATTATTTATTTAGTTATCTCCCAACCACTTCCTTAAATAATCAAATAAATCATTATTTGTTTGATTATCTTCTAACCGTTTCCTTAAAAAGATAAATAAATCATTTATTTATTTATTTTTGACAAATTAAGGGATTTGACCCAAGTCAAGTACCTTTTCCCTCCAACAAATATAATAAAATATTCCATAAAAAGTGGATCTAGATTTGGTTAACCCATGTACCAAGATCTAGAATGACCCAATATTTTGTTATAAATAGGAGGGTTTTTCCCATCATTCTTCACCTTTTTTTGCCTACTAGATCACTCTGGATCTATACACTTGGTCACCATTTTCTGCCATTTTGTTCCCTTTGAGCTCTACTTTTTGCATTGGGTTTTCTACATCAACTAGAGAGAGAAAGCTTAGATCTGAAGTGCTGAGGACTACAAAGAACCCATCCCATTGAGGAGATCTGGATACACCTTCTTGTTTTCCTCCCAGGTGCCCTATAATATAAATTCTTTCAAAAAATTGTGTTCTTGTCTTGTCTGTTGGATGCATGGAGCAAACCCTTTACTTTACTGCTTAATGTCTTTCCATTTATAGATCTGGTTGTTGCAGCATTTTTATTACTAACCGCAGATCTAAAGATATTTGGCAGCCACTATTGTTGTTAGGGCTATTAGTTACGCGTAGCTAAAGTGGTCCTTTTTCGTACACTTCGACGAAGGATTCATACTAACACCCATGCATTTTCTCAAGTGTTCAAAGCTTTTCTGCGCAAGTGGCTTTGTGAGAATATTAGCAAACTGATCCTCCGTTCTACAATGCTGCAAAACGGTTTCTCCATTGGTAACCAATTCACGTATGAAGTGAAATTTGATGTCAATGTGTTTTGTCCTCTTATGAAAAACAGAATTTTTAGACAATGCAATAGCTGAGCTATTGTCACAAAAGATCACTGTCCCTTTTACCTGTTATTGACACAAGCTTCTCAACATTTTCCGCATCCAAACTTCTTGACACGCTGCTGCTGTAGCTGCCACATACTCTGATTCTGCTGTAGATCTACAATGGGTTGTTTCTTAGAAGCCCATGAAATGGCTCCTGAACCCATATGAAAAACATAACCGGAAGTGCTCTTCCGATCATCAACACTTCCAGCCCAATCACTGTCTGTGTATCCAACTAAATCTGAACATTCTGAAGTAGTATAAAAAATACCAAACCTTTTAGTACCTTTAACATACCTCAAAATCCTTTTTGCTACTTGCTAATGTGCATCCTTTGGCTTTTCCATGAACCTGGAAATCAAACTAACAACATGCATTATGTCCGGCCTAGTTACAGTCAAATACATAAGGCTGCCAACTATGCTCTTGTATAGACTAGGATCAAAATCCTTGCTAATGTCCTCTCTGCTAAGCTTTAATCCCATCACTGTGGGAGTGATCGCTGCTTTGCATTCCTGCATGTTAAATCTTTCAAGCACCTCATTAACATACTTTGCCTGTGAGATAAAAATCTCATTTTTATCTTGCTCTACTTCTATTCCCAAGAAGTATCTCAACAAACCCATATCAGTCATTTCAAATTCTTCCTTCATGACTGTTTTGAAATGTTCAATAAGGCAATCATCATTACCTGTAAAAATAACATCATCAACATACAAGACTACAATCAAAATTTTACCGTCTTGTTCTTTGATGTAGAGGGTGGGTTCTCCCTCACACTTCTCAAAACCATTTTCCAGTAGATAAGAGTCTATTCTACTGTACCACGCTCTTGGCGCTTGCTTCAGCCCATAAAGAGCTTTCTTCAACTTGCATACCTTGTGCTCTTGGCCTTTCTTCTCATAGCCGAGAGGTTGATCAATGTAAACCTCTTCTATTAACATTCCATTCAGAAATGCTGACTTCACGTCCATTTGGTAAACTTTCCATTTGTTTTGTGCTGCTATAGACAACACTGCTCTCACGGTTTCCATTCTTGCAACCGGTGCGAAAGTTTCCTCATAGTCTATGCCGTGCTTCTGCTTATAGCCTTTGACGAAAAGCCTTGCCTTGTGTCTCTCTATCTTGCCTTCAGCATTACTCTTGGTCTTGTAGACCCATTTAACACCAATGACATCTTTACCTTTTGGGAGTTCAACCAAATCCCAAGTTTTGTTCCTTTCTATGGCATTTATTTCCTCATCCATAGCTTCTATCCATTTCCTATCCTTGATAGCTTCTTCGAAATGAACAGGATCATCAACATGACAATATAAATCAAACAAAGAATTGATACCTTCATTAGCTATATCTTGTTCATAAATATCTTTCAAACTTCTGAATTTCTTACCTCTTTCAATAGGTGTACAAGTACTTGAAGAAGCACTTGAATTTCCTCCTTATGGTGTGCTTGGAGAAGCACTTTCATTTCTCCTCAAAGGTGTACTTTTCTGCCCTCTTGTTGGTGTCGCTGTTTGGGGATGTATTTCAGCCACCTCATCATCATTCTCATCATGAGATAAACAGTGTTTAACATTCACTGTTTTCTCTATGCTTCCATCCCAAGCTTCCTCTTCAATGAACTAAACGTCCCTGCTCACAAGAAACGTTTTGCTGGATGGGTTATATAACCTATATGCCTTGGATTCCTCACTGTATCCAATGAAAATACATTTCTCCCCCTCGCTGTCCAACTTCTTTCTTAGCTGATCCGGAATGTGTGCATAAGCTACACATCCAAAAACCTTCTTATGTGTGACACCTTGCTTTGTGCCACTCCATGCCTCTTCTGGCACTTTTTTCATGACTGCTTTTGTAGGACACCTATTCAAGATGTAAGCTGCACAATGTACAGCTTCAACCCAATAACCATTCGGCAAATGCTTTGCCTTTAACATACTCCTCGCCATGTCCATTATGGTTCGGTTCTTCCTTTCGGCTACTCCATTTTGCTGCGGAGTATATCTAGTTGTAAACTGTTTATGAATACCATTTTCTCTAAAAAAACGTAGAAAATCTTTAGATATATACTCACCTCCTCTATCAGTCCTTAAGACCTTGATATGCAGCCCACTCTGATTCTCAACAAGTGCTTTGAAATTTCGGAATTTTTCAAACACTTCACTTTTCTTTTTCAAAAAATAAACCCAAGTTTTTCTTGTAAAATCATCTATAAATGTTAAGACATAGTGGCTGCTTGCAAGCGATGGAGTTTGCATCGGTTCACACACATCTGAGTGGACAATCTCTAAGGGTGTTTTTGCCCTTATGCTTTTCCCGAAAGGAAAACTTTCTCTGTGTTGTTTCCCAAGAATACAACCTTCACAAAGGCTGTCCGGTTTCTCTATCAATGGTAAACCACTTACCATCCCTTTTCTATTCAACAGATTAAGACCTCCAAAGTTGAGATGACCAAATCTCAAGTGCCATAACCAATTATCATCTTTTGGTTCGCTTTGGTAAGTCTCCTGTGCAACTGCTGCTTTCTCTTCACCATTCTTCAAGTCTGCTCTCATTCTGAGAGGGAACATCATGTTCCTTGTCATCTTCACTTCAGCAATACACTGATTTCTGGGTGATTTATCCATGATGGTACAAACATCATTATCAAAGAAAACATTATACCCCTTATGGACAAGTTGTCCAATACTTAAGAGGTTACACTTCATTCCTGGAACATAATAAACATCTGCTATGGTTTTCTTTGCACCTAATCTTGTTAAAACATTTACATCTCCCTTTCCCATAACAGAAACTTTGCTATCAGTTCCTAGTGTGACTTGTGACTGCACACTCTCATCTAACATAGAAAACATTGCTAAGTTTCATGTCATATGGTTACTACAACCGGAGTCTAGAAACCATAAATCCTCATTCTTTTCTTCAGCCATATTACAAGCTAAAAACAAATTACTTTGGCTGTTATTTTCTTTTGTGAAATTTGCACTAGTTTCACTTCTCATATCTTGTTTCTTCTTTCTACATTCATTAGCATAATGACCATATTTTTTACAATTATAACATTGGACATTGGATTTGGCATACCTTTGTCCTTGATCATTCTGTTGTCCACTTTGCTGGCTACCTTGGCCTTGATGCTGATTTGGATTGCTGCCCCTTCCTTGAGCATTTGCTGGACTGTTCCTTCCACCTCTGTTTTGGCTTCTGCCTTTTCCTCTTCCTTTGCCTTGCCCTCTTCCTCTTCCGAAAGACATCTGGGTCTTAAAATAATGTTCAAGAGATGAGTTTTCATTCCTACTCAATCTCTGTTCATGAGTCATCAGTGATGCATGTAGCTCATCCACTGAAAACTTTGTGAGATCTTTAGTCTCCTCTATGGTGGTGACAATCACATCAAATCTTGAGGGTAAACTTCTCAAGAGTTTTTCCACAATCCTCTTGTCTTCAAGAGTCTCTCCATGAGATCTGATTTGTGTGACCATTCCAATCACATGAGTGAAGAATGAGTCAATGTTATTTGACTCTTTCATACAGAGAGTCTCAAAGTCTCTCCTCAGCAACTGAAGTTTTGTTGTCTTCACTCTTTCCATGCCTTGATAAGCTGTCTTGAGAGTTTCCCATGCTTCACTGGATTTCTTAGCTGCTGCTATCCTTGGAAACACACTCTCATGCACTGCTTGATACAAGAAGAAAAGAGCCTTAGCATCTCTCTTCTTATTGTTCTTCAGTGACTCCCTTTCTGCCTGAGTTAAAACATAAAACTCTGCTTCACTTGCTGGCTCTTCAAAGCCATCCTCAACTAATTCCCATAACTCTTGTGAGGTAAATAAAGCTCTCATAGTTATTGACCAGTAGTCATAATTCTTTCCATTGAATTGTGGGAGATGGATATTTCCCAACCTCATACGTGTGCTGGAGCCAACCATTCTGCACTCCTAACTATGATTTAAAACACTTGACTGTGTGTTTAACAATTAACTGACTGTTCTTTAACAGTTACACAAAACTATATAGAGAAATACCTTCAAATTCTTCTTGTCTATACCTTCACTCTGCTGGAGAGGCTGCTGCAATGAAGAACTCCTTTCCTTCAGCTTATTTGACCTTCAAATAGCCTGGATTGGCTCTGATACCATGTTGAAAATTTGAAAAATTCCAAAATAATAAAACTGCCTTCCTTAACACAGAGAAATAATTTTAAAATTTGCAGACACAGTAACAGAATCTTAACTCTATAACACAAATTTTATTCCATAAAATTGTTTACAAGTTCTTCCTCAATCACAGAGGGATTTACAATCGCTGGACTGCTTCAAATCACAGCGCCCAAAACAAAAAAAACTCTCTCTGTCTCAAAAAAAAAAACTCTGCTGTGAATTTCCAATTCACTATCTCTGTCTATTAAAATAAACAGCTCTCTGTTTTACAAAAATATACTCTGTTGTGTATATTTTTTTTAATTCTGCATTCTCTCTGTCTTTTTCAAAACCAACTAACGCACTGTTGTGCTTTACATTAAAAAAAATAGAACTTCTCTGTGTAAAAAAAATTAAATTACATCTCTGTTCTATTTATAAACAAAATATCTAAAAACAATTAATGTCTTTTGTTGACAAAATTGCCAAAATTCACCATTTACAAAAATTCATAAATGCCCTCATTAAAATCTGTCAGCACCTCTTGCAAGCGCCCTGTTTGAACTGGGAATAACCAATCGATGGTTTTCTGCCATTGTCATAGCCCAGTTTTTTGGCGAGCTCTGCGATTGATTTGGCTCCCTCTGGCGTAGGTAATAAAAAATTGATGGTAAGATCTTCTAGCTTTTCTTTGCAGGCATGCGGTACTTGAACTCTCGAGGTTGCCTCCTGCTTCCTTTCTCCTTCTTCTATATTGGGTTTTTTGGTTGCCATCTTCGTTTTTTTTTAGGAGAGGCGGGACGAGCTATCAGTTTCTTTTCTCTTAGCGGGGGCCATCTGATTCAAGTGGACAGATGATATGAGAGCCCTTCAACTGTTATCGTACGATCGCTTGACCTGCAAAGTAGAAGAAACACGACCTGCAAAGGAGAAGAAACCAAAATATTTTGATGAGGATGATATGAGTTATCGTACGATCGCCCGACCTGCAAAGGATAAGAAACCAAAATATTTTGATGAAGGGTGGGTGATTGAGTGCGTACTGACCTGCAAAGGATAAGAAACCAAAATATTTTGATGAAGGGTGGGTGATTGAGTGCGTACTGACCTGCAAAGGAGAAGAAAACCGACCTGCAAAGGAGAAGAAACTAACCAAAATATTTTGATGAAGGGTGGGTGATTGAGTGTGTTTTTATAACAGCTACGGGATGCAACCCACCGTCCTTATATTTCGGTATCACAGGTACTTCCGAAGGATAGTCGGCCCCATTGATGAACCCATAACCAAAATAAAATAAAAAAACTTAAAACGTTGGTTAGTTGTTTCATAGGGTTCAGACCATAGTTATTTAAGTGGACCATGGTATGAAAATTAAAATCAAACGTCCATATGAATGCGTACTAATTTGAATGTTTTGTGTAAACAAAACCAATGTTTATAAATTTGGGTTTCGTGTGGCTGAGTAAAATTTATTTATAATTAAAATATAATATTATAATTATTAGAAACATATGTTTTTATTTGTTCATATCAAGGTGATGGGAATAAAGAGTTTGGGTGGTGAGCCATTATTTTTGAATATTGGTAAAAACATACACAATGATTTTAAAACTAATTATTTTATTTTAAAACTATTTATTTACTTATTTTTTTGTTATTAGTTAATTTAAGGATGGTTGTGTAAAATTTATTTTAAATTTAGGAGGTAATTTTATAATTATTAAAAATTTATATTTATATTTTCTTATTGTTCATATAAAGGTGATGGGACTAAAGAGTTTTGGTGGTAAGGTTTATTTTTGAATATTTCTAAAAACATAAATAATGGTTTTAAAGAAATAAATTTATTTGTTTGTTGTTATTTAATTTGAGGTTGAGAGGGATTATAATGAAAAATAATATAATCAATGTATATAATGTTACAATAAATGAATTCTAGTAATCCATGCTTTGTACGTTACGACTTTTGATGTTGTGCATCTAACCATCTCATTGTTAGAGAGATTCACTTTAGAAAAAAATTAAATCAATAACCAGTGTAAATCTATCAAGGAGAGAGAGGGATCAAATCTCTAGAGGTGCAAACCCCTTTTTCAAGTGTAAAACTTGAGGAAATGTTTGCACTTGGAAATACTTGATGCCTCTAAGTGCTTGATAGATATGGTGTTAAGATGGATCTAGGTTGGTTTTTTACACATTTACAAATAGAGTCTTGAAATCACTTTGTTTCAGATGTAGGAAAAGTTTTACCCAAAGGAGAAATTAAATCATTCTAATTTTGTGGTGTTTCACCAAAGCCATAAATTAAATCATTCTAATTTGGTAAGAGTGATTCATTACACATGATACCATCTATGGAGTAGAAGTAGATGAAAAGGTAAAAACAAAAGGGTAGAAAAATAATAAAAGGTTGGAGTGGAGTGAATAAAGGTTGTAATAGACCTGGGGCCTTAATTGTCTCAACTTTTTTTTTGCTGGCAAACCAAACATTCCGCAACACAATTTCAAATATCAGATTTAAGGCCATCCCAAAAAAAATCCTTCTTGACCATGTGGTAGTTTTTTTTAAACTTGAATGCCCTGCTAAGGGGGAGGTGTGCAATTCGAAAAGAATATTTTGTTTGATTTAGGAATTCTTACAAATATATAAGTGATCTTTATACCATAATGAATCATTTTTCCAGCTAAATGTATCAGATATACTAGGATCCTACTACAAATTTTTAATGAGTGTCCACACCTCTTCATAATTCTTCCATTTATTCCTTGTGTTTGTTATCCACTCAGGCTGGCAAATATAAATTGCACAAAGAAATGCTTCCACATCCTCATCCTTTATTGACAGTGCATATGCAACAAAATTTTCGTCCCTTTTTTGTAGATGATTTCAACATCATAACCCAAAGCATTTGTGACCCATTTTTTCTGCTCTTCAATAGATAACATTTGTTCCAAAAATTATTGAAGACTATGATGATCTTTTTTTACCTTGAAATGTCTTCCCATTATGTAGGGTCACAATTTATTTAGTGCATGTAGTATTTCCAACAATTCCTCCTCATAAATAGCTTTATATAAATACTTTCCTTTGATTGGAAGACTTTCAAAAGAAATGGGTCTTCATTCTTGCATTAAAACATCACCAATTCCATTTCCTAAGGCATCACATTCCACAATAAAGGTTTTTGTGAAGTCTAGTGTGGCTAAAATGAGTGCCTGGAATATTTCCTCTTTAATATGTTGAAAGGCTTTAGTTTCTTCTCGAGTCCAAGTAAATGAATATTTCTTCAGTAATGATGTTAGAGGTGCCACTATTATCCAATAATTCTTAACCAAATTGCGATAATAGCCTGTCAACCCGAGAAATATTCGAAGATGAATTTTGGATGTGGGGATTTTCCATTCCTTAATGGCTTTAATTTCATTAGGCTCTACCTTAACACCTTCATCAGATACAATATGACCCAAATATTCCACCTATTGTACTCCAAAGAAACATTTGGAGATTTTTTCATACAATTATTTCTCCTCCAACAATTTAAGCACTTTGTCAACATATTAGCATGATCTTTCCCAGACATGTTGTAGATTAGTATAGCATCAAAAAATACTAACACAAATTTTCTAAGGAAGGGTTTCAAAATAAAATTCATCAAACCTTGAAATGTGGAAGGTGCATTAGTATGGTCAAAAGGCATGAACAAAAATTCATAATGACCCTCATGAGTTATGGATTTTGTTTTTAGAATGTCTTCATTCTTCATTCTAAATTAATGATATCCTAAATGAAGATTCAGCTTGGTGAAAAAATTGTCACATGTAATTCATCCAGCAATTCATAAATGACATGAATAGGAAATTTATCTTTAACAATGAGCTGGTTGATCTCCCTATAATTCGAACACATGCACCATGATCCATCCTTCTTGTGCACCAATACTACTAGAATAGAGAAACAACTTTGACTAGGTTGAATTATACCAGCCTCTAGCATTTTTGCATCCATGCGCTCAATTTCACTCTTTTGGACATAAGGATATAGATAATGCTTGATGTTTGGAGGAACACCTCCTGGAATTAAATTAATAGCATGATCATGATTATGAATACGTGGGAGTCCTTTGAGAGTCTCAAACATCTTGAAATGATTGTTCAAGAATTTTTGGAGATCTGGAGAAATATATGATTTCGATGTTTAAACTTCTAGTGAGAATAATTGTGTAATTACTCCCTATCTAAGTTATTATTTAGAACCTTTGTCATGTCATTATAGTTGATTATATTTCTTGGTTTTCCTGTGATACCGCTTAATTAAACTACCTTTCCTTACCAAAAAAAATTCTAGAAATGTTTTTGAGAATTAAAATTTATCGTCCCAAAATATTTTAACCATTAGACTCCTAGTACAACATAAACACCACCCATTGGAATGGAAATGATTGGACTACTAAATACGTATTTACCCATGAATAGCTTGATGTTATGGCGCTTTCCATAGAAATTCATAGTTCCTCCATTTTAAACCATCACTTCACACTCTGGTGTTGGATATAGGAAGAAATTCAATTCCTTGGCTATCTTACAATGAATAAAATTATGGGCACTACCCGAATCAATCAACACTATTACATTTTAATTCTTCATATGTCCTTCTATATTAAGATTTTGAGGAGTGGTAATTATTTCCAATGCATTACAAGATATGGTTAGATTCATTTCTTCTTTCTCCGGGGTGGTTTCCTGGTGTATGTGCTCTTTTTTTTATGTTTCTTGTTCCTTTTCTTCGTCCTCTTCATAATATATGTAAAATACTTTCTTCTCAACACACTTATGACCTTTTTTGTATTTTCTATCACAACTTTAGCAAAGCTCTTTTCCTCTTTTTTCCTCCAATTTTTGTGACCTAAACCTTGTAGGTTGTGGAAGGCTAGGAGAAACAACACTTCCATATTTATAGTTGTGATTGGTAGACTTCCTTATTGCCATAATTTTTCTTTCAACTTTTCTTGCCAACCTGAATGCCTTCGCCAATGAATCAGGTTCTCAAAGGATAACATCATGTTCGATATTATCCTTTAAGGTCCCTATGAAGACACCAATCCTATGCTCATGTAAAATATCATTTACTTTGATATTCAATTTTTGGAATTACTCAATGTGCTCCGGCATTGAACCCTTTTGTTTGATATTTATCAATTGGCTAAAGAATTTGTTTATATTTGTATCCTCAAAATGTACTATTATTTCCTCCGTAAAAATTGACCAAGTGACAAGTTGTTTATGAGAAAAAAGGCATCGATACCATACACATTTTCTAGGTTCTAAATATAGAGTTGCAATGTGTACCTTTTCTATGCCGTGCACATTATCGAGATCGAAATATTTCTCCATCTGTAGTATCCTTGTTACCAAATCCTTCCCATTAAACTTTCTCAAATCGATCTTTAGAATATGGTGGGTCTTGAATCCAAATTTAGAGTCTATGGAGTCATGATTAACCTTCTTTTTGTTCTCATCATGATTTTCTTCTAATACCTTTTTTCCATTAGGAAACATTTTTTATAGCAACTTTTTCAAAACTTCCTTCAAAGCTTTCTTGTATGATTTTAAACCATTCTTCAAACCTTTTATGTTTCCTTTGATTTTTTCTTCTATGCCATGTATCTTAGTTTCCAATTCATTTTTGGTTACTCTTTTGGAGAGCGAAATTTGTTGCACTTGGTCTTGTAATTTGGATATATCATTTTGCATTTCTTCCTCTTCCTGCGTCATAGTAGAGATTTATGAGGATTTAGTGGGTGTTTAATTCTTTTTTTTGGGAGAAATTTTAGAGCCAAATATTTATATCTATGCTTAAATATGCCCTTTAAATCACTTCAATTAAATTTTCAAACAAAATTTATGCGAAATTAAAAAAATACACACATTTTTCTTGCTTTTTAGGAGCTCGATATTGAAACTATTGTATCTTTGTTACTTCGGATCCCCAAGATCTTAAATTAGGTCCTATGGTAACACTATGAGTCTTATTTGCAATGCCACAAGTCAAACCAAATTTGTAGTCTACAAGGTATAGTTATGCCCAATGTCCCATAATGTCCTAATTATGGACTTGTTCAATAGAGTGAAATTGTATGGAGTTCCACGTGTCACTATTTTTACCTTTAGCAATAAAAATGCTAAAAAATATTCTATAGTCCGTGTGATTTGATCTATTTTTTATGAAATTCAAATCCAATGCTCGTAGAGTAAATTATGACGATTTTCCAAAAGTCACCTATTTGAGACAAAATTGTGGAGCATGAAAAAACCCTAAATTTTTTCAATTATATATCCAAAAATATAGCGAACCAAGATCTAAAATTTTTATAGGAAGTTCATCAGAATTTCTTCTCATTGTGGTAAAAGATTCAGATTCTGAACCTTCATATAAAAAAAATTATAGCTAAAATTTTAAGATGTCCTGTTTGCAATAGAGAAACCTTGGAATCCAAAGCTCTAATACCAAATGTTATGCAACCATCTCACAAAATAGAAGAAAAAATAGATCAACGACTTAAAAATTATCCTCTTGAAGGTGGAAACCTCCTTTACATTACATAAATGAACAATTATTGGATGATACAAATGAAGATACCTCCTTTGTGTATATAGGATTCTAAGGGATCACAAAATAATGAGAGCCTAGATAACAACAATAATGTAAGGGATTCTCTTGATTCTCAAGCTGAAAGCTTGAGTTCTAGCTCCTCTTCTCAAGATGCAGATGCTGCATGCACAACTATTGGGAAATATTTCATTGTTTAGCACGGTTGATGATGTATCCTGCTGATATATAATACAATTTTGATCCCAGGTTACTGAAGTGATCCCTAGAGTGAAGAATTAATCCCCCATATGATTCCAAGATGAGCTTCTTGGAACTTCCTCTTCTCCTCAAACCCTCGCTAAAGAATTACACAATTCCACAGGAAATGTGGCTGCATATGAGAATAGATGGATTGCCTCATGCTAGATATGTCAATGAAACTCCTAGAAGACAACAATGGCTCCATAGTGTGAAGGGTTGATCCCTCCAAAGGTTTCTCAATTGAAGTACTGAGAATAACCTTCCAACTCTCAAACCCAAGTTCAGGAATGGGTAATACCTGTAGCAGGAAGTGCATATGAGAGTGCTTGAAAGTGGCACTAATTCTCGGATGATGAATGTTTCCCAAGAAAAACTTCCCAGATTAGGCACTGAAATTTCCCCCGTGGGTAAGGGTGGGATTCTCGCTTGGGAATACCCTGTGCTAAAAAACACAGCAGACTTAGCGAAACAGTTAAAACATGCAAAGAAATGTCTTATGACACTCAATAATAAAAATCTAGACTCTCCTCCTTTTTTGCCCTTATCTTCATTTTATGGTTTTGAGCCTTCCCTACCCTTGGCCCACTTCATAACTATCGTGCACATGTGGCCACTAGCCTGCATAAACACTGCACTGTCCTCCACAATCTCCATCACTGCTGCAATTACTCTCCACTTTCTCCATCATATGTGCATTTAATGCACCACTTACTCCATCAATTAATCATTATTTCTCCATGATCTTGCATTTATTCCTCCACTATCTCCATAATCTTCCTCATTATTTCTCTATGACCTCTGCTCTTTCTTCCTTTTTATGCTCCTCGACTACTCCATAATGCTACTCCACTACTCACTAACCCACATTCACACTATAGAAGTGGATTTTATTCCTCTACTGGGTTTATGGGTCCCTCCACCCTTTTTTTTACTTACCTAAATAAGAAAATTAATAACTCTAATATTCCAATTAGGTGATATAAATTTTGGAATAATATAGTCCTCCACACTAAAATTTTTCTTTTCCTCAAGAAACTACAAAAGTAGATGCTGCAGAAATCCATCTCCCTCCCAAGTGGCATCCTCATTTGGAAGGTTTCCCCTGTGGCTCCAATGCGTTATGAATGCCAAACTCCATATTTGCCTCTCTAGAATGTCCAGAATGGCCTCCAACTATGTAGCTAGATACTTGTCCCCATCAATGAGTCCCCAAGTGGCAACCATCTGTTGTCCAAGAGCCTCTTCTCTGCATGAGATATGTGAAGTGTACTGGTTCCTACCCCAAGTGGAAAGTACCATCTCATAAACTATCTCTCCAACCCATGTTACATGGATTAGGTTGTATCTATCCATGCTCCAATCCTTGGCCCCGGTTGCCTTGCTTGCTCTAAGAATCATCTCAACATTTTTCAAAGTAGCAAATAGAAACATATGGATTAACAAGTGAAATTTTGAACCATACTCTCCCAATAGCAACCAACGAAACAATTCTTTTTCTTCCATACCACCTCATCATCACACCAAGTATGGTGTCCATACTGTTCTAACAGAAGCCAATGCAGCAAGGCTTATTTTTTCCATCCCACATCATCATTATGCAAGGTCTGGGAGAATGTAAGTCCATATTATCCAAAGAGTAACCAACGCAACCATGCCTCCTGTTGTTGCATGTCATCACTATGGTGCAATTTAGGAAATAGTGATATACCAATGGGAATATAAAATGCAATGTATTGGCCATACTTTCCCAAGAGTAGCGAGCATAGCCATGCCTCCCACTGTTTCATCACCTCAGTACAGTGAAAGGCATGGAACATACCCATCTGAAATGTCGGGTGGTAGCCATACTCACCCAATAACATCCATCGTAGCCATGATTCCTGCTGCCCCATGTCATAGATCTTCCCGATGTCATAGATCTGTAAGTAGCCTTTCAGTCACATGCTCATCATCTCCATCCTTCCATCCAATGGTGGGTGATGACTCATATCATGCATCAGCTCGATATCCACCCAATGAAGACGCTCCCGCCAAGAACTGCTCATACAATAATTTTCCCCATCATTATCTATGGTCTTGGGAAGACCATGAAGCATGAAGACATTCGGGAAAGATAATCTGGTCATGGGTGAAGAGATGTACTATGTGAAAATGTTGAAGCAATGTGCATACCTTGAAAATGGATCAGTGTCAACAATACCATCCTCCACAATTTGATGGCAATCCTTGCACTCTATGATATGTCGAATTGCATCCTCCTTGAGGTCTCTCTATAAGGCTCTGAATATGATGCATGCAAAAAATTCTCTTTGAGCTATGACATGCTCATCAAGAAAGCTTTGTCTTGATAATCATAAGGTGTTATCCATTACATGATGTCTACCATCTACCATCTGCCCATCCAATGCTTCATAAGTGAAGCGATCATTGGAATGCTCAAATAATAACTAGGCCCTCAAATCATCATTGCTCCTCAGTGATAGTGTTGTTCATCTCCACGATAATGCATATGATGTCACATGGCCCTCTCCATAAACAATTTTGAACTCATAGTCCTGCATTGTAATGATCCACTGTTTCTTCCCCTTCTGCAGCTGCTTGTCCTCCTAAAAAATATGTCATATACTATGGTGGTTGGTCGTCACAAGAAATCTACTACTAATAAAAATCTGTCGGAATTTGACCAATGCATGCAGAATGGCCAATATCTCTTTGTCATAAATAGAATACGACAACTCGTGTGACATTATAGCTATTGTGTAGATTCCCTGCATTAGGACTGTGCTAATCCCATCCCTAGATACTCCACACTCCAACACAAAGTGTTGTGTTCATCTCAACAATGTCAAACTGGGATAGCTATACATCTTCTCCTTGAACCAGCCAAGGGTCCTCTGCGCAGTGATAGTCTTCTACTCCAAATCAGCAGTGTGCTCTAATCCTTGGTCATGGAATTTCACTGATGGCATGAAACCACAAATCTCAATATGATGTGGTGAAATAATATTGGGCAGAAAATTTTGCATACGTTGGATCAGCTTATGCTTGGGAACACCTTGAAAAGCTACAATAGTTCCTTCAACTGGTTGAATTTCTTCTCCAACTGTCGGTGATGGTGATGGTTTCTCCTTTACTCCTGCACCAACGCTGGTATCTTATTCCTCTTCCTCATGCACCTCCTTAATCATGCCTTGGACTCTCAATGTCGAAGTCTTGGGAACATCTTTCCAAAATGCAAGTGCTCCTCCCACTAGTGCAAGTACCTCTACTGCCGCTAGTGGTGGTGGTAGTTGGTCTTCTCCCGGTGTATCAATGCTGACATATCCCTTCTACTCCTTATACACTTTCTCTTTATTTTTGGAGAATGTTTCAATGGAATGCGCCTTTTGGTTTCTTCTATCAAACCTCTTTACCAATATTTGAGTGAACTCTTCATACACAATCACTCTTGCATGTTTCAATCTACCTAACCACCAACCATTTTCTTCACCTTCAAGGTGAAACACTGCAATATCAATGGCTTCCTTTTCCGCTACTGGGTGTAGCTAGAATAAATCATCTAAATTCTCCATCCAAGCCTTTGTTGAGCTTTTGGATAGCCAATCGAATGTAGGCAAATAGAATGTATTCAACATATTCCCTCTTATTCTATCGTTGTTGTGATGTCTTCGGTTCTCTCTAATCTGAAAAAACTATTGGATATTCAGATTCTATTTGAATGCTCTAGAATGATATTTTTACTATGAAATATAATCACTCAGAGTCTCATGATCCAAATATCTCCCATCTTCATGCCATTAATTTCCCTCTGCAAGGAAAGTGGGCATAGTAGGGCGTTGTGGAACTTTCTGCACCCGTGATTACTTATACTGCTGATAGGAAGTGGTCAAACCTTCTCCATTCTGAAACTCTCTTAAGGTTTCCCTTTTCCTTTCCCCTCTCTTTTATTTAATCTCCAAGGTAAGAGCTTACATATCTCTACAGATAAGTGTGGCAAAACTTAATCATTCTGCCATTGTAGAATTCTTCTCTTTTTTCTTCTTCTTATTATTCTTTTGATTTCAGGAAATGCCTAAAATTTGA
Source organism: Pinus albicaulis (assembly GCA_034641835.2). Lineage (NCBI taxonomy): Eukaryota > Viridiplantae > Streptophyta > Pinopsida > Pinales > Pinaceae > Pinus > Pinus albicaulis. The sequence goes on along the minus strand of CM076570.1, from coordinate 695,473,447 downwards.
GAGAAATATCATTCTATAATTCCATTGTAATATCCCAAAATCGGAGAAACAGGAATATAGAACATTTATAACATTACAATCAAGTAAATAACCAGAATGTAAGCATGAAACTGTAAAAATACTGGAAATGTTTAAATATAACATCAAGACATTAAAATATTAGCATAAATAGTTGGGCCATATCATTATGTATCAAAATCAATGTAAGTACACAATTCTCAAAAAGGAATGCACTCAAGCCACAAGATGGCTGAAATACACTACAGAAACCTAGCACTGGAAAGTATAAAATGCTACTACTAGAAACTGTTGCTGCTGGGAAGAAGATCTATGTGCGAGGGGTTTCTGGAGTGCTTAGAAAAGATCCAGGATTTTAGCCATGCACTCTACTCGAAAAAACCCAGAAAAAACCCAAAAAATGGTTTGGCCATATTTTGAGCTTGGAATTTCGGCCCTTTTTGGGTTGCATCGTGCACTCGTGCTAGATAAGCTACGCACTCCCTAGAGAAAAATTCCGATATGGGGATGAAAGAATGATATATCTCATGCCCATAACTCCTCAATTAGAGAAAATCATAGCATGGCTAATAGTCCTTGTACCATCTCCAAACATAGTGCTAGCTAAAAACGATGACATAATCAATAGTGAAGTTTTGGGAGTGTGAACCTCACAAGCATTACTAAATATTTTTCCCATAATTTTTTGTTGCCGCCAAATTCCAAGATTTTTCCCACAACATCTCCCTCTGATTGGATGAAACATTACAAGTACAGGTTGTTGAAAAAACACATTGGGGACATTATCAATTTTTTTGGACAACATGTAGTTAGGAATTTCAAGTTCTATGAAGAGATTTTTCACAACAAATACACTTCAATAATAAAAGTAACCAAAATTAGGAATGATAACAAACATTTTAGTAGAAACAATTAAGCGAACAATATCATCGAAATTTGTTGTCATCAAAGGTTATCCTAGTAGAGATCCCTAGTTAAGAAAATAAATTCATTATAGCATTAGCATTAATCTCTCTGAGGAGCATGGCACATTCTTATTTCCTTCATTATCATCAAATAGTAGTTATTCCTTCAAAAATATTATTTCAGAAATATAACTCTCTATTTCCATGTTGGTTCTAGTTTTTCTAAAACTATGTTTAGATTCCAAGTTCAAAATATCATATTTAGTAATACTATTGTTTATTTATATGCTATTTCTATTTACTTGAACATTCTCTCGAGATTTTGAATTCATATGAGCACTCTGTTGTTTGAGATCATCCATTATTTTTGTGGCAATCTCCATTGATTTACCGCTCTCTTCAAATTCCGCATTCATAAGATCAGTATGCCTAACCCATGCTAACAACAATAGCTTAACCACACTTTTAAATTTATAAGTTAAAATGCTTAATTTGCTTGGCACACTTATCGACCATATTCATGCTAAACTGAGAAATTTGTGTTTCTCACTAATAACCAACAACCACAAATTTTTTCATAGGAACTGTTAGGTCATTAAGTTTAGGATTATAGGTCAGTTCTAGTGTAAGACAATATTATTTATGAATAATTTCAAGTTCCGATACCAATTTATATTTCTTGTCAATATCTCCATTCTCTTCTACCATGCTCATTTTGGTGAAGTACATAGTTTCTACAAGCATCAATTGCATTTTCCTACGCATTCAATATTAGTTCATTAGACTGTTATTTAAGATGAGGCTTCTAATCTGTGTCGATCGGTCGAGTTCCCAATAAAATAAGAATGAGATATTATTTCCCTCCCTATATTTTTAGACTTGATTATGAAGCTAAATACATTGCAACACTACAATTTATTTTACAACAGAGTTGTACTATGCTAGTGTATTAACTATTTAGTGATCAAATTATTAATTGTCACAAGGCTCCTTTATCTTTAAAATTCTTCACTAGTCAATGATCACATGGATATATCTATTTTTTATAGCCCTCCATCACATGAGTTTAGATGTTTGTGGTGTCTTAGCCCTTCCAGCTTCAAATCTAAGACTAGGGAAATGCTTGTAATCACCAATTTTTCCATCTTCCAATTGGTAGTTCTTCAATTTATCTCCCACAGGAATAAAAATAGGATTATCATATAATGGAGCCTGAGATGGAGAGGAATATTCACATACAGTACTTTGAGCATGAGGAAATCCTTCAAATCCAAGCCAGAGACAATCCTTACATATTTATACTTGAACCACAACAAAAATTATAGATGCAATAGTTACACATTTCAATACACTCAACTACCACAAATATCATAAAGACCAATCATCATTCTCTTAACTGCTACAGTGTTTAAAATTTTCAAGGTCAATTCATACAATGTTTCTGAGAACAAGTGTACATAGACCAATTCAACTCGATCACTAGGACCAATCCATATACCAAACCTTGTCTGAAACATTATAGCAAGCATATAATAGAAGTGATAGGAGAATATGACTTGGTTACTACATTGATCCACCTTGGGTGTTATCAATATGCCAGATGGATAAGTGAAATATTGCATATTAATTTATTTCCAATTAAAAGCATACCAGGAGGAAGTGCAGCATGGTATCCTTTGAAGATTTAGTATTTCTCATACCAATACTACCAGAACTTAAATTTTTTCAGTTATATTAAATGTAGCTACAAATCCAAAAGAAACCTAAGACAATATGAAATACTTGTAGCTTCCTAATTATGTAGCCATCATGTGATATTTTTATGCATTATGTTGTTAGAAGCATTTATAAAAACTGATAATAAATGAAAATAGGCTATCCGAGTTGGGCATGGTTTCAAGTATTAGTCTAAATTTAACATTAAACATGGTGTATTTTTTAATGGACATAAACCTTTGGTGGATACCCTAGATTCTTCTTGAATGAGAGGAATTACAACCCAAAAAATTAATCCTCATCTCTTCTTCTTGATATGAAGAAGGATCGAGGTTCTTAAGAACGCTTCAAGTGTAGAATGATTCAAGAGAGATTCTCAAGGTGACTAACTGTAGCTTGTTTTGAATATGAACTTAGATGCCGCTACAATGTTTCAAGATATTAGCTTCAAAATTTCCTTCCTCTCAAATCAACAAGTCTGGAGCCTATTTCTTTAGATATTTGAAGCCCTCTTAGAGATGTCATACTCTGTAGGACTTCTTATTCCATTTGTTAACTTCTGAAGTGGATCCAGCTCAACCTTGAACCTTTGAATAGGGATTAACGTAGTCACTAGAGACAAGGACTTGAAGGCTTCCAATATGAACTTCTGGAATAGGAATATTTGATATATCTTCGCTCAAACTAGTCCTTCACATTATTCACTGTATAGTCCTTCACATTATTCAATCTAGGATAGTATTTTTTTCCCTCCTTCTGTTCACCTGTTCCTTTCATCACAAATGACAAACATTTGGATGAAGAGAGTAGCATGCCAATTTATAGTTCACTAGGTTTTTCTCTTCTTGTCATTTGTTCTTTGTGTAAATAATTCTCCCAATGGTTCCTTGCACTCACAACCCCACACGTGTACATCCAACAAAGGAGAAATGGAAGGAAATTTCTTATCAATTTAAGGTATATATGGGTGCCACTTTATTTTTCTTTCTTATAACTGACCATATTCCACTTCTTTGGCTTTCTTTTCAATGTATCTATGTTAAATGTGGACAGGTGAAAAATCAATATCCCTTATTTGACATGGCTTATCAAGGTTTTGCATGTGGTGACACTGTATTTTCTTTTGATTCTTTCAAGTATATGATTTCCACCGACATTGGAGTGATGTCCGTATAGCTTCACAGGTTCTAATGCAAAACTGATAGCTATAAGCATGTCAGTGTTTCTTTCTATCTTCAACATTTGATTAATGACTATATTGCTTCAGGTCTGTTTTCCTTCGATATTTCAAACTTCATCACAGTGATCAAATATATATGATATTGGCGGCTACCACATGTACTCGGTCACCACAAGATTTTAAATTTGTGAGAAGAGTATAGTACTAGTGTCACAAGGACACATATTTGAAGAAGAGATGTATTCTATCAGAAAGATAGAAATATCTATGCTTCATACTTTTGACAAGTTTAGAATTCTTGACAGGGATTAACCGTATGCCCAGAAGAGGACCTTAATTAATTTGGATTGGTGCTTCTTTTTGGAGTTTCCCTTTATTTGGATTGGTGCTTATTTTAGTAATGTTTTATTGTTGGGAAGTTTTTCTTGCTACAATAGAAAGCAAATGGAGTCTTGTTTTAATGATTGGGCAGTTTTCCTTGCTACAATAGCAAATAAATGGGGTTTTGTTTTAATTATTGGGAAATGTGTATTGCTACAATAGCAAGGAAATGGAGCCATGTTTTAATTACTAGGAAGTATATATTGCTACAGTAGCAAGGAAATGGTCGTCACTAAACATCACATCTAGTGGCTCAACACTATTGCCCTCACTAACTTATTTCCCATTGACCACCAAACTAGTGGACTTATCCAACTTTGGTGTTTGTGTTAACCAACTAAAATTAGTTGTGAATTTTTCCTTTAAAATTTTGCAAAAGATAGTTGAGTCATGGAGTCTTTTACACTGTAATGGTAGCATAAGACTAATTGGTATAGTTTGTGTTATTTTCATATATACTTGGTCTTTATATGAGATATTTTCATCACTTGAGTGTGTAACCATGCTAAGCACTAGTACAAAGACATTCCATTCTTGATATGGTAAGATTCTTGGACATGTTAATTCCTTTGTGACTTGGCACTTCCATGGTGATTTTGATGTTTATTTCACAAGGAATGATTCATGGATGGTATACCATAATAGGAACATCAATTATGTGTACACTCAGATCTGAGATCAAGATTGTCATGTTATCAATTTTGTTCTATCATAATACCTCTATTGTATGTACTACAAGAGTAATAACCCTATTTAATGGTTTATAATTGGGTATACACTTGATGACCCTTCCCAAGTGCACCATGTATTAAATGAATGCAGGTATAGCAAGGTATAGAGGCCTTCCTTTGAGGAAAAAAATAGGACTTCTTTAGAGGTAGCAGTATGAAATGATAGTTGTAGGTTTCATTTCCCTCCTTACAATCCTCTTGTGTTGACTCACTTGGAGGAATTTCAAGCTTAACCTTCTAGTCTTGTAAATGCAACCAATAGGTTTCAAACCTATATAACACATCTAATAGAACAATGTTGTGGTCCTTTTCATTGGGCTGAAAAATAAGTATAAGGACTAGTCTTATTCATGTATGAATATATCTTGGATCCTTATGTTATCGGTGAGTAGGGTGCCATTGTAGGTATATAAAACTTGAGGTGATAAAATAAGTTCTTTGACATATGAAAAAGTATCTAGCACCCATCAAGCACAACTGAATATCACAACCATCAAGTACTACCAAGTGACATATCACTGATGTCTGATACTCTGTTGAGTATCAGTTATTACCCTGGAGAAATGCCTCATCGGACTATAGAAGGATTGCATTTATCCAACATTATTTAGTCCAATATCCTTTCCATAACCATCTATCAGATTTCCAAAGTCTTCTTTAGCACTATGATCTATATCAATAGAGAAAGGTACATCATATCACTATGATTTAACTTATAGGCTCAACCTAACTGGTAAATAATTTCTTTGGCATAAATGATTCTCTGAAATTACTACTCTCGGCCTTGTGGTGGAATATTAAATCAAACTAGAGATGTTTTAGAATGATTTACATCTGTTTTGGCTCGTTAATCTTTCTTTCGTTAATATTTCTTCTATCCAAAACACTCTTCAACCTATTTGGTGAATGAAATTCCTTTATTCAAAAGCTGTGTGGCAAGGTATGCCACCTTCTTTGGCATGCTTGCACGCTCTCATCTCCCAACAATCTAAAGGTATCTTCAAAATGAAGTTTTTCCTACTCCTATTTTTTTTGTAGACAGTTGTCATCGGTCAATCTTCTACTATAATCATTTGGTTAATAGTGATAATGTGAGGGCCTTGTAGTTATTTCATGATCCACAAAGGTTATTAATCACTTTTTCCATGATTATTTTGATTTATTCTTCCATGGTCTCTTCACGGGTCATCCAGGAGGCTAAAGAAATGAATTTCACATCACCTAGCTGAGAGTTGGGGTCCCACACATTCATAGAAAGTAGTATTAAATTATCCATATAAAATTATGCCATCTTATCCCTATCTTGAATGTTACACCTAAGGAAAAAATCACTGAATGTTTTGATGTTTTGGAAAGGAGGGGATCCTTGTTGGGCTAATACTCTAGTCTAAAATTGGCACCATTAGTATTTGACGAATAGAGAGTATGTTTTTAATGGATGTCTAGATTGTGTCTACTAATTTTTCCAACCTTGCTTTCGATCATCCAAATAAAATTCTTGAGAATTTGTTAGCCACCTTATTCATGCCTGTGAAGCTGCCCCCAACAAGCCAATTTGTGAAGAAGGTAATGATCCCATCTATGTTGATCTAGAACTCAAAAAATTGATGGAAAGTGTCCATCCTCAGAGGATGAGCATTGATATGCAAATTCACTGGGTTGCATCATAGTCTGATTGCATTAGATATATCGATCTCAGATTGTTGGGCTCCAAATATATAGGGATAACTCTCTGTTTTTGCACTTTGAAGAGGTGTATTTTCTTTCTTGTTCATATCTGAAGCAGATTAGGATATAATATTTTTCTAAGGCCCTTATTTTACAGGATTCCAGGCACTGCTGCTCTATATATAAATCCTTGGTCTCTAAAATTCAATCCAATGGAGGAATTATCCTCATTTTGCTATGGGTTTGCATCCCCTTTTTTTGTTGATCTTTTGGGACAAGGCTATTCAAAACTTTGGGATGTTACTTGAAGTGGAAGAACACAAGGAATGCCAATTTTTTTGTCTTGTATTTGTGTTGAAATCAAGTTGGATAAAGGTATCATGGAGGCCATTCCTCTATAGCTGGATGAGAGGATCTTCATCCAAGAATTGTATTACTATCAACTACCTTTCAAGTGTAATATTTGCCACAAATTTGGGAATTTTTTTAGGAATTGGTAGCAAGATGCTCATTCTGCTCCTAATCAATCTTAGGGGAACAAGGAACAAAGCAATGAAGAGTATCAATCTAAATTTAGGCTACTGATGATTAAAAATAAAATACAATTTGTATAATCAAAGAATCAAAAGCTCCCATGACTAATACGTCTAGGTCCAGTTGATTTGATGTTGTATGAGTCTCAAATATCTAAGAAGAAAACCAAATTTTTCAATAAAATAATAAAAAATCTCCTAATATTGATCCATCTAGCTACACTTGATTTCTTGCTTAAGGAGTTTCGAAGACATAAGAAGAAAACAATTTGTACAATCAAAAAATAAAAAAGATCCCAAGATTGACCTGTCTACCTCTCGCTGATTCAATGCTCTAGGAGTCCAAAGGTGTTCAGGACGGCTAAGGAAGGAGGGGAGTCATTTCCTCAAATGGGCACACCCCAAGCACAAAGGCGCATTGATTTCAAATGTAGTGTAAACCTCCAAGCAGGGTCCCCTATTAGTATGAATCTTAATTCCAAGCGTACGAAAAAGGAACACTTTAGTTGCACATAACAAACAACCCTAACAACCAATATGGATTCTAATATCCTCAGATCTCTAGTTAGGTGATCAAGATAAATGCTGCAAAAATCTAGATCTATGCATTAAAAAACATTAAGTAGTAGAAAAAACAAGAATTACTCCATGCATCCAATAGACAAGACAAGAATATGTTGAATGAATTTTGTATTAATGGCACCTGGGAGGAAAACACAGGCGGGTGTTCCCTGTTCTCCTCAATGGGATGGGTTCTTGTAAGTCCTCATCACTTCAGATCTAAAATTCCTCTCTCTTGATGGTGTAGAAAACCCAGACAAAAATGGTAGCAAAATATGACTATGATGGTAAAGCAATAGTCAGACCAAAAGTATAGATCCAGAGTGATCTTTAGGCAACAGAAGGTGGTAAATGAATGGGAAAACCCTTCTATTTATCACAAGATATTGAGTTAGTCTAGATATTGGTGCATAATTAAAATATTATTAACCAAATCAAGAACCAAATTTTATGGAATACTTTATTATATTTGTTGGAGGGAAAAGGAATTTGACTTCGACACGAACGTGGACAAGTGTGGGGGAAAAGTGGTGCCCCCTGTAGGAGTGTTGCAAGTGCAGCGATTCGATTTTGAGGAGGGGTGAAGTGATGCTTCCTGGAAAAAATGTGTCCTGGTGAAGTATCAAATCCTTGGCCCCGGTGGCCTTGCTTGCTCTAAGCATCATCTCAACATTTTGCAAAGTAGGAAATAGAAACATATGGATTAACAAGTGAAATTTTGAACCATACTCTCCCAATAGCAGCCAACGAAACAACTATTTTTCTTCCATACCACCTCATCATCACACCAAGTATGGTGTCCATACTCTCCTAACATAAGCCAATGTAGAAAGGATTCTTGTTTCCATCCCACATCATCATTATGCAAGGTGTGGGAGAATTTAAGTCCATATTATCCAAAGAGTAACTAATGCAACCATGCCTCCTATTGTTGCATGTCATCACTATGGTGCAATTTAGGAAATAGTGATTTACCAATGGGAATATAAAATGCAATGTCTTGGCCATACTCTCCCAAGAGTAGCGATCATATCCATGCCTCCCGCTGTTGCATCACCTCAGTACAGTGAAAGGCATGGAACATACCCATTTGAAATGTCGGGTGGTAGCCATACTCACCCAATAACATCCATCGTAGCCATGATTCCTGCTGCCCCATGTCATAGATCTGTAAGTAGCCTTTCAGTAACGTACTCATCATCTCCATCCTTCCATCCAATGGTGGGTGATGACTCATATCATGCACCAGCTCGATATCCACCCAATGAAGACACTCCCGCCAAGAACTGCTCATACAGTAATTTTCCCCATCATTATCTATGGCCTTGGGAAGACCATGAAGCATGAAGACATTCGGGAAAGATAATCTGGTCATGGGTGAAGAGATGTACTGTGTGAAAATGTTGAAGCAATGTGCGTACCTTGAAAATGGATCAGTGTCAACAATACCATCCTCCACAATTTGATGGCAATCCTTGCACTCTATGATATGTCAAATTTCATCCTCCTTGAGGTCTCTCTATGAGGCTCTGAATATGATGCATGCAAAAAATTCTCTTTGAGATATGACATGCTCATCAAGAAAGCTTTGTCTTGATAATCATAAGGTGTTATCCATTACATGATGTCTACCATCTACCATCTACCCATCCAATGCTTCATAAGTGAAGCGGTCATCGGAATGCTCAAATAATAACTGGGCCCTCAAATCATCACTGCTCCTCAGTGATAGCGTTGTTCATCTCCACGATAGTGCATATGATGTCACATTGCCCTCCCCATAAACAATTTTGAACTCATAGTCCTTCATTGTAATGATCCACCATTTCTGCCCCTTCTGCAACTGCTTCTCCTCCTCAAAAATATGTCATATAATATGGTGGTTGGTCGTCACAAGAAATATACTGCTAATAAAAAACTGTCGAAATTTGACCAATGCATGCATAATGGCCAATATCTCTTTGTCATAAATATAATACGACAACTCGTGTGACATTATAGCTATTGTATAGATTCCCTGCATTAGGACTGTGCTAATCCCATCGCTAGAAACTCCACACTCCAACACAAAGTGTTGTGTGCATCTCAACAATGTCAAACTCGGATAGCTATACATCTTCTCCTTGAACCAGCCAAGGGTCCTCTGCACAGTGATAATCTTCTACTCCAAATCGGCAATGTGCTCTAACCCTTGGTCATGGAATTTCCCTTATGGCATGAACCCACAAATCTCAATATGATGTGGTGAAATAATATCGGTCAGAAATGTTTGCATACGTTGGATCAGCTTATGCTTTGGAACACCTTGAAAAGCTACAAGAGTTCCTTCAAACTGTGCAATTTCTTCTCCAACTGCTGGTGATGGTGATGGTTTCTCCTCTACTCCTGCACCAGCGTTGGTATCTTATTCCTCTTCCTCATGCACCTCCTTAGTCATGCCTTGGACTCTCAATGTCGAAGTCTTGGGAACATATTTCCAAAATGAAAGTGCTCCTCCCACTAACGCAAGTACCTCTACTACCACTGGTGGTGGTGGTAGTTGGTCTTCTCCCAGTGTATCAATGCTGACATCTCCCTTCTACTCCTCATACACTTTCTCTTTATTTTTGGAGATTTTTTCAATGGAATGTGCCTTTTGGTTTCTACTATCAAACCTCTTTACCAATATTTGAGTGAACTCTTCATACACAATCACTCTTGCATGTTTCAATCTACCGAACCACCAACCATTTTCTTCACCTTCAAGGTGCAACACTGCAATCTCAATGGCTTCATTTTCCGCTACTAGGTGTAGCTGGAATAAATCATCTAAATTCTCTATCCAAGCCTTTTTTGTGCTTTTGGATGGCCCATCGAATGTAGGCAGAAAGAATGTATTCAACATATTCCCTCTTATTCTATTGTTGTTGCGTTGTCTTTGGTTCTCTCTAATCTGAAAAAACTACTGGAAATTCAGATTCTATTTGAATGCTCTAGAATGAGATTTTTACTCTGAAATATAATCACTCAGTGTCTCATGATCCAAATATCTCCCATCTTCATGCCATTAATTTCCTTCTGCAAGGAAAGTGGGCATAGTAGGGCGTTGTGGAACTTTCTGCACCACCGATTACTTATACTGCTGATAGGAAGTGGTCAGACCTTCTCCATTCTGAAACTCTCTTAAGGTTTCCCTTTTCCTTTCCCCTCTCATTTCTTTAATCTCCAAGGTAAGAGCCTGCATATATCTACAGATAAGTGTGGCAAAACTGAATCCTTCTTCCATTGTAGAATTATTTTCTTTTTTCTTCTTCTTATTATTCTTTTGATTTCATGAAATGCCTAAAATTTGAGCCAAATATCATGCTATAATGCCATTGTAATATCCCAAAATCGGAGAAACAGGAATATAGAACATGTATAACATTACAATCAAGTAAATAACCAGAATGTAAGCATGAAACTGCAAAAATACTGGAAATGATTAAATATAACATCAAGACATTAAAATATTAGCAGAAATAGTTGGGCCATATCATTATGTATCAAAATCAATGTAAGTACACAATTCTAAAAAAGGAATGCACTCAAGCCAGAAGATGGCTGAAATACACTACAGAAACCTAGCACTAGAAAGTATAAACTGCTACTACTAGAAACTGTTGTTGCTGGGAAGAAGATCTATGTGCGAGGGGTTGCTAGAATGCTTAGAAAAGATCCAGGATTTTAGTCATGGACTCTACTCGAAAAAACCCAGAAAAACCCAAAAATGGCTTGGCCATATTTTGAGCTTGGAATTTTGGCCCTTTTTGGGTTGCATAGTGCACTCGTGCTGGCTAAGTTACGCACTCCCTGGATAAAAATTATGATATGGGGATGAAAGAATGATCTATCTCATGCCCATAACTCCTTAATTAGAGAAAATCATAGCATGGCTAATAGTCCTTGTACCATCTCCAAACATAGTGCTAGCTAAAAACGATGACATAATCAATAGGGAAGTTTTGGGAGTGTGAACCTCACAAGCATTACTAAATATTTTTCCCATAATTTTTTGTTGTCGCCAAATTCCAAGATTTTTCGCACAACATCTCCCTCTGATTGGATGAAACATTACAAGTACAGGTTGTTGAAAAAACACATTGGGGACATTATCAATTTTTTTGGACCACATGTAGTTAGGAATTTCAAGTTCTATGAAGAGATTCTTCACAACAAATACACTTCAATAATAAAAGTAACCAAAATTAGGAATGATAACAAACATTTTAGTAGAAACAATTAGGCGAATAATATCATCAGAATTTGTTGTCATCAAAGGTTATCCTAGTAGAGATCCCTAGTTAAGAAAATAAATTTATTATAGCATTAGCATTAATCTCTCTGAGGAGCATGGCACATTCTTATTCCTTCATTATCATCAAATAGTAGTTATTCCTTCAAAAATATTATTTCAGAAATATAACTCTCTATTTCCATGTTGGTTCTAGTTGTTCTAAAACTATGTTTAGATTCCAAGTTCATAAGATCATATTTAGTAATGCTATTGTTTATTTATATGTTATTTCTATTTACTTCAACATTCTCTCGAGATTCTGAATTCATATGAGCACTCTGTTGTTGGAGATCATCCATTATTTTTGTGGCAATCCCCATTGATTTACCGCTCTCTTAAAATTCCACATTCATAACATCAGTATGCCTAACCCATGCTAACAACAATATCTTAACCACACTTTTAAAATTATAAGTTAAAATGCTCAATTTTCTTGGCGCACTTATCGACTATATTCATGCTAAACTGAGAAATTTGTGTTTCTCACTAATAACCAACAACCACAATTTTTTTAATAGGAACTGTTAGGTCATTAAGTTTAGGATGATAGGTCAGTTCTAGTGTAAGACACTACTATTTATGAATAATTTCAAGTTCCTATACCAATGTATATTTCTTGTCAATATCTCCATTCTCTTCTACCATGCTCATTTTGGCGAAGTACATAGTTTCTACAAGCATCAACTGCATTTTCCTACACATTCAATATTAGTTCATTAGACTGCTATTTAAGATGAGGCTTCGAATCTGTGTTGACCGGTCGAGTTCCCAATAAAATAAGAACGAGATATTATTTCCCTCCTTATATGTTTAGACTTGATTATGAAGCTAAATACATTGCAACACTACAATTTATTTTCCAACAGAGTTGTACTATGCTAGTGTATTAACTATTTAGTGATCAAATTATTAATTGTCACAAGGCTCCTTTATCTTTACAAGTCTTCACTAGTCAATGATCACATGGATATATCTATTTGTTATAGCCCTCCATCACATGAGTTTAGATGTTTGTGGTGTCTTAGCCCTTCCAGCTTCAAATGTAAGACTAGGGAAAGGCTTGTAATCACCAATTTTTCCATCTTCCAATTGGTAGTTCTTCAATTTATCTCCCATAGGAATGAAAATAGGATTTTCATATAACGGAGCCTGAGATGGAGAGGAATATTCACATACAGTCCTTTGAGCATGATACAATCCTTCAAATGCTGAGGAAATCCTTCAAATCCAAGCCAGAGACAATCCTTATATCTTTATACTTGAACCACAACAAAAATTATAGATGCAATAGTTACACATTCCAATACACTCAACTACCACAAATATCATAAAGACCAATCATCATTCTCTTAACTGCTACAGTGTTTAAAATCTGCAAGGTCAATTCATACAATGTTTTTGAGAACAAGTGTACATAGACCAATTCAACTCGATCACTAGGACCAATCCACATACCAAACCTTGTCTAAAACATTATAACAAGTATATAACATAAGTGATAGGAGAATATGACTTGGTTACTACATTGATCCAACTTGGGTGTTATCAATATGCCACATGGATAAGTGAAATATTGCATATTAATTTATTACCAATTAAAAGCCTACTGGCCACTGGGAAAAAATAATACTTCACCTTGTGTATTTATAGATATTTGCTTTGGATTGCAATTCCAAAAGCCTTGGTATTTAGAAAGAAGATCTGAGTTTTATCAATCTAGACAACAAAGGATCGGTTTTGCAACTACCTACTCACCCTTGGAGGGTATAGAATCATGCGCAAAAGCACATATAACTTGCGAGAATATAACAAGAAATAAAACCAATTACCTTCAGATAGATCTTTTACATCTGAACAATCAATTCAATTATATAGTATCTTTTGTTTTGAAGGTGATGCTGCCCCTACAAGCCATATTGGAAGAAGTACATGTGGTACTACTGTTGTCGGGCAAACCGGCCAACAAACAGTAATCCAAAACTCGGCCTGCTTTCGCATGTGGGTGGCCAATTGAGGGCAACGAGATGCACATCCTCTTGGGGCTCAGAACTCTGGTGGGTGGCCTGAAAAGGAGACACCCTCACCATTGAACCACAACTCCATTGGAATTTATATGTTTTTTAAAATGAACCATAATAATATATAATAGAATGTGTTTCCTCTTATGAGGTCACATTTTTAAAATCAGAAGGGGTAGAGTATGCATGCCTTTGTAAACTTAGCAGTCAAATTGTTGCCTAGAAATGGATCCCTCATCCCACAAACAAGAGGGTCTCATACACCGAGGTCTCATACACCAATTTGGCGGTGTCTGACTTAACTATGACCTTAAAATTGGATAATAATAATAATAATAATATTTCTTAGAATGTACATACTAATAGATTTTTTTTCTTATTATACAACATATATGAGAGGCACTAAAATGTTGTTCAGCAAACTATTGGCGTGATCATGCCTCTGATCGGCCTTAACAACTGATTCACTTTGTATTGTGCTGGAATGAATCATTTTCTTGATGGAACAGTTCTATTTAACGTAAATAGATGATTCTAAGATGCTCCTCCACTACATTATCGACACTAGCATACCTCTAATGTCAAAAGTCTATAGAGTCCCCACACAGAGCCCAAAAAAAAAGAATATTCATAAGAAAATACCATGATTTAGTGGAATTGGTGAAATCATATTCAATTCCCTCTAATATCAGCACTAGCCAACTGTCGTTAACATATGGGTTGATAACACCCAAAGTGGATCAATGTAGTAACCAAGTCATATTCTCCTATCACTTCTGTTATATGCTTGTTATAATGTTTAGACCAGGTTTGGTATGTGGATTGGTCCTAGTGATAGATTGGAATTGGTCTATGTACACTTGTTCTTAGAAACATTGTATGAATCTTATGGAATTTGGTTTTTCCTCTTTTAAAGTTCCATTGAGTCATCCTTGGTTTGCAAGATTCATGGGAAACATATGAAATGGATTTCATAGTGGGATTTTTACTGAACATGTTATATTTGGTTCCTTATTTATTATAGTGCCACTAAATTATACTTTAAGCAATGATTTTTCCAACATCTAACAAAAAAAAGGATGGGTGGACGGATCCCTCCTCATAGGTTGTCACAGGATTTCTAAAAAATAGGGCCCTCAATTCCCAAATCTTCTCTATAAGAAATTCAATCAAAATTGCTAAAATTTTCGGTATTGCCATTGTTGAAGGTTCCTCAAGCTAAGTATCTGTTGGATTTGTGGTTACGATGCTTGTGAGGTTAATATTTTCACACTGGTGTTTTGTATTATTTTCAACCCTAGTGGAGGATGTTCTTATTGTGTGAATATTGTCGATATGAAACAATGTTGTATGGTAGTCGGTGTTATTAGGGTTATATATTATACCAACAGGGTTGATGGAAATGGGTACTAGTTAAAATATATCCTAAGTGACAATAATATTAGGTGACAAGAAAAATGTTAGAACTTTCAATTATTGTCACTCCGTAATTTTTTTGACCTTGTATGTGTACCTAAGTCTTTGATAAGTTAAATGAAGGGCATCCAGAACCAATTTGACAAGGACAATTATTTACTAGTGGTATTTGAAGGGAATAAATTGACAACAAATTTGTAGCAATGTGATTTGTTTACATATAAGAAGCTTGTCCAAGGATTGGTCGAATCATTTTCCTAATTTGGTTCTACAAGATGTTCATTTACTTCGGCCATTTTCTGTATAAGCATCTAATATAATGTTCAAATTTGTGGTTTTTCTTTCAAGCCTATTTATCATCAATTTGGGTCAATCTTCAGAAAAGATTTTCCCTGTTGCAAGGTTAATTTTTGCAATAGAGAACAGAATATATTTAATTCTGAAAGTTTCCCAATTTATTAGAGTTCATGCAATTGTAAGCAAAGATACACTTGGCACATTTATAAATCAAATTAAGACATCATTTTTTGAGCCTCGTCTTTTGATTCCTGCATTTATAAATGGTGATTTGAATGATCTAATTTTTTACCATATTACAAATTAGTTCATATTTTAAAATTTTTAAAGATCGCCATCGTTTTTCTGCCTATAAAAGAAGCATCCCTTTGTAATATTCTGACTATTTCTTTCTGCAACACGAATTCTCCAATGAAACATGTTGACAATGGTATTCCCGTGAATAACAAGGGAAAACAAAACAATGGTTGTATGTTTTGTCTGTTAGCAAGGATGGTTTTACGTATATGAGGAACAATTGTCCTGGGTTATAAATGAGATGCCATGATAAAATCAAGTCTAGGCCAATGAATATACTTCATTTATGCTTTACAAATTATTGTATATAAAAAGTTTTATGAGAACTCGGTGCTTAAATTCATTTTTATTCTTCCTTTTTGCAAGTTGACTTATTATTCTTCATTTTCATTCTTCCTTTCACTAGTCGAGTATGTTCCTACTTTTTGTTTAGACCAGGTTAACGACTACTCGTGTTTTTATTGTTACTTCTGGAGAGTTGTTAGTAATTTTTTCCTTTGATTTTTAAATCATTAAAAGCTAGTAAGTTGTTTTTCGTTGAATTCTTTGAATTTTGTATTATTTGCACTTAATTTCTTCAAAAATACTTAGTCTTTTAGTTTTAAATTTCAAACTTAAATTAAAGGAAGATCATATTTTGGACAGGTGATCTTCTGACTGACAGGTAATCTTCTGAGTTTCTCTCGAGTAATATCGTAATTTTTTACTTCTATATTTGATGTATCGTGAAAGGTATCTTAATTTTTGTCAGTAGTCTTCAGTTTGGACTATGTTATGAAATCAATACTGCAGTTGCAAATGCATGAAATCGTTAGACGATTCACTTTAGCTCATCCTACCTTAAAAACCGCTCTATTGAACATGGTTTTGGAAATTAACTGCGTTGTGAGAAATAGAGCAACTGGGTTTTTAAACCGCTCTGTTGAACATGGTTTTGGAAATTAACTGCGTTATGGAAAACCATGTTCAATAGAGTGATTTAAAAAACCAAAACCGCTCTATTGAACATGGTTTTGGAAATTAACTGCGTTGTTTCATTATAATTGTTCAAATTTAGAGAAAGATTTTATATTTTGGTGATTGTAACTGATGTTTATGTGTTGGGAAAGATTTAAAAAATATTCAGGTTTTTTTCTCCTTTGAACACATTTTGTTATTATTCACGATTTGGAAAAAAATTCATACGTGGTCATTCTTTTGTAGAATATCCACAAAATGCTATTTTGAAGGAGAGATAATGTTAGTTACATGAGGAAGAAATGTATTCAACATAAGTTTTTCCGAGTGTGTTCTTGAGGATCTTTTTTACTGGTACTCAAATACATAGTATTCAACATAATTCTTTGAAGGGTAAGGTCTTATAGATTTTTCACTTTCGCATGTATACTATTTCCCACGGTAAGTGCATTTCTCTTACTATAGAGATGATCCTAATCCGGAATATGAACCATAGAAAAAGATACCCATTAAATCAATCATGATAATACCAGTTACAGTACCTATCAACCAAAGGGGATCCTTCCAGTGATATCGGCCATTATCTTAACCTTTGTAATGGAGTTGCCTCAGTATTTTATTTACAGTTTTGGATTTCTGTTAAAAATGTTGTGATGTTTTGAGTTATGAAAATATATTCTACTTGGAAGAGGGAGCATCATAAATTTGTATATAGTTGTCAATATAATTGGTAGTTGATTGGAGTTTTGTTATTGATAATAAATATAATGCTGCTGATTTTGACCATGTTGATTATAGCTTCACGGAGTTGACATGAGTTCATAAAACACTTTACAAATTCAAACTATCACTTTTGAAAAAATTCTGTCAACTCATCTATGTTTTGTAACGAATTATGTTATTTTGACATTTTGTCTTCTTTATTTTTATAATTTTTTATTAAAATAACACTCATGTTTAAAGGATGTAGTTGAATGCAAGATGCATCTTATCTTCCAACTCATATAGTGATGGCGGGATCTGCCTGCAGTAATAACCAATCGATGGTCTGCCCGCCAGTGTTGTGGCCAAGGTCTCTACTGAGATCAGCGTTTTCTTTGGCTCCCTCTATTGTGGGTCGTAAGAAATTGACAGTAGATCCTAGAGTTTTTAGAGTATTGGTGTCCATGTTTTTTAGAGTATTGGGTAGTAAAAAATTGACAGTAGATCGTAGGGTATCTCAACTGTTGGTGTCCATGTTTTTGCAACTTCTTTCTGGTGATCAATAAGTCATGTTGGCTTATGGTATTCTAAAATAATATAGTTCTGAAAATTCAACTTGAAAATATACCCAGAAAAAATAATATTTCTGAAAATTCCATTTTGAAAATTCCACCTGGAAATATTCCCAAAGAAACAACACTTCTCAAAATTCCACCTCAGAATATATCCCAAAAACAACACTTGTGAAAATTCCACTAAAATTCTACCAGAAAATATACTTAAAAAAACAACACTTTTGAAAATTCCACGTGAAAATATACCCAAAAAAACAACACTTCTAAAAATTCCACCTAATACGAAAATTAGGCTTCAACATGTCCGAAGGAAACCAGGTCTATTGGCCATGTAAGTGCATTGAAAGTGATCCAAAACATGTACTTTCTTAGTTTCCTAGGAAGAGTATTTAGGTAGCTAATATCAAAGTTTACTGTTACTAACACTTACATAATGCAAAAGAAAGCTAACCGCTATTAAAAACTGAAAGAACTGTATCTAACTAATCTTCAAATGATTGGCTAGTCATCATTTGACTCCACTGAGATTGGATCTTTGACGCTTGAACCTGGGATGTCATCTTCTTGCATGGCCTTAATGATGATACCGGTCAAGTTGAGTGGGTTCATTTCCTGGATGCTTCTTTGATATCTGCCAATAATAAATACAAAATAATGAAGACCTACCAAGAAAAACATTCCACCTAAAAAAATATACCAAAAAAAAATTTACTTGGAAAAGGTAAAAAAAAATGTGTAATAGTGAGAACACTCCACTACCGTCTGTTATATGACTGCATGTACCTCCCCATATTCGTATCACTAACCTGTACCCCTGTAGATTCCGCTTCTGCCAATTATTCTTCATTCCTTCCTCCATTTCAGTCTCAAAATTCTGATCAGCGGGAGCTTGCATTTGCATAATAGAATTCTGAGCAGGATTAGGATTAGGATTAGGAATCCAGGAGCTCTTCTGATTTGCGTTGTTTGAAGCTGCATCTCCATTCTCGACAGGCAGCTGCAAGGCAGGAGTCTAGGTTTGTTCCTTGCATGTTCTTCCGAGTTCATTAAGAGGATTAGAACCGCGGGGAATTAGATGGCTTACCTGTGGAGGTGCCTGGAGCTGATCCATTCTAATTGTGTTATCACCATAATCAACACTAGCACCATGGCCATACTGCATCGGGGTAGATACTCCCTTTTCAGGCCCAACAGTATTGCCATGCTGCATCGGAGTAGATACTCCCTTTTCAGGCCCAACAATATTGCCACTGGGGGTAGCCCGATTATTCTGTGCTTTACCCATTGGTTTTAGCCTGCTACCCACTCTGTTGTGAACTTGAATATTTTGTACACTCGCTTTTTCTGACCACTCCTTTGCCATCTACTGCCACAGTCTTGTCAGTCCCCAACTTGACCTATGTCTGCATTGTGACATCCAAATTAGCAACCAAATCCTTGTTGCCTGTCATGTGGTTACTGCAACCACTGTCTAATAGCCAGACCTTATCAGACGGTGCATGCATGGTGTTGCATGCTAGAAACATAGAGTGAGTATTTTCTGTACTAACATTAGCTCTCTGATTGCCTTGATGTGCAATATTCTTCCTACAATCACGAGCATAATGACCAAATCTACTGCAGTAATAGCACTTTACCTTTGATTTGTGAGACCTTTGATTATTATGAAAGCTTCTGCTACTGCTGCTTCCACGTTGATGCTCATGATCATCTAGGCCATCTCTGTGACCGCCATAGTTGTTGCCTCGTCCTCTACCTCTCGATCGACTTCTTCCTCGACCTCTTGAAATATAGACTTGACTTTGGAAGGCTATTTCCAAAGTGGAATCCTTATTTCTGTCTATCCTTGCTTCATGCGATAGAAGGGATCCCATCAATTCATCAATTGTCAATTTTTCCAAGTCCTTTGCTTCTTCGATGGCTGCTACCACAACATCAAATTTGATAGACAGGGATGGAAGAACCTTCTCAATCACTGTTCGATCTTGAACATCTTCGCCATATATTTTTAACTGATTGACGATAGACATGACCCTATTCATGAAGGAATCAATGTCCTCTGTCTCCTTCATCTGCAGACTTTCAAAGTCTCTCCTGGTGTTCTGCAGTTTAACAATGTTAACTTTCGCCATACCTTGATAGCTTGTCGCCAGTGTGTCCCATGTCTCCTTTGCTGACGAGGTTATCATGATCTTCTAGAACACAGCGCGATCAACTCCTTGCTAGATAAGAAGCAACGCTTGTGCATTCTTTCGCTTATCTTTCTTCCATTGTTCCCTCTCTGCATTACTGAGGGCTCGTTCTTCTGCATCATCTTTAGGTTCTGCAAACCCATACTTAACATGATCCCAGACATCATGCGCTTTTAGCATGGTCTCCATCTTAATCGCATAAAGATTTTTTTTTATATAAAAGATTTATTATTAAAAAAAAAAGGGAGGACTTATTATAAAAGAACGCCTTTTGGGAACAATACAAACGCATTTTGAAAACAAAATTCACGTGCTCTGCACCCACGTCATTTTAAAACGTCAATCGATGTACCTCTTGAAAACGCTCACGGGCCTACTGTGTCGGCGTGTGCACTGCCGCCGCCCGTTTTTTTTTCCGCAACCCCGATAAAGGCAAGGCTGCGTTTTAGTTCCACACCCCCGACAAAGGTAAACTGCGTTCTAAACTGGAAATTGGGGTCCGCAGTTTCTTCTGAGAGAAGTGGCGGACGGGTCCGCAGGTGATGCACTAAATACATGCGAACTTCTCTGCGCGTCAAAAAAAAATTTGTGTAAAAAAAAAATATGGCTTTTTGCTTTTGGCCTCTTTTCACTGGCTTTGCGCGCCAACGAATCTCTGATCCTTCCTCAACTCGGATACCAATCTGTTGGAGAGATAGAGGATGCAATCATACAAATAACACGAATATTTCACACGAACAATGAACCGCTGCTCTTCAATTAATCACAAAACTCTCTTCATCTCTCTCTTGAAAACAATGAACCGGTGAAGGGTATTTAACCTAATTAGCATGCACACTGTCACTCATAACTGGACTTAATCAACTCGCTTAACTCACTGTCTAACTCGCTCACCAAATATAACTGAAACTCAACTCAACTAACTCCAGTTAACTATTTGTCTAACTTCTGCATAAGGAAGTAATTATATATTTTAACAGATAATACCAGTTACAGTACCTATCAACCAAAGGGGATCCTTCCAGTGATATCGGCCATTTATCTTAACCTTTGTAATGAAGTTGCCTCAGTGTTTTATTTACAGTTTTGGATTTCCGTTAAAAATGTAGTGATGTTTTGAGTTATGAAAATATATTCTACTTGGAAGAGGGAGTTCCATTAAAGCAAGTATTAGGAATATCTGATGGTTGCGCCGTAACAGGCCCTGTGCTGCCTTGAACTTGAATATTCTGTACACTTGCTTCTTGCAGTGACTTAATTCCCTGGTAATGGCTAGTGCCAATTTGAGATTGAGGACTGGACATTGGCTACATCATTCTAGAAGAATTCCGAAATTGGCCATATCCGTTTAATTGGGGTTGACCACCAGGAAATCCATTTAAGTCATTGTTAGGAATTGGTAGATCTGAACGATGCGCTGCCATAGGACCTGGTTTGGGTGTGGGTGTTGTAGTACTGGGTGTGGAAGTATGAAGATTTGAAGAATACTTTGCTGTATTAGGAATATCTGATCGTTGCGCCGTAAAAGGCGATGTGCTGCTTTGAATGGGTGTGAGTTTGGGCGTGCCAAAAGTATGAGGATTTGAAGACGAATACCTTGCTGTACTCCCTCCTAGTCCTCCTGTGGGTGTGGATGTAGGAGTAGTCCCTCTTCCTAGTCCAACTGTGGGCGTACTCCCTCCTAGGTGTGACGCCTTGTGGGTTCGGTGAAAACTCTGAAGTAGAATATGGATCGGTGATGAGTATCCCGTGGTACCTGTAGCGGCAGACTGTCTTAGAGCAATGGCAAGTTTTGCCTCATCCAATAACCATTGTATAACTTTTTCGCTTTCTTGGAAGCCGAACAAATTTCTCAGCATTATAAAGTCCTTGGATACCATTGACAATATCCAATCAATTAGTTATTAGTTAATTTAAGGATGGTTGTGTAAAATTTATTTTAAATTTAGGAGGTAATTTTATAATTATTAAAAATTGATATTTATATTTTCTTATTGTTCATATAAAGGTGATGGGACTAAAGAGTTTTGGTGGTAAGGTTTATTTTTGAATATTTCTAAAAACATAAATAATGGTTTTAAAGAAATAAATTTATTTGTTTGTTGTTATTTAATTTGAGGTTGAGAGGGACTATAATGCAAAATAATATAATCAATGTATATAATGTTACAATAAATGAATTCTAGTAATTCATGCTTTGTACGTTACGACTTTTGATGTTGTGCATCTAACCATCTCATTGTTAGAGAGATTCACTTTAGAAAAAAATCAAATCAATAACTAGCGTAAATCTATCAAGGAGAGAGAGGGATCAAATCTCTAGAGGTGCAAACCCCTTTTTCAAGTCTAAAACTTGAGGAAATGTTTGCACTTGGAAAAACTTGATGCCTCTAGGTGCTTGATAGATATGGTGTTAAGATGGATCTAGGTTGGTTTTTTACACATTTACAAATAGATTCTTGAAATCACTTTGTTTCAGACGCACGCAAAGTTTTACCCAAAGGAGAAATTAAATCATTCTAATTTGGTGGTGTTTCACCAAAGCCATAAATAAAATCATTCTAATTTGGTAAGAGTGATTCATTACACATGATCCCATCTATGGAGTAGAAGTAGATGAAAAGGTAAAAACAAAAGGGTAGAAAAATAATAAAATGCACAAGAAAATGAAATCAAACCTAAAAATCTATCACATTTCTTACTATGAAATCGGTAAATACAAAGGGGTAGAAAAAAAAGAAAATGAAATCAAACTTAAAAATCTATCACATTTCTTACTATGAAATCCTTTCCACCAAATATTATTTTCCACAATCCTCTTATAAATATTATTTCACTCTTCGCATTGTCACAGATATGCTTACTCACAAATACAATTCGACATTTTATTTGTGTTAAATCTATATATTTAGGGAGAGAATTTATTTTTCTATAGGGTAGTCATTAGATTAGTTAGATTAAAAATTAAATTTTAAATCTTAAACATTACTTTTACATTTAAATTTAGTCAATGCATGATGCATGTACTGTACTCAAATACAAATGTTAAATGTTAAACATTACTTTTACATTAACATTTACGTTTACTTGAGATAGTTAATGCATGTACTTTACTCAAATACAAACCTCTCAGATCCAAATTTATGAAATTTAATAACATTAACATTACGAGCATAGATCCATGTTAACTCCGGATCTATCAAATACAATCCTCTCATCCAAATTTATGAAATTTAATAACATTAATATTGCAAACATAGATCCATGTTAACTCGGGATCTATCAAGCCGATAGAGGGACCAAATCTCTAGAGGTTCAAACCTCTTATTTGAGTGAAAAACTTGAGAAAAGGTTTTCACCTCGAAAAATTTGATCCCCTTTATAGATCAGGAGTTAATATGGAGGATCTATCAAGCCGAGAGAGGGATCAAATCTCGGGGATTTATCGATCGCGAGTAAAGATAGATCCACGCTAGTTTTTACACATTTAGGAAAAAAATCTAGTTTTTACACGCGAGTAAAGAATTTGCGAGTCACCTTCTATTTCAATGGGGAAGTATTTATGGTGATGAGCCAGACGCATTCCCTTCCATAATCCTTCCAACTCCAAGGAATTGTTGGTATCCCACCCTATGGATCCGTAATAGATGATCATAGGATTACCTCGGTGGTCTCTGAAGATTCCCCCATACCCCGCGTCACCCGAATTGCCTTTGGAGGCTCCATCAAAATTCAGCTTCAGAATGCCAGCTCGGGAGGGCCCCATTAATGAACCCATAACCAAAATAAAATAAAAAAAGTTAAAAGGTTGGTTAGTTGAAGTCATGTGCAATATTTCATAGGGTTCAGACCATAGTTATTTAAGTGGACCATGGAATGAAAATTAAAATCAAACGTCCATATGAATGCGTATTAATTTGAATGTTTTGTGTAAACAAAACCAATGTTTATAAATTTGGGTTTCGTGTGGTTGAGTAAAATTTATTTATAATTAAAATATAATATTATAATTATTAGAAACATATGTTTTTATTTGTTCATATCAAGGTGATGGGAATAAAGAGTTTGGGTGGTGAGCCATTATTTTTTACTATTGGTAAAAACATACACAATGATTTTAAAACTAATTTTTTTATTTGAAAACTATTTTTTTATTTATTTGTTTGTTATTAGTTAATTTAAGGATGGTTGTGTAAAATTTATTTTAAATTTAGGAGGTAATTTTATAATTATTAAAAATTCATATTTATATTTTCTTATTGTTCATATAAAGGTGATGGGACTAAAGAGTTTTGGTGGTAAGGTTTATTTTTGAATATTTCTAAAAACATAAATAATGGTTTTAGAGAAATAAATTTATTTGTTTGTTGTTATTTAATTTGAGGTTGAGAGGGCTTATAATGCAAAATAATATAATCAATGTATATAATGTTACAATAAATGAATTCTAGTAATCCATGCTTTGTACGTTACGAATTTTGATGTTGTGCATCTAACCATCTCATTGTTAGAGAGATCCACTTTAGAAAAAAATCAAATCAATAACCAGCTTAAATCTATCAAGGAGAGAGAGGGATCAAATCTCTAGAGGTGCAAACCCCTTTTTCAAGTCTAAAACTTGAGGAAATGTTTGCACTTGGAAAAACTTGATGCCTCTAGGTGCTTGATAGATATGGTGTTAAGATGGATCTAGGTTGGTTTTTTACACATTTACAAATATATTCTTGAAATCACTTTGTTTCAGAGGCAGGCAAAGTTTTACCCAAAGGAGAAATTAAATCATTCTAATTTGGTGGTGTTTCACCAAAGCCATAAATTAAATCTTTCTAATTTGGTAAGAGTGATTCATTACACATGATCCCATCTATGGAGTAGAAGTAGATGAAAAGGTAAAAACAAAAGGGTAGAAAAATAATAAAATGCAGGAGAAAATGAAATCAAACCTAAAAATCTATCACATTTCTTACTATGAAATCGGTAAATACAAAGGGGTAGAAAAAAAAATTAAACTGCAGGAGAAAATGAAATCAAACCTAAAAATCTATCACATTTCTTACTATGAAATCCTTTCCACCAAATATTATTTTCCACAATCCTCTTATAAATATTATTTCACTCTTCGCATTGTCACAGATATGCTTCCTCACAAATACAATTCGACATTTTATTTGTGTTAAATCTATATATTTAGGGAGAGAATTTATTTTTCTATAGGGTCGTCATTAGATTAATTAGATTAAAAATTAAATTTTAAATCTTAAACATTACTTTTACATTTAAATTTAGTCAATGCATGATGCATGTATTGTACTCAAATACAAATGTTAAATGTTAAACATTACTTTTACATTAACATTTACCTTTACTTCAGATAGTTAATGCATGTACTGTACTCAAATACAAACCTCTCAGATCCAAATTTATGAAATTTAATAGCATTAACATTACGAGCATAGATCCATGTTAACTCCGAATCTATCAAATACAATCCTCTCATCCAAATTTATGAAATTTAATAACATTAATATTACAAACATAGATCCATGTTAACTCGGGATCTATCAAGCCGATAGAGGGATCAAATCTCTAGAGGTTCAAACCTGTTCTTTGAGTGAAAAACTTGAGGAAAGGTTTTCACCTCGAAAAATTTGATCCCCTTTATAGATCAGGAGTTAATATGGAGGATCTATCAAGACAAGACATAAATTGAATCATTCTACTTTGTTGGTCTTGTGCCCAAGGGAGCAATTAAATCATTCTAATTTGTTGGTAAGAGTGATTTGAAAATGTAAAAAAAATGTAGAAAAAAAAAAACTCATGAGAAAACCAAATCAAACCTAAAGATCTATGGCGATTCCTACTGTGAAAATATGAATCATTCTACTTTGTTGGTCTTGTGCCCAAGGAAGCAATTAAATCATTCTAATTTGATGGTAAGAGTGATTTGAAAATGTAAAAAAAATGTAGAAAAAAAAAACTCATGAGAAAACCAAATCAAACCTAAAGATCTATGGCGATTCCTACTGTGAAAATATTTCACACAAATAGTATTTTCCACTCGGTCGATCTACTAAAACCCTTTCTCACAAATATTAAGATCTCCCACAATCCTTTCACTCTTCGCACTACAATTAGATTTATATATATTGGAGAGAAGTGTTTTTTCATTAGGGCCGACATTAGATTAATTAGATTAATTTTTAAATATTAAATGTTAAACATTACTTTTACATTTAGGTTTACGTGTTTACCTAAGATAGTCAATGCATGTAATTGACTCAAATACAAACTTTCGAGATCTAAATTTATTAAATTTAATAATATTAATATTATAATATATTAATATGAATATTAAAATTTAATAATAATATTAGTATTAATATTTTAATACAAATATTAAGGTATTTTGCCCTTAGGCTTCACCTAAATTTCTAAGTGTTTGTAAATATAAAGAGGAGTATGGAGTAATTATAAAAATATGTTTGATTTTTTACCGTACTTATTTTATTTGCCATGGTATTTTGCCCATAGACT
Organism: Pinus albicaulis; assembly: GCA_034641835.2. Classification (NCBI taxonomy): domain Eukaryota; kingdom Viridiplantae; phylum Streptophyta; class Pinopsida; order Pinales; family Pinaceae; genus Pinus; species Pinus albicaulis. The sequence goes on along the minus strand of CM076570.1, from coordinate 695,446,451 downwards.
TAGTATATACTTAGATGTTGATTTCTAATCAAATTAGTTATATTTTTATGTATTTACCATACCTCTATATACTTCTTTTATATTTATTTATTTACCATACCTCTTTTATAAATATGGTATTTGGCTGATAGTATTTAGCCCATGGTATTAATAATAGTTTGTCTCATGGTATTTAGCCATGGTATTTGGCCCATAGCCTTCACCTAAATAAAACCTCATTTTTCAATTTTAATAAATATAAAGATGTTAATGGAGTAAATATAAAAAGAGTTTTTATTTATTTACTATACTTCTAGTGTATCTACATTTTTATTTATTTACCATAGCTATTTACCATAACTCTTTTTTGAGTGTTCATAAATATACTCTAGCATTTCAAATGTTTACTTACATTATGACTTGTACTGTGACACAAATGTTTACATTACATTTCTCACATTACATCTACACATGTACCCTATACTGGGCTTCTAGGCGCAATAATATATTAATATGAATATTATAATTAATAATAATATTAGTATTAATCTTTTAATATTAATATTAGGGTATTTGGCCCTTAGGCTTCACCTAACTAAAACATTCTTTCTAAGTGTTATTAAATATAAAGAGGAGTTTGGAGTAAATTTAAAAAGAGGTTTTATTTTTTACCATACCTTTCTTTTATTTATATTTATATTTATTTACCATACCTCTTTTATTTACCATGGAATTTGGCCCATAGGCTTGGTATATACTTAGATGTTTTTTTTCGAAGTAAGAGTAATTATATTAGTAAAACATATATTACAGCGAGGCCAAGGCCTCACTAGTGCAGGCCATCAGTGGTGGCACCAGTCCAGCAAAATAACAAAAATTGAGCTGCCTGCATGGGGAAACCAACCCATGTAAGGTTTGTAATGCTGCCTCTATGGAGGAAACAAGCTACATCATGACATAGACTAATACATCACAAAATAGCAAAAATAACAAGAGAACTGGAAAAAATTACTTGGTTAAGGCCTCCAGAACTAAAGACCATAGTCATCCGAGGGAGGCTCTTCTTCAATCCAGCATCAATATCCATCATCATCATCCGCTAAGGGGCCACATTGAGTTGCTTCCGCACCTACACCGCCTCCACCTTCCTTTTTGCCTTTGTCCTGTAGGTGGCCCGAGCTACATTCGGCCATCTTGCAAGAAGTACCCCTTTCTAAAGCTTGAGGAGGTTGCACAATGTCAGAGGGACCAGGCATGTTACTCGGGCGTGCAGGTGAGGAGGGGCCAGGGATCACCTCAGGGATTTCACGAAAGGAAACCGTGACAGTTGCCACAACAAGAGGGCGGGTGGTGCTGCACTAGAAGTGGAAATGAGCAGTGGTCGGGCTGTGCAGAGAGACGGAGGTTGCGGGACAAGAGAGAGGAGGCGCCATGTATTAAAAAGCAGTGCGCCTGGGGGAGGGGTGGCCGGACAACCACGCCTGCTACGTATGTCGGGGCAGCGACCCTGAAGATGCTCATGAGAAGATGAAGAGGAGCTGGAAGTGGAAGAGCAACGACGGCCAGAAGAGCATACCCTGGAACTGCCTCTTCGGCATCTCAAGCAATGCCTGAGCCATGGCATATCTACCCGCAGGGAGAGGGAGTTGATAGAATTGGCAGCGATGGACGAAGAGGCAGAGGGAGAATTGAGCTTGGAAGGGGAGGAGGATACCAGAGGACAGGAAGGGCTCTGAGAATAATGGAAGCCAGGGAGGAATTCCACACAGCAGCCCAGGTTGCATCGCCGGCGGAGGGAGGTGCGAGAGCTGGGTGCCTCAGCCTCCGGGGAGCAACCAAATCATACAGGTGGAAATAGAGACGGCATAGAAACCACTAGACAGAGATGAGGCAACCACTGTAAGCAAAGCGCAAAGGCGAGGTGTTGACGAGAAGAACTAAAGGGTAAAATTTTGAAATGATGGTGGCCTCGACACCTGCAACAGCATAAATTCCACACAGCGTGACGGCCTTGAGTTTTAATGGCATGGAGGCACCATAAATGAGGCCTGCGGGTGGCCATGTGGCCTTGCCACACGTCGTCCCACAGGCCCATCTCCGTATGCTCACACCTTGACACCCGCATCCGGGGAGTTGTTATCTTGATGCACCAGCATAGTGCAATCCTGTATGAGTTTGCTATCATTAAGACTGGAGAGAGGCCCTACCATTAGAGCTTGAGAGCTCGTGACTCTTTTGTTTAGCAGTAGATCGACCACCCTGTTGCTCGTTCTTCTGACATGCTTGAGGAAAATGGCTCTGTGACGTTGCATCCATTTAGCTATAAGTTCCAGCCTAGCCACGAGTCTCCAACTGTCTGCCACTTTTGAGGAAGGGGTGCCCATGAGAGGCTAATTGACCATCTTGATAAGAATTTGCGAGTCACCTTCTATTTTAATGGGGAAGTATTTATGGTGATGAGCCAGACGCATTCCCTTCCATAATCCTTCCAACTCCAAGGAATTGTTGGTATCCCACCCTATGGTTCCGTAATAGATGATCATAGGATTACCTCGGTGGTCTCTGAAGATTCCCCCATACCCCGCGTCACCGGGATTGCCTTTGGAGGCTCCATCAAAATTCAGCTTCAGAATGCTAGCTGAGGGAGGGTCCCATTGATGAACCCATAACCAAAATAAAATAAAAAAAGTTAAAAGGTTGGTTAGTTGAAGTCATGTGCAATATTTCATAGGGTTTAGACCATAGTTATTTAAGTGGACCATGGAATGAAAATTAAAATCAAACGTCCATATGAATGCGTATTAATTTGAATGTTTTGTGTAAACAAAACCAATGTTTATAAATTTGGGTTTCGTGTGGTTGAGTAAAATTTATTTATAATTAAAATATAATATTATAATTATTAGAAACATATGTTTTTATTTGTTCATATCAAGGTGATGGGAATAAAGAGTTTGGGTGGTGAGCCATTATTTTTTACTATCGGTAAAAAAACATACACAATGATTTTAAAACTATTTATTTATTTATTTGTTTGTTATTAGTTAATTTAAGGATGGTTGTGTAAAATTTATTTTAAATTTAGGAGGTAATTTTATAGTTATTAAAAATTGATATTTATATTTTCTTATTGTTCATATAAAGGTGATGGGACTAAAGAGTTTTGGTGGTAAGGTTTATTTTTGAATATTTCTAAAAACATAAACAATGGTTTTAAAGAAATAAATTTATTTGTTTGTTGTTATTTAATTTGAGGTTGAGAGGGCTTATAATGCAAAATAATATAATCAATGTATATAATGTTACAATAAATGAATTCTAGTAATCCATGCTTTGTACGTTACGACTTTTGATGTTGTGCATCTAACCATCTCATTGTTAGAGAGATCCACTTTAGAAAAAAATCAAATCAATAACTAGCGTAAATCTATCAAGGAGAGAGAGCGATGAAATCTCTAGAGGTGCAAACCCATTTTTCAAGTGTAAAACTTGAGGAAATGTTTACACTTGGAAAAACTTGATGCCTCTAGGTGCTTGATAGATATGGTGTTAAGATGGATCTAGGTTGGTTTTTTAGACATTTACAAATAGATTCTTGAAATCACTTTGTTTCAGAGGCAGGCAAAGTTTTACCCAAAGGAGAAATTAAATCATTCTAATTTGGTGGTGTTTCACCAAAGCCATAAATTAAATCTTTCTAATTTGGTAAGAGTGAGCATAGATCCATGTTAACTCCGAATCTATCAAATACAATCCTCTCATCCAAATTTATGAAATTTAATAACATTAATATTACAAACATAGATCCATGTTAACTCGGGATCTATCAAGCAGATAGAGGGATCAAATCTCTAGAGGTTCAAACCTGTTCTTTGAGTGCAAAAATTGAGGAAAGGTTTTCACCTCGAAAAATTTGATCCCCTTTATAGATCAGGAGTTAATATGGAGGATCTATCAAGCCAAGACAGAAATTGAATCATTCTACTTTGTTGGTCTTGTGCCCGAGGGAGCAATTAAATCATTCTAATTTGATGGTAAGAGTGATTTGAAAATGTAAAAAAAATGTAGAAAAAAAAAACTCATGAGAAAACCAAATCAAACCTAAAGATCTATGGCGATTCTTACTGTGAAAATATTTCACACAAATAGTATTTTCCACTAGGTGGATCTACTAAAACCCTTTCTCACAAATATTAAGATCTCCCACAATCCTTTCACTCTTCGCACTACAATTCGAGACTTTATTTGTGTTAGATTTATATATATTGGAGAGAAGTGCTTTTTCATTAGGGCCGACATTAGATTAATTAGATTAATTTTTAAATATTAAATGTTAAACATTACTTTTACATTTAGGTTTACGTGTTTACCTAAGATAGTCAATGCATGTAATTCACTCAAATACAAACTTTCGAGATCTAAATTTATTAAATTTAATAATATTAATATTATAATATATTAATATGAATATTAAAATTTAATAATTATATTAGTATTAATATTTTAATACAAATATTAAGGTATTTTTCCCTTAGGCTTCACCTAAATTTCTAAGTGTTTGTAAATATAAAGAGGAGTATGGAGTAATTATAAAAATATGTTTGATTTTTTACCGTACTTATTTTATTTACCATGGTATTTTGCCCATAGACTTAGTATATACTTAGATGTTGATTTCTAATCAAATTAGTTATATTTTTATGTATTTACCATACCTCTATATACTTCTTTTATATTTATTTATTTACCATACCTCTTTTATAAATATGGTATTTGGCTCATAGTATTTAGCCCATGGTATTAATAATAGTTTGTCTCATGGTATTTAGCCATGGTATTTGGCCCATAGCCTTCACCTAAATAAAACTTCCTTTTTCAATTTTAATAAATATAAAGATGTTAATGGAGTAAAAATAAAAAGAGTTTTTATTTATTTACTATACTTCTAGTGTATTTACATTTTTATTTATTTAGCATAGCTATTTACCATAACTCTTTTTTGAGTGTTCATAAATATACTCTGGAATTTCAAATGTTTACTTACATTATGACTTGTACTATGACGCAAATGTTTACATTACATTTCTCACATTACATCTACACATGTACCCTATACTGGGCTTCTAGGCGCAATAATATATTAATATGAATATTATAATTAATAATAATATTAGTATTAATATTTTAATATTAATATTAGGGTATTTGGCCCTTAGGCTTCACCTAACTAAAACATTTTTTCTAAGTGTTCTTAAATATAAAGAGGAGTTTGGAGTAAATTTAAAAAGAGGTTTTATTTTTTACCATACCTTTCTTTTATTTATATTTATATTTATTTACCATAACTCTTTTATTTACCATGGCATTTGGCCCATAGGCTTGGTATATACTTAGATGTTTTTTTTTTTTCTAAGTAAGAGTAATTATATTAGTAAAACATATATTACAGCGAGGCCAAGGCCTCACTAGTGCAGGCCATCAGTCGTGGCACCAATCCAGCAAAATAACAAAAATCGAGCTGCCTGCATGGGGAAACCAACCCATGTAAGGTTTGTAATGCTGCCTCTATGGAGGAAACAAGCTACATCATGACATAGACTAATACATCCCAAAATAGCAAAAATAACAAGAGAACTGGAAAAAATTACTTGGTTAAGGCCTGCAGAACTAAAGACCATAGTCATCTGAGGGAGGCTCTTCTTCAATCCAGCACCAATATCAATCATCATCATCCGGTAAGGGGCCACATTGAGTTTCGTCTGCACCTACACCACCTCCACCTTCCTGTTTGCCTTTTTCCTGTAGGTGGCTCGAGCTGCATTCGGTCATCTTGCAAGAAGTACACCTTTCTGAAGCTTGAGGAGGTTGCACAATGTCAGAGGGACCAGGCATGTTACTCGAACGTGCAGGTGAGGAGGGGCCAGGGATCACCTCAGGGATTTCACGAAAGGAAACTGTGACATTCGCCACAACAAGAGGGCAGGTGGTGCTGCACTGGAAGTGGAAATGAGCAGTGGTCGGGCTGTGCAGAGAGGTGGAGGTTTCGGGACGAGGGAGAGGAGGCACCATGTATTCAAAATCAGTGCGCCTGGGGGAGGAGGTGGCCCGACAACCACGCATGCTACATATGTCGGGGCAACGACCCTGAAGATGCTCATGAGAAGAGGACGAGGATCTGGAAGTGGAAGAGAAACGCCGGCCAGAAGAGCGTACCCTGGAACTGCCTCTTCCGCATCTCAAGAAATGCCTTAGCCATGGCATATCTACACGCAGCGAGAGGGATTTGACAGAATTGGCAGCGGTGGATGAAGAGACAGACGGCGAATTGAGCTTGAAAGGGGGGGAGGATAGTAGAGGATAGGAAGGGCTCTGAAAATAATGGAAGCCAGGGAGGAATTCAACACAGCAGCCCAGGTTGCATCGCCGGTCGAGGGAGATGCGAGAGATGGGTGCCTTAGGCTCTGGGGAGCAACCAAATCAGACAGGCGGAAATAGAGACGACATAGAAACCACTAGACAGAGCTAAGGCAACCACTGTAACCAAAGCACAGATGCGAGGAGCTGAGGAGAAGAACTAGAGGGCGGAATTTTGAAATGATGGTTTCCTCGACACCCGCAACACCATAAATGATGCACAGGGTGACGGCCTTGTGTTTTAATGGCGTGGAGGCACCATAAGTGAGGCTTGCGGGTGGCCATGTGGCCTTTCCACACGTCGTCCTGCAGGCCTATCTTCGTATGCTCACACCTTGACACCCGCATTCAGGCAGTTGTTATCTTGATGCACCAGCATAGTGCAATCCTGTATGAGTTTGCTATCATTGAGACTGCAGAGAGGCCCTGCCATTAGAGCTTGAGAGCTCGTGACTCTTTTGTTTACCAGTAGATCGACCACCTTGTTGCTCATTCTTCTGACATGCTTGAGGAAAATGGCTCTGTAACGTTACATCCATTCAGGTATAAGTTCCAGCCTAGCCATGAGTCTCCAACTGTCTGCCACTTCTGAGGAAGGGGTGCCCATGAGAAGCTGATTGACCATCTTGATAAGAATTGGCGAGTCACCTTCTATTTCAACGGGGAAGTATTTATGGTGATGAGCCAGATGCATTCCCTGCCATAATCCTTCCAACTCCAAGGAATTGTTGGTATCCCACCCTATGGATCCGTAATAGATGATCATAGGATTACCTCGATGGTCTCTGAAGATTCCCCCATACCCCGCGTCACCCGGATTGCCTTTGGAGGCTCCATCCAAATTCAGCTTCAGAATTCCAGCTGGGGGAGGGTCCCAATTGCATGGAGTAACTGTCTAGATCCCGTGGGGTTGGGTAGGTAGGGAACAGGGTGTGAGCTCAAGATGATAGTTGTCCAATATGGATCTTTTGATGGGCTACGCTGGAAATTCATCTTGTTGCCATTGCTAGAGCGCCGAGGTTTCCTAAAGATTGTTGTAGAGATTGTTCTAAAGGATTTCTTGTGGAGTGCATTGGTTCTTGTAGATCTGCTTATTTTGTTCCTTCCAAAGAGTCCAGAGGGTAAGTCCCAGAATAAGCCTCCAAAGAGAATTACGGAGAGTGAAACTGTAAGGATCGGCAGGGCAGTTGTGAATGGTAGAATTCAAGTCCCCAAGACCTCTGCCTTCTCTTCTGCATCTAAGGCTTATGTTCTCCTAGAAGAAATCGGCCAGTGGGCAGTTGACCATGAGATGTTGGATTGTTTCCTCTTGATTGTTGCAGTTGGGGCATTTTGACGGTCCTACAAAATCCCTTTTGATCAGATTATCCCAGGCGAGGATTCTCCTGTGACAGAGAAGCCACATAAATGTGGAGACCTTGGGCCAAAGGTGTGAGGACCAGAGATTCTTCTAGATGGAATTGATGGGGTCTTGATTTTTAGTTAGCAGAGCGTAGGCCTCTTGGGTAGTGAATTTTCCCCTCGATGTGTAGCCCCATCGAAGGATATCCTGGTTCTTTGAGTGTCTGATTTTCCTGCAGGTCAACTCAGCATCAAGGGATATGTGAGCATGCTCTTGCTACTGGTTCAGGTAGAGGGCTACTGATTTCCACTGCCTGAAGCCTTGAATAGGAATCTCCTCCCAAAAGTGATGAACAGTGGCTTCTAGGGGGTTGATCATATCTAGCTGAAGCTTCGGGGTGATGGTGGTGAGCAATCTAGGGCATTGCCGCCATGAGTCTATCTAGAAGCGGGCTATGTGACCATCACAAATTTCCCAAAACTATGCTCTTGGATTAAGATGCGATGTTGTTTGGCAGCGTTCCAGATCTGAGAGCCTGCATCTACTGAGGTTAGCTGAATGATATCTATCGTTGATCTATGGTTGGCATATTTAGCTGTCCAGAGCATCGCCCAGGGGCTATGTGGTGCAGATAACCATTATCACCAAATCTTGGCTCCAATGATAGCATTGTTGTGATAAGGATCACGAAGCCCTAGCCCGCTAGCATTTTTAGGCTTGAAAATTGTCGTCCACTTAACTAAAGCCCATTTTATGTCCTGTCAGGAGGCACCCCAAAGGAAGTTGCACTGAAGGGACTTGATTTGTTTAAGAACCCATTTTGGGGCGGCGAGCACAGAGAATAGGTAAAGAGGCATGGACTGTAAGACCGACTTGACAAGGATAAGTCGACTAGCCAAGTTGAGGGAACGAAATGTCCAGGAGGATAATCTGGCTTCAAGTTTTTCAAGGAGGGAATGCCAGGAGGAATGTTTGAGGGAAGAGTCAATAAATGGGGCACCCAGGTATTTGGCAGGAATCTTAGCAATGTTGAACCCAAGGATCCTGGAAATGTTGTTTTGGATGGGGAGCGTAATATTGAAGAAGAAGATTTGAGATTTAGGGACATTGACCGAAGTACAAGAGGCTTTTGAAAACGTATCAAGGATGGCTTTGAAGGAGTAGGCTTCTTGGACTAAAGGATGCCCGAAGAACATATTGTCATCAAAAAATTGCTGGTGGGTAATAGCTGAGGATCCATGAACAAAAATACCTCAAAGCTACTGAGAGAGAAGAGCTTGTTTGATAAAATGACCTAGACCTTCGGCCATTAAGACAAAGAGGAAAGGAGAAAGAGGGTCTCCTTGATGAATGCCACAGGATTGGGAGAAGGGATGAGAGGGGAAGCCATTAACAAGAATGGAGTAGAATGAGGAAGATATTAGACTCATGACCCATTTGATCCAGGTGGGGCTGAAACCATAGGCTGCTACCATTTGTTGAATGTATCTCCAGCTGAGCTTGTCAAAAGATTTTGATAGGTCATATTTTAAGACCATACCTGGCTTTTTGGTTTGTTTCAAAGATTGGATGACTTCATGAGTGAGAATAATTCCATCTAGAATTTGGCATCCCTCCATGTACCTTGTTTTCTCTGGAGAGATGAGCAAAGGAAGCAGCGCCTTGAGTCTGTTGCCTATGACCTTGGAAATGATTTTGTAGATTACATTGCAGAGGGCAATTGGCCGAAATTTTTCAGGAGTAGCTGTCTGATCCTCTTTGGGGAGGAGCGCTATGAAAGTGGCATTAAGGGATTGGAGAAGCCATTGAATAGTTATGGACTCCTCGACCAATTGCCAGACATCATTTTTTATCAGGTCACAGAAGTGATGAAAGAAGTTATAGGTGAAGCCATCTGGTCCTGGAGCCTTTCCCTCTTTGCTTTGGGCAACTGCATGTTCCACTTCCAGAAGAGAGACTAGATGGAGTAATAGTTGATTATGTTCGTCCTTGATGAGTTTTGGAATGTATTGCAGAACTTTGTTAATGGTCTGCTATCTGTCAACTTGATTCTCTTGAAGAACTGATTCGAAATGATCAACAAGTTCCTTTTCTATGGCCCGGTGTTCTTCCAATATTTCTCCTCTCTGATTTTGGAGAAATCTTATATTATTGTGCATCCTATGTTGAATGGTAGAACGATGAAATAACTTGGTGTTTTTCTCCCCTTCCTTTAGCCATCATATTCTGGATTTTTTCTTCCAGAGTACCTCTTCTTGCTGCCTTCTTTCATCTAGTTGTTTGAGGAGACTTTGTTCTTTCGAAAAAAGCATCTCAGTGGGTCCCTCTTGGAAGATGCATAGCTAAAGCTCTGCCATTTCACTCTCAAGGATCTTTTGCTGGTGGAAAATGTTCCCAAAGGTGGACTCATTCCAACTTTTGATGTGGTTCTTAAGATCCTTGAGATGTTGCTGAAATTGGAACATCTTAAAGCCTGCTGGAGGAGTGAAGGCCTGCCAAGTTGACTTGACCATTTCCTTGAAGCCTGGGTGAGTGAGCCAAAAGGCTTCGAAGTGGAAAGGTATTTTGGTGGTGTCTCCTGGTCTGGTCCATTGGAGAGAGATGGGCCAATGGTTAGACCCAGAAATGGGTAGGATAGATGCCTGAAAATCTCCCCCGATATGAATGGCATTATCAGAAAGGAGAAAATGATCCAACTTGGAGGCAATCTGCTATGAGCCAGAGCGTTTGTTATTCCAGGTATGAGTGACATTGGCGAAGGGAAGGTCTATCAGCCAATTTTGTTGTATAAAGCTCTCGAAATTTAGGCAGTCCGATTCTAGCTTTGCGCGTCCTCCTCTTTTCTCATCCAAGGTAGTGATGATATTGAAGTCTTCGCCCATGATCCAAAGAGGAGAGTCCTGTTGAAGTTGAGTTGTTATATCATATTAAGTAGAGATATTTTCTGTGAGAGATCCTAAGGAAAGTAAACATTGGAAAGATGTCCGTGCAGGTTGGTTCCAAGTATGTGGAATGCTTCTTGGATTAAGTTGTGTGCTGCATGTGCATCACTTATTGAAACAGCCTGCAGATCCCATAAGAGACTTACTTATTGAATCAATAGATTGCAACCATTCAAAGTCATCGTGGAAGAGACTTACCGAGTCTGTAAGGGCTTTTTCCAAGTGCATGGAGACAAAAATTCGAGCGTATGAGGTGTAGCGCCTGAGCTTGGTATCTTCTGAAATATTTATAAAGTCTCCAAGGCCATTGCCAATATCTCTTAAGGATTCTTCGTCCCAGTATTCTAGAGGTAATGAGTATAGCCTAATATAGACTGGTGCCCAATTGAAGTCTTCTTTTTCCAGATTGAATCGCTCTATCCAATCCCGAAGGTAGAGCCTAGATGAGTTGAAAAAGTAGGGACCCCCATCCAAAATGCAATTCCTGTCTTCAATGCAGTTGAAAATGGCAGTGAATAAACCTTTGGGCCCAAGTTGGAGCATAACCTGACCTTTTGGCTTCCATTTGGAGCCAATCGAGCCGTGCATGGCTTTTTTAGATGGCCAAAAACCCACAAATTTGCCAATTAGCGCATGATCCTTTATATACTGGATCTAGGCATTGAGATGGTGACTTGGGAGCTCAATCTTGAGGCGTTCTGTAGCTATCGGCCTACAAGTGGATGAGGTCATTTTGGGCAGAGTCGTTCCGTCCAACGAAACCAGTGTTTTTTCTATTTGCGCTTCTGGCGTTTTCCCAGGAGTTTGGTGGTCCGTGGCATTGCCCATCTGTGCTTTCACATTGGAGGAAAACTGTGAAATTCTAGGGGATTGCTATGCTGTGTCAGAAGAGGACTCCTGATTTGCAACGACGTTGGCATTGGGGGAGGCTTTGTTAACCCCCCCCCCTTGATGGACCCATTAAGGGTGGATCAGCTGGCGCAAGGGAAAATAAGCAGGTATAAACAAAGAGTGATGGAGAGGACTTTCAAACCAGAGCTGCGCCATTGCAGAGAGGCCAGTAATCCTAGCTCATTCATTGCAGCTCTTACTGAAACAACATAGTATATACTTAGATGTTGATTTCTAATCAAATTTGATATATTTTTATGTATTTACTATACCTCTATATACCTCTTTTATATTTATTTATTTAGAATGCCTCTTTTATAAATATGGTATTTGTATCATAGCATTTAGCCCATGGTATTCATAATAATTTGTATCATGGTATTTTTCCATGGTATTTGTCCCATAGGCTTCACCATATCTCCAATTTATTTTTATTTTTATTTATTTACCATACCACTCCGTTTATTTATATATTTTTTATTTACCATACCTCATTTTTTAGTGCTCCTAAATATACTTCGACATTTCAAATGTTTACTTACATTACATTTCTCACATTACATCTACAGATGTAGCAATAATAGGGTGCAATAACACCAATTTGAAGTAAGAAAAAAGTTGTGACACTCACTAATAATAATAATAATAAATTACTATTTACATGTCAATTTACTCCAAGTAATTATACATAATTAAACACCTTATTAACTTTATATTAATGGTCTTAAGGATTTCAATGTTACCATTTACATTTGGATATACAAACCTTTGTTCATATTCAGCCATACAGGTATTTACAAGGAAAAGTTATATATTTGTTTTACAGATATGGCACTTTGGTTCCAAGGCATATCCATAGTTACGTTTGCAATTATATATAATTTTATTCTTTGTGGTTGTTTGAACTTCGTTCAAATGGGCGGTTAGCACCTACCACACCTTATGTCTATTCCACTTATATCATCATGCTTTCATAATAAATATGGTGATTAATAATTGGATGTCCGACATGGTTTTCTCGTACCAAGATCTTAACTCTGGTTATTTAAAATATTATTAACTGTTTGATAGTTGGAAAGTTTGACATATATTATGTTTACCTCTGTTGGATTGACCTCTATGAGATCGAAATATTTGATGGGGCTTGGGTAGGGTTAGGGTAATGACCTGCCCATCAAACCTAACCGCTTTTCATTCTCTCTGTGCGAAACTTAGGGGAAATTATCTCTCTGCTGCTCTACAACTGTTATGATGCCATGACCTTCTTATGTTGTGGGCTCGATTGCCATCTTGTTTCCATTAGACATTTACAAGCTTACTATCGTCTCGTCGTCATCGAGAGTGCTTGAAGAGGCACCGGTTTTTACCCATCTTGTCATAGGTATTCGGCTTCTAGACTTCGTAATTTATTTAAATTGCTTTGAATCTCTTCATTGGTATTCATTACTGTTACAGTCTTATGGTATTTTTGTTGTGAATTTGGTTATGCTTTTCTTATAACCCCACCCTTCTTTGTCTTTTACACAGTCTGAATGCATTCATGACTATTTCAAGTGTAGAGATTAATGGGTTATGGTGTTTATCCCTCTACAGTGTCGTCATGGAGGCTTCTATTCTGACTGTGCAGGTTATTGCAGCATCCGTCTTAAACCCCACGCTCACATGTATTTCTCGTTATTTCGAATTTTTTTCCATCTTCTAAAAGGAAAAATTTATTTTACAAGTCGAAATTAGAGTCATAATGCGTAATCTAATTATTTTTTGTCCCAGGATCGCGAGTATTCAATGTCGAGCCCTACTATGCTGAAGGTAAGCACTGTTCTTCATTTACAGTTGGAATATTGTTAGCTTTCTCTAGTTTTCTTTACGCCCCTAAATTTCGATTATTTTATGAACTATTTTTTAGGTAACTCATGATATTACCCTCATTTACATGGCACACTCTCTCATTTCCCTTGCATGCTCGAAAGTGACCTATTCACATGTTCGTGCACAGGTACCACGAACTTCTGTGAATTTTTTAGTTTATTTGAAGCCTTCAAAGCTTTTTAGTTATAACCATTCTTCGTTTATTATAAATTCATGTTGAAGCCTTACATGCTCGATTATATAATTCATATGTAATTATAAGTGTTTACAGTCTTGCGAATGATTGGATTTGTACTGAATATTTGGTTTTTTCTATAAGTTCTATTTATAATTGTAAGGATAATTTGAGTCGTGGTCAAGATTCTCATCAATATAGTAGTTTACATTTTTACCATGTCTTGGAACTACACAATATCCTGTTTAATTTAGAATTTAAGGACGTCCTTTTCAACACAAGGATATTCTGTTAGCTTACATATATTTACAGTGATTACTGCTTAATTTCAATATTTCTGTTTTTCGTGTAGCAACTTGGTCCTATTCAATTTTTCCTTGATGATGCTTCAACTATGTAGTTAGTTTCTTCTTTATCAGGTCGAAAGCACTCATACTATGTTTAAAATGCTCATTCTGTAATAAATTATTTGCATGAAGTTCTTCTACTTATATTTCATCTATAATATGATATTTTCATTGGTTCTACACTTGATAAATTGTATCTTACACAGGGTTATCCACATTTATTTATAATGAGAATCCCAGTTTCAGTAGACTACTTGTTTCTTGTTACATGTTAGTTTTCATCCTTGGAGTTTATCTTATTCTAATTTGTTCCTAATGCTAATCAAGATAGATGACTAGACCATCTTAATTATTAGGTTACCTTCCGTAATTCCCACGAATGCCATTAAGACAAAGAGGAAATGAGAAAGAGGGTCTCCTTGACGAATGCCACAAGATGGGGAGAAGGGATGATAGGGGAAACCATTAACAAGAATGGAGTAGAAGGAGGAAGAGATTAGACTCATGACCCATCTGATCCAGGTGGGTCTGAAGCCATAGGCTGCTACCATTTGTTGAATGTAACTCTAACTGAGCTTGTCAAAATATTTTGATAGGTCGATTTTTAAGACCATACCTAGCTTTTTGGTCTTTTTCAAAGAGTGGATTACTTCATGAGTGAGAGTAATTCCATCTATAATCTGGCGTCCCTCCACGTACCCTGTTTTCTCTGGAGAGATGAGCAAAGGACGCAGTGGCTTGAGTCTATTGGCTATGACCTTGGAAATGATTTTATAGATTGCATTGCAGAGGGCAATTGGCCAGAATTTTTCAGGAGTAGCCACCTGATCCTCTTTGGGGATGAGGGCTATGAAAGTGGCATTAAGAGATGGGAGAAGCCAGTGAATAGTTCTGGACTCCTCGACCAATTGCCAGACATAATTTTTTATGAGGTCCCAGAAGTGATGAAAGAAGTTAGAGGTGAAGCCATCTCGTCCTGGAGCCTTTCCCTCTTTGCATTGGGAAACTGCATGTTCCACTTCCAAAAGACAGACCAGATGGAGTAATAGTTGATTATGTTCGTCCTTGATGAGTTTTGGAATGTATTGCAAAACTTTGTTAATGGCCTGCTATCTTTCGACTTGATTCTCTTGAAGAACTGATTTGAAATGATCAACAAGTTCCTTTTATATGGACCAGTGTTCTTCCAATATTTCTCCTCTCTGATTTTGGAGAAAGCTTATATTATTGTGCATCCTATCTTGAATGGTAGAACGATGAAATAAATTGGTGTTCCGTTCCCCTTCCTTTAGCCATCGTATTCTGGATTTTTTCTTCCAGAGTACCTCTTCTTGCTGCCTTCTTTCATCCAGTTGTTTGAGGAGACTTTGTTCTTTCGAAATAAGCATCTTAGTGCATCCCTCTTGGATGATGCGTTGCTAAAGCTTTGCAATTTCACTCTCAAGGATGTTTTGCTGGTGGAAAATGTTCCCAAAGGTGGACTCATTCCAACTTTTTATGTGGTTCTTAAGATCCTTGAGATGTTGCTGAAATTGGAACATCTTAGAGCCTGCTAGAGGAGTGAAGGCCTGCCAAGTTGACTTGACCATTTCCTTGAAGCCTGGGTGAGTGAGCCAAAAGGCTTCGAAGTGGAAAGGTATTTTGGTGGTGTCTCCTAGTTTGGTCGATTGGAGAGAGATGGGCCAATGGTTAGACCCAGAAATGGGTAGGATAGATGCCTGAAAATATCCCCCGATATGAATGGCATTATTAGAATGTAGAAAATGATCCAACTTGGAGGCAATCTGCTGTGAGCCAGAGCGTTTTTTGTTCTAGGTATGAGTGCCATTGGCAAAGGGAAGGTATATCAGTCAATTCTGTTTTATAAAGCTCTTGAAATGTACGCAGTCTGATTCTAGCTTTGCGCGTCCTCCTCTTTTCTCATCCAAGGTAGTGATGAGATTGAAGTCTTCGCCCATGATCCAAAGAGGAGAGTCCTGTTGGAGTTGAGTTTTTCTATCGTATTAAGCAGAGATATTTTCCGCGAGAGATCCTAAGGAAAGTAAACATTGGAAAGATGTCCGTGTAGGTTGGTTCCAAGTATGTGCAATGCTTCTTGGATTAAGTTGTGTGTTGCATGTGCATCACTTATTGAAACAGCCTGCGGATCTGATAAGAGACTTACTTATTGAATCAATATATTGCAACCATTCAAAGTCATCTTGGAAGAGACTTACCAAGTCTGGAAGGGCTTTTTCCAAGTGCATGGAGACACAAATTCGAGCGTATGAGGTGTAGCGCCTGACCTTGGTATCTTTTGCAATCTTTATAAACTCTCTAAGGCCATTGCCAATATCTCTTAAATATTCTTTGTCCAAGTATTCCAGAGGTAATGAGTATAGCCTAATCCAGACTGTTGCCTAATTGAAGTCTTCTTTGTCCAGATTGAATCGCTCTATCCAATCCCGAAGGTAGAGCCTAGATGAGTTGAAGAAGTAGGGGCCCCCATCCAGAATGCAATTCCTATCTTCAATGCAGTTGAAAATGGCGGTGAAGAAACCTTTGGGCCCAAGTTGTAGCGTAACCTGACCTTTCGGCTTCCATTTGGAGCCAATCCAGCCGTGCATGGCTTATTCAGTTGGCCAAAAACCCACGAATTTGCCAATTAGTGCATGATCCTTTATATACTGGATCTAGGAATTGATATGGTGGCTTGGGATCTCAATCTTGAGGCGTTCTATAGCTATTGGCCTGTAGGTGGCAGAGGTCATTTTGGGCAGAGTCATTTTGTCCAACGAATCCAGTGTTTTGTCTATTTGTGGTTCTGGCGTTTTCCCAGGAGTTTGGTGGTCCGTGGCATTGCCCATATGTCCTTTGACATTGGAGGAAAACTGTGCATTTCCAGGGGATTGCTATGCTATGTCAGAAGAGGATTCCTGATTTTCAACGACGTTGGCATTGGGGGAGGCTTTGTTAGCCCCCCCCCACCCCTTGACGGATCCATTAAGGGTGGTTCAGCAGGCACAACGGAAAACTGCTAGGCATAAACAAAGAGTGATAGAGAGGATTTTTGAACCAGATCAGCGCCGTTGCAGAGAGGCCAGTAACCCTAGCTCATTCATTACAGCTCTTACTGAAATAATATAGTATATACTTAGATGTTGATTTCTAATCAAATTTGATATATTTTTATGTATTTACTCTACTTCTATATACCTCTTTTATATTTATTTATTTAGCGTGCCTCTTTTATAAATATGGTACTTGTATCATAGTATTTAGCCAATGGTATTCATAATAATTTGTATCATGGTATTTTTCCATGGTATTCGTCCCATAGGCTTCACCATATAAAATCTCCTTTTTTAATTTTCATAAATATAAAGATGTTTATGGAGTAAATATAAAAATAGGTTTTATTTATTTTCTATACCTCTAGTGTATTTATATTTATATTTATTTACCATAGCTAAAAGAGTTATTATTTCTTTACCATATCTCCAATTTATTTATATTTTTATTTATTTACCATACCACTCCGTTTATTTATATATTTTTTATTTACCATACCTCATTTTTTAGTGCTCCTAAATATACTTCGACATTTCAAATGTTTACTTACATTACATTTCTCACATTACATCTAGAGATGTAGCAATACTAGGGTGCAATAACACCAATTTGAAGTAAGAAAAAAGTTGTGACACTCACTAATAATAATAATAATAATAAATTACTATTTACATGTCAATTTACTCCAAGTAATTATACATAATTAAACACCTCGTTAACTTTATATTAATTGTCTTAAGGATTTCAATGTTACCATTTACATTTGGATATACAAACCTTTTTTCATATTCATCCATATAGGTATTTACAAGGAAAAGTTATATATTTGTTTTACAGATATGGCACTTTGGTTCCAAGGCATATCCATAGTTACGTTTGCAATTATATATAATTTTATTCTTTGTGGTTGTTTGAACTTCGTTCAAATGGGCAGTTAGCACCTACCACACCTTATGTCTATTCCACTTATATCATCATGTTGTCATAATAAATATGGTGATTAATAATTGGATGTCCGACATGATTTTCTCGTACCAAGATCTTAACTCTGGTGATTTAAAATATTATTAAGTGTTTGATAGCTGGAAAGTTTGACATATATTATGTTTACCTCTGTTGGATTGACCTCTATGAGATTGAAGGATTCGATGGGGCTTGGGTAGTGCTAGGGTAATGACCTGCCCATCAAGCCTAACCGCTTTTCATTCTCTCGGTGTGAAACTTTGGGAGAATTAGCTCTATGCTGCTCTGCTGCTCTGCAACTGTTATGCTGCCATGACCTTCTTATGTTGCGGGCTCGATTGTCATCTTGTTTCCATTAGAAATTTACAAGCTTACTACCATCTCGTCGTCATCGAGAGTCCTTGAAGAGGCTCCAGTTTCTACCCATCTTGTCACAGGTATTTGGCTTCCAAAATTCATAATTTATTTAAATTGCTTTGAATCTCTTCATTGGTATTCATTACTATTACAGTCTTATGGTATTTTTGTTGTGAATTTGGTTATGGTTTTCTTATAACCCCACCCTTCTTTGTCTTTTACACAATCTGAATGCATTCATGACTATTTCAAGTGTAGAGCTTAATGGGTTATGGTGTTTATCCCTCTACAGTGTCGTCATGGAGGCTTCTATTCTGACTAGGCAGGTTATTCCAGCATATCATCAACCCCGCGCTCACATGTATTTCTCGTTATTTCGAATTTGTTTCCATATTCTAAAAGGGAAAATTTATTTTACATGTCGACATTACAGTCATTATGCGTAATCTAATTATTGTCTTTCCTAGGATCGCGGGTATTCAATGTCGAGCCCTACTATGGTGAAGTTAAGCACTGTTCTTCATTTACAGCTGGAATCTTGTTAGCTTTCTCTAGTTTTCTTTACGCCCCTAACTTTCGATTATTTTATGAACTATTTTTTAGGTAACTCATGATATTACCCTCATTTACATGGCACACTCTCTCATTTCCCTTGCATGCTTGAAAGTGACCTATTCACATGTCCGTGCACAGGTACCACGAAATTCTGCAAATTTTTTAGTTTATTTGAAGCCTTCCAAGCTTTTCAGTTATAGCCATTCTTCGTTTATTAGAAATTCATGTTAAGGCCTTACATGCTCGATTATATAATTCAAATGTAATTATAAGTGTTTACAGTCTTGCGAATGATTTGATTTGTACCGAATCCTGGGTTTTTTCTATAAGTTCTATTTATAATTTTAAGGATAATTTGAGTTGTGGTCAAGATTCTCATCCATATAGTAGTTTACATTTTTACCATGTCTTGGAACTACACAATCCCCTATTTAATTTAGAATTTAAGAGCGTCCTTTTTAGCACAGGGATATTCTGTTAGCTTACATATATTTACAGTGATTACTGCTTAATTTCAATATTTCTATTTTCCATGTAGCACCTTGGTCCTATTCAATTTTTCCTTGATGATTCTTCAACTATGTAGTTAGTTTCTTCTTTATCAGGTCGAAAGCACTCATACTATGTTTAAAATGCTCATTCTGTAATAAATTATTTGCATGCAGTTATTCTACTTATATTTCATCTATAATATGATATTTTCATTGGTTCTGCACTTGATAAATTGTATCTTACACATGGTTATCCACATTTATTTATAATGAGAATGCCAGTTTCAGTAGACTACTTGTTTCTTGTTACATGGTAGTTTTCATCTTTGGAGTTTATCTTATTCTCATTTGTTCCTAATGCTAATCAGGATAGATGACCAGACCATCTTAATTATTAGGTTACCTTCTGTAATTCCCACAATCCATGCATAGTCATTTATTTGACGGGGAATGGCCAGTACAGTCTGGGGTTTCAAGCCCTGGACCGTCCAATAGTTCCCTTCCCGTTATTTTGTGGTATTTGAACTTATGACCCTAATTTTCTTCTTTGTATCATATCAAAACCATTCTTGACTCAATACTTCAATAATTTATAAAACATAGGAAATAATATATTTATAATGTCTTTAAGACCATATTAAATTAATCTCATCTCCACTGCTATACACTTTCATTCATATTAAAGAATAGTAACATACAAACAAATTTATTGTCTTTCTCTATGATTGTTTAGAAATACAAAATTTAATATTTCAACTAGTCCGAAAAAAGAAAACACAGTAATGCTCATAGAAATTCCCAAGCTCATACTTCAGTTACTTATCTCACTTTATCATGCTGGTGACTGCCTCTGAACCATGAGAGAGGTGATTACGTTGAAATCCCCCATGCTCTACACTAGAGTAATACTTAGATATCAATGTTTTTATGGAATAGACCTCAAGAGCCTCAGTCTACTCCTTCCATATTTAGGTTTATGAATTTCCACTAGCTCCAACCAGCTCTGGATTGACTCTCACCTTCAAGCCTATTAAGTTTTTTTTTTAAATCATAGAACCCCTTTTCCTCACTAGGATTTTCCTTTTATCCTTAGAGGAAATGGCAATTGTTTTAACTTCTTTTGTCTAACTACTCTGGAATATTGGAATACTTTATCATTAGTCTTTATGGAAAGACATTCCATAACAACAATATTTATTCAAAAAAAAAATACAAATCATGTTCATTACCATATTAACTTTACTTGTTAATCTCATTTAAAATTTAAATCTATAATACATTTTTAAAAGAAACATAAATAGTTTAAGGATCAAATCGAGCTGTTACATCTTATCGCTCTGAAAATAAACACTGTCCTCAGTGTTCTATTCCATATTAGCGAATAGTTCAGGGTATGCCTCATGCACAAATCCTTCATCTTCCCATGTAGTCTCCTACGGGCCAAAGTGCTTCCGTTGCACCTTAACTTGGGTGATGGCTCGCTTCCAGAGTGTGATTTCTCTCTGATCCAGAATATGTTGAGGTTCTACTAGAAATTAGACATATGGTTCGACCTAAAATCAATAAGAAATTTGAGTTAATTATCATAATATTCATCTCTTCTAGAGATTTGATACACAATATTATTCCTACCTGAATGTTCTTCCTTCTGTATTACACATCGTCTCGCCATCATCGACAGTCCTTGAAGAGACTCTGATTTTTACCCATCCTGTCATATGTATTCAACTTCCAGACTTCATAATTTATTTAAATTCCTTTTGAATATCTCCATGGTATTCATTACTGTGACATTCTTATGGTATTTCCATTGTGCATTTGGTTATGGTTTTCTTATAACCCCACCCTACTTTGTCTTTTACATAGTCTAAATGCATTCGTGACTATTTCAAGTGTAGAGCTTAATGGGTTATGGTGTTTATCCCTCTACAAGGCCATCATGGAGGCTTCTATTCTAATTGTGCAGGTTATTCCAACATTCATCCTCATCCCCACACTCACATGTATTTCTCATTTTTTCAAATTTTTTTCCATTTGCTAAAAGGGAAAATTTGTGTTACAAGTCGACATTACATTCATTATTCCTAATCTAATTATTGTATTTTCAAGGTTCTAGGGTCTTCAATAGGTGGTTAGCACCTGTGAGACCTCGTGTCTATTCCACCCGTGTCATCATGTTGTCATAATAAATATGGTGATTAATAATCGGATGTCCGACATGATCTGCTCGTACCAAGACTTGTACTGAATCTTGGGTTTTTTCTATAAGTTATATTTATAACTCTAAGGATAATCTGATCTATGCTCGAGATTATCATCCATCTAGTAGTTTATTTTTTACCATGTCCTGGAACTACATGATTTCTTGTTTAATTTATAATTTAAGAAAGTCCTATTTGGCACAACGATATTCTGTTAGCTTACATAGATTTACAGTGATTACTGCTTAATTTTAATATTTCTATTTTCCGTGTAGCACCTCAATATTATTCGATTCTTCCTTCATGGTGCTTCAACTATGTATTTGCTTCTACGGTTGAAATTTTTTATCTTACACAAGGTTATCTACATTTATTTATAATGAGAATTCCAAATTCAGTAGACTACTCATTTATTGTTACACGGAAGTTTTCATCCTAAAAGTTTATCTTCTTCTCATTTGGTCCTAGTGATAATCAGGATAGATGACGAGACCATCTTAATTATTGGGTTACCTTCCGTAATTCCCACAGTCCATGTATAGTCATTTATTTTACAGGGAATGATTAGTAGAGTCTAGAGTTTCAAACCCTGGACCTTCCAACAGGTTCCCTTCCCGTTCTTTTCTGGTATTTGAACTTATGACCTTAATTTTATTCTTTATACCCTATCAAAACCATTCTTGACTCGATACTTCAATAATTTATAAAAAAATAGGAAATAATATAATTATAATGTCTTTAAGACCAAATTAAATTAATCTCCTCTCCACTACTATACAATATCATTCATATTAAAACATAGTAACATACAAAAAACTTTAATATCTTTCTCTATGATTGTTCAAAAATATAGGATTTAATATTTTGACTAGCATGAAAAAGAAAACACAGTAATTCTCATAGAACTTCCTAGGCTCATACTTGAGTTACTTATCTCACTTTAGAATGTTGATGACTGCCTCCGAACCATGAGAGAGGTGATTACTTCCTAAAAGTCCCCCATGCTCCACACTGGAGTATTACTTAGATAGTAGTGTTTTTATGGAATATACCTCATGACCCTTAGTCTAGTCCTTCTTCAATATTCAGGTTCTTCAGTTTCCACTGGCTCCAACCAGCTCTGGATTGACTCTCACCTTCAAGAGTATTTTTTTTTTTTTTAAAATCATAGAACCCCTTTTCCTCACTAGGATTTTCCTTTTATCCTCAGAGTAAAAGGTAATTGTTTTAACTTCTTTTGTCTAACTACTCTGGAATATTTGAATACTTTATCATCAGTATTTATGGAAAAATATTCCATAAAAAATCTATATTAAAAAACAAAATATAAATCATGTTCATTACTAGATTAACTTTACTTTTTAATCTCATTAAAAATTTAAAACTATAATCCATTTTTAAGAGAAATATAAATAGTTTAAGGATCAAATACAGTTGTTACATCTTACCCCTCTGGAAGTAAACATTGTCCTCAGTGTTCTATTCCATATTAGAGAATAGTTTAGGGTATGCCTCACGCACAAATCCTTCGTCTTCCTGTGTAGCCTCCTTTGGGCCAAATTTCTTCCATTGCACCTTAACTTGGGTGATGGCTCACTTCCAGATGTGATTTCTCTATGATCGAGAATACATTGAGGTTCTACCAAAAATTCGTCGTCTAGTTTGACCTGCAACGAGCAAGAAATTTGAGTTAATTATCATAATATTAATCTCTTCTAGAGATTTGATACACAATATTATTCCTACCTGAATTTTTTTCCAATGTATTATATGCCTCGTGTCACGCACATATCATTTCAGTATTTATATATGAAACATATTGTGCACCCATAAGTGACTAGTTAATGCCAATCAATAGGCCACTGGTCCTACTCTTTCCAACATTTGGAAAGGTCCACAAAACTTGGGAGCCAATTTGGCAGAGGAATTCCACCTTAAGGTGCTTTCTTAGGCTTGTTTCTCACATACACATTGTCACCCACTTCAAATTCTCGATAGGTTCTCTTTTTGTCCGCATATACCTTCTGTCAATCTTGGGCAACTTATAGATTGTGTTGAATCTTTCTTACTTCTTGTTCCATTTCTGCCAACATCTTCAGGCCAAGCATTAATTTGGTTTCCGGACTGCTCCAGTTAATGGGAGTTCGAAACTATCTCTCGTACAAGGCTTCAAAGGGACTCATTTTCAGAGACTCTTGATATCCATTATTGTATGGAAACTCCACCAGATGTAGATAATTTTCCGAATTTGTGGGTTGTTGCATTACGTACATGCACAACATGTCTTGTAGGATTTGATTCACTCTTTCTATTTTTCCACCCATTTGCAAATGATAGGCGGTGTTGAAGTTGATCCTTGTACCCAATCTGGTAAACAGTACCTTCCAAAAGGCTGAAGTGAAAATTTACATCTTGATCCGAGATGACTGTTTTAGGAATGCCATGCAACCTAAATATTTCTCTCATGAAAATATATGCAATCTTCACTATTCTAAAAGTGGATTGTACAGGAATAAAGTGAGTTCCTTCTCTCAATCTATCAACAAATACCATTATAGAATAATTATGCTTCTTTGATCTTGGTAGAAAAGTAATAAAATATAAAGGGTTGATTTGATTTGGTTAGAGGACCTCAGCTGGATAGCATATGTGATGGTGTGTCATGATATTTTAAGCCTTCTTTTCTGAGCAACCAACTAACAGGATATTTGTAAGAGAAGTGTGGAAAATTGGATTTTCATGTAAAGAGAGAACATGTGAAAGAAATGGTGATGAGATTGATGAGAGAGGAGGAATTGATGAAAATTGTGATGCAACCAACACACAAAATAGAAAAAAATATATATATAAACCAACTTAAAAATTAACCTCTTCAAGGGAGAAACCTCATTTACATTACATAAATGAAGAATTATTGGATGATACAAATTACGATACCTATTTTGTATATATAGGAGTCTAAGGGGTCACAATATAATCAGACACTAGATAACAATAACAATGTAAAGGAATAATAATAACAATAGTGGGCTTTAATGATGTACAAAAATAACAATATGGAGGTTACATGGGCACAAAAATAACAATAATGGGGATACATTAACAATAACAATAAGGGGGCTAGACTAGTATTATAGGGACCTTACATGCCCATATCCTTCAAAAAAGTGTTGTCCTCAATGCTTGAGTAGTTATGAATGCTTCTGTATAAAATTCTCATCCTCCCATGTCGAATACTCAACAGGTAAGTTCTTCCATTTATTGAGATACTCTCAAATTGGTCGATTTTGTAGTTTTCATGTTCTTGTTTCCATTATTAATTCAGGCTCAAATATGAATTTTCCTTCTTCATCAAGTTTTTCCAATGCTGTTTGAACGAGAAGATTGTCACTGATAACCTTATTTAAGCATGAACATGGAAAAATGTGTGTACTCAGGAATATGTAGGCAGCTCAAATTTTTATGCCATAGTACCAATATTTTGCAACACCTTGTAAGAACCGTAGTACTTGGTTGATATTTTATTATCCGTCTTAGATTGCTTGAGGGGAATTTTTTTATATGGTTATAGGCATAAAAATACCCAGTCACCTAGCTCAAAAATTCTTTCACTACGACTTTGATCTTCGTCTTGTTTCATTAGATTTTGCGCTAGAGTGAGGTTACCCTTTAAGAGCTGGAAAACTTCTTGTTGATGCTCAATGTGATCTTCCAGTTCTTGAACCTTAGAATTTTCTCTTAAATATTATGTGATGGATGGTGGATGATATCCATAAAGTTTCAGAAATGGGGTCATTTTCGTTGTAGTATTGAAGGAAGTGTTATACCACCATTAAGCTAGATGTAGCCACTTGAACCATTGTATTTTTTTATCATATAAAAACCAACTAAGACATCCTTCCAAAAATTTGTTCATTGTCTCATTTTTCCCATTAGATTGAGGATGATAACATGATTCATGAGCTAATTGAGTACCAACACAAGAAAATAATTCCATCCAAAAATTTCCAGTGAAAATGGGATCCTTCTCACTTACAATAATATTTGAGATTTTCTGAAGCTTTCGAATTGTTTCCATAAATACAATAGAAATTGTATTGGATTTAAAAGGGTGATATAATGCACAAACATGTGCATACTTGATAAGTCTATCAACTACCACCATGATGACACTCTAATTTCCTTCAGACTTAGGCAAAAATGTCATAAAATCCGTTTAGACCTCCCAACATTGACTTGGAGTGGATAAAGGTTGTAATAGACCTGGGGCCTTAATTGTCTCAACTTTTTTTTGCTGGCAAACCAAACATTCCGCAACACAATTTGAAATATAAAATTTAAGGTCATCCCAAAAAAAATCCTTCTTGACCCTGTGGTAGTTTTTTTTTAAACTTGAATGCCCTCCTAAGGGGGAGGTGCGCAATTCGAAAAGAATATTTTGTTTGATTTGGGAATTCTTACAAATATATAAGTGATCTTTATACCATAATGAATCATTTTTCCAGCTAAATGTATCAGATATACTAGGATCCTACTACAAATTTTTAATGAGTGTCCACACCTCTTCATAATTCTTCCATTTATTCCTTGTGTTTGTTATCCACTCAGGTTGGAAAATATAAATTGCACAAAGCAATGCTTCCACATCCTCATCCTTTATTGAGAGTGCATATGCAACAACATTTTCTTCCCTTTTTTGTAGATGATTTCAACATCATAACCCAAAACATTTGTGACCCATTTTTTCTGCTCTTCAATAGATAACATTTGTTCCAAAAATTATTTAAGACTATTATGATCTTTTTTTACCTTGAAATGTCTTCCCATTATGTAGGGTCACAATTTATTTAGTGCATGTAGTATTTCCAACAATTCCTTCTCATAAATAGGTTTATATAAATACTTTCCTTTGATTGGAAGACTTTCAAAAGAAATGGGTCTTCATTCTTGCATTAAAACATCACCAATTCCATTTCCTAAGGCATCACTTTCCGCAATAAAGGTTTTTGTGAAGTCTACTGTGGCTAAAATGAGTGCCTATAATATTTCCTCTTTAATATGTTCAAAGGCTTTAGTTTCTTCTCGAGTCCAAGTAAATGCATATTTCTTCAGTAATGATGTTAGAGGTGCCACTATTCTCCAATAATTCTTAACCAAATTGCAATAATAGACTGTCAACCCGAGAAATCTTCGAAGATGATTTTTGGATGTGGGGATTTTCCATTGATTAATGGCTTTAATTTCATTAGGGTCTACCTTAACACCTTCATCAGATACAATATGACCCAAATATTCCACCTATTGTACTCCAAAGAAACATTTGGAGATTTTTCATACAATTATTTCTCCTCCAACAATTTAAGCACTTTGTCAACATATTAGCATGATCTTTCCAAGACATGTTGTAGATTAGTATAGCAACAAAAAATACTAACACAAATTTTCTAAGGAAGGGTTTCAAAATAAAATTCATCAAACCTTGAAATGTGGAAGGTGCATTAGTATGGCCAAAAGGCATGAAAAAAAATTCATAATGACCCTCATGAGTTATGGATGTTGTTTTTAGAATGTCTTCATTCTTCATTCTAAATTAATGATATCTTAAATGAAGATTCAGCTTGGTGAAAAAATTGTCACATGTAATTCATCCAGCAATTCATCAATGACATGAATGGGAAATTTATATTTAACAATGAGCTGTTTGATCTCCCTATAATTCGAACACATGCACCATGATCCATCCTTCTTGTGCACCAATACTACTGTAGAGAAACAACTTTGACTAGGTTGAATTATACCAGCCTCTAGCATTTTTGCATCCATACGCTCAATTTCACTCTTTTGGACATAGGGATATAGATAATGCCTGATGTTTGGAGGAACACCTCCTGGAATTAAATGAATAGCATTATCATGATTATGAATAGGTGGGAGTCCTTTGAGAGTCTCAAATACCTTCAAATGATTGTTCAAGAATTTTTGGAGATCTGGAGAAATATATGATTTCGATGTTTAAACTTCTAGTGAGCATAATTGTGTAATTACTCCCTATCTAAGTTATTATTTAGAACCTTTGTCATGTCATTATAGTTGATTATATTTCTTGGTTTTCCTATGATACCCATTAATTAAACTACCTTTCCTTCCCAAAAAAATTCAAGAAATGTTTTTGAGAATTAAAATTTATCGTCCCAAAATATTTTAACCATTGGACTCCTAGTACAACATAAACACCACCCATTGGAATGGAAATGATTGGACTATTAAATATGCATTTACCCATGAATAGCTTGATGTTATGGCGCTTTCCATAGAAATTCATAGCTCCTCCATTTTAAACCATCACTTCACACTCTGGTGTTGGACATAGGAAGAAATTCAATTCCTTGGCTATCTTACAATGAATGAAATTATGGGCACTACCCGAATCAATCAACACTATTACATTTTAATTCTTCATATGTCCTTCTATATTAAGATTTTTAGGAGTGGTAATTATTTCCAATGCATTACAAGATATGGTTAGATTCATTTCTTCTTTCTCCGGGGCGGTTTCCTGGTGTATGTGCTCTTTTTTTGACGTTTCTTGTTCCTTTTCTTTGTCCTCTTCACAATATATGTAAAATAATTTCTTCTCAACACACTTATGACCTTTTGTGTATTTTCTATCACAACTGTTGCAGAGCTCTTTTGCTCTTTTCTCCTCCAATTTTTGTGACCTAAACCTTGTAGGTTGTGGAAGGCTAGGAGAAACAACACTTTCATCTTTATAGTTGTGATTGGTAGACTTCCTTACTGCCTTAATTTTGCTTTCAACTTTTCTTGCCAACCTGAATGCCTTTGCCAATGAATCAGGTTCTCAAAGGATAACATCATGTTGGATATTATCCTTTAAGGTCCCTATGAAGACACCAATCCTATGCTCCCGTAAAATATCATTTACTCTGATATTCAATTTTTGGAATTACTCAATGTGCTCTGCCATTGAACCCTTTTGTTTGATATTTATCAATTGGCTAAAGAATTTGTTTATATTTGTATCCTCAAAATGTACTATTATTTCCTCCGTAAAAATTTACCAAGTGACAAGTTGTTTATGAGAAAAAAGGCATCGATACCATACACATTTTCTAGGTTCTAAATATAGAGTTGTAATGTGTACCTTTTCTATGCCTTGCACATTATGGAGATCAAAATATTTCTCCATCTGTAGTATCCTTGTTACCAAATCCTTGCCATTAAACTTTCTCAAATCGATCTTTAGAATATGGTGGGTCTTGAATCCAAATTTAGAGTCTATGGAGTCATGATTAACCTTCTTTTTGTTCTCATCATGATTTTCTTCTAATACCTTTTTTCCATTAGGAAACATTTTTTGTAGCAACTTTTTCAAAACTTCTTTCAAAGCTTTCTTGTATGATTTTAACCATTCTTCAAACCTTTTATGTTGCCTTTCATTTTTTCTTCTATGCCATGTATCTTAGTTTCCAATTCATTTTTGGTTACTCTTTGTGAGAGCAAAATTTGTTGCACTTGGTCTCGTAATTTTGATATATCATGTTGCATTTATTCCTCTTCCTACGTCATAGTAGAGATTTATGAGGATTTAGTGGGTGTTTAATTCTTTTTTTTGGGAGAAATTTTAGAGCCAAATATTTATATCTATGCTTAAATGTGCCCTTTAAATCACTTCAATTAATTTTTCAAACAAAATTTATGCCAAATTAAAAAAATACACACATTTTTCTTGCTTTTTAGGAGCTCGATATTGAAACTATTGTATCTTTGTTACTTCAGATCCCCAAGATCTTAAATTAGGACCTATGGTAACACTATGAGTCTTATTTGCAAAGCCACAAGTTAGACCAAATTTGTAGTCTTCAAGGTATAGTTATGTCCAATGTCCCATCATGTCCTAATTATGGACTTGTTCAATAGAGTGAAATTGTATGGAGTTCCACGTGTCACTGTTTCGACCTTCAGCAATAAAAATGCTAAAAAATATTCTATAGTCCGTGTGATTTGATCTATTTTTGATGAAATTCAAATCCAATGCTCGTAGAGTAAATTATGACGATTTTCCAAAAGTCACCTATTTGAGACAAAATTGTGGAGCATGAAAAAACCCTAAATTTTTTCAACTATATATCCAAAAATATAGCGAACCAAGATCTAAAATTTTTATAGGAAGTTCATAAGGATTTCTGCTCATCGTGGTAAAATATTCAGATTCTGAACCTTCATATAAAAAAAATTATAGCTAAAATTTTAGGATGTCCTGTTTGCAATAGAGAAACCTTGGAATCCAAAGCTCTAATACCAAATGTTATGCAACCATATCACAAAATAGAAGAAAAAATAGATCAAATAATTAAAAACTATCCTCTTCGAGGTGGAAACCTCCTTTACATTACATAAATGAACAATTATTGGATGATACAAATGAAGATACCTCCTTTGTGTATATAAGAGTCTAAGGGATCACAACATTATGAGAGCCTACATAACAACAATAATTTAAGGGATTCTCCTGATTCGCAAGATGAAAGCTTGAGTTCTAGCTCCTCTTCTCAAGATGTAGATGCTGCATGCACAATTGTTGGGAAATATTTCATTGTTTAGGACGGTTGATGATGTATCCTGCTGATATATAATACAATGTTGATCCCAGGCTACTGAAGTGATCCCTAGAGTGAAGAATTAATTCCCCATATGATTCCAAGATGAGTTTCTTGGAACTTCCTCTTCTCCTCAAACCCTCACTACAGAATTACACAATTCCACAAGAAATGTGGCTGCATAGGAGAATAGATGGATTGCCTCATGCTAGATATGTGAATGAAACTCCTAGAAGAT
The DNA here is from genome assembly GCA_034641835.2 of Pinus albicaulis. Lineage (NCBI taxonomy): Eukaryota > Viridiplantae > Streptophyta > Pinopsida > Pinales > Pinaceae > Pinus > Pinus albicaulis. Next base: position 695,416,018 of record CM076570.1, on the reverse strand, counting down.
AGCAATGGATCCATAGTGTGAAGGGTTGATCCATCCAAAGGTTTCTCAATTGAGGTACTGAGAATAACTTTCCAACTCTCAAACCCAAGTTCATGAATGGGTAATACCTGTAGTAGGAAGTGCATATGAGAGTGGTTGAAAGTGGCACTAATTCTCGGATGATGAATGTTTCCCAAGAAAACCTTCCCAGATTGGGCACTCAAAGTTCCCCTGTGGGTAAGGGTGTGATTCCTGCTCGGGAATACCCTGTGATAAAAAGCACAGCAGACTTAGCGAAACAGTTAAAACATGCAAAGAAATGTCTTACGACACTCAATAATAAAAATCTACACTCTCCTCCTTTTTTGCCCTCATCTTCCATTTATGGTTGTGAGCCTTCCATACCCTTGGCCCACTTCATAACTACCGTGCACATGTGGCCAGTAGCCTGCATAAATAATGCACTGTCCTCCATGATCTCCATCACTGTTGCAATTACTCTCCACTTTCTCCATCATATGTGCATTTAATGCACCACTTCCTCCATCACTTAATCATTATTTCTCCGTGATCTTGCATTTATTCCTCCACTATCTCCATCATCTTCCTCATTATTTCTCTATGACCTCCACTCTTTCTTCCTTTTTATGCTCCTCAACTACTCCATAATGCTACTCCACTACTCACTAACCCACATTCACACTATAGAAGTGGATTTTATTCCTCTACTGGGTTTATGGGTCCCTCCACCATTTTGTTTACTTAACTAAATAAGAAAAGTAATAACTCTAATATTCCAATTAGGTGATAGAAATTTTGGAATAATATAGTCCTCCACACCAAAGTTTTTCTTTTCCTCAAGAAACTACAAAAGTAGATGCTGCAGAAATCCATCTCCCTCCCAAGTGGAATCCTCATTTGGAAGGTTTCCCCATTGGCTCCAATGCGTTATGAACGCCAAACTCCATAGTTGCCTCTCTAGAATGTCTAGAATGGCCTCCAGCTATGTAGCTAGATACTTGTCCCCATTAGTGAGTCCCCAAGTGGCAACCATCTGTTGTCCGAGAGCCTCTTCTCTACATGAGATATGTGAAGTGTACTGGTTCCTACCCCAAGTGGAAAGTACCAACTCATAAACTATCTCTCCAACCCATGTTACATGGATTAGGTTGTATCTATCCATGCTCCAATCCTTGGCCCCGGTGGCCTTGCTTTCTCTAAGCATCATCTCAACATTTTGCAAAGTAGGAAATAGAAACATATGGATTAACAAGTGAAATTTTGAACCATACTCTCCTAATAGCAGCCAACGAAACAATTCTTTTTCTTCCATACCACCTCATCATCACACCAAGTATGGTGTCCATACTCTCCTAACAGAAGCCAATGCAGCAAGGCTTCTTTTTTCCATCCCACATCATCATTATGCAAGGTCTGGGAGAATGTAAGTCCATATTATCCAAAGAGTAACCAATGCAACCATGCATCCCGTTGTTGCATGTCATCACTATGGTGTAATTTAGGAAATAGTGATATACCAATGGGAATATAAAATGCAATTTCTTGGCCATACTCTCCCAAGAGTAGCGAGCATAGCCATGCCTCCCGTTGTTGCATCACCTCAGTACAGTGAAAGGCATGGAACATACCCATCTGAAATGTCGAATGGTAGCCATACTCACACAATAACATCCATCGTATCCATGATTCCTACTGCCCCATGTCATAGATCTTCCTGATGTCATAGATCTTCAAGTAGCCTTTAAGTCACATGCTCATCATCTCCATCCTTCCATCCAATGGTGGGTGATGACTCATATCATGCACCAGCTCGATATCCACCCAATGAAGACGCTCCTGCCAAGAACTGCTCATACGATAATTTTCCCCATCATTATCTATGGCCTTGGGAAGACCATGAAGCATGAAGACATTCAGGAAAGATAATCTGGTCATGGGTGAAGAGATGTACTGTGTGAAAATGTTGAAGCAATGTGCGTACCTTGAAAATGGATCAGTGTCAACAATACCATCCTCCACAATTTGATGGAAATCCTTGCACTCTATGATATGTCGAATTGCATCCTCCTTGATGTCTCTCTATGAGACTCTGAATATGATGCATGCAAAAACTTCTCTTTGAGCTATGACATGCTCATCAAGAAAGCTTTGTCTTGATAATCATAAGGTGTTATTCATTACATGATGTCTACCATCTACCATCTACCCATCCAATGCTTCATAAGTGAAGCGATCATCGGAATGCTCAAATAATAACTACGCCCTCAAATCATCACTGCTCCTCAGTGATAGCATTGTTCATCTCCACGATAATGCATATGATGTCACATGGCCCTCTCCATAAACAATTTTGAACTCATAGTCCTGCATTGTAATGATCCACTGTTTCTTCCCCTTCTGCAGCTGCTTCTCCTCCACAAAAATATGTCATATACTATGGTGGTTGGTCGTCACAATAAATCTACTGCTAATAAAAATATGTCGAAATTTGACCAATGCATGCTTAATGGCCAATATCTCTTTGTCATAAATAGAATACGACAACTCGTGTGACATTATAGCTATTGTATAGATTCCCTGCATTAGGACTGTGCTAATCCCATCCCTAGAGACTCCACACTCCAACACGAAGTGTTGTGTGCATCTCAACAATGTCAAACTGGGATAGCTATACATCTTCTCCTTGAACCAGCCAAGGGTCCTCTTCGCAGTGATAGTCTTCTACTCCAAATTAGCAATGTGCTCTAACCCTTGGTCATGGAATTTCCCTGATGGCATGAACCCACAAAGCTCAATATGATGTGGTGAAATAATATGGGTCAGAAATGTTTGCATACGTTGGATTAGCTTATGCTTGGGAACACCTTGAAAAGCTACAAGAGTTCCTTCAAATGCTGCAATTGCTTCTCCAACTACTGGTGATGGTGATGGTTTCTCTTCTACTCCTGCACTAGCACTGGTATCTTATTCCTCTTCCTCGTGCACCTCCTTAATCATGCCTTGGAATCTCAATGTCGAAGTCTTGGGAACATCTTTCCAAAATGCAAGTGCTCCTCCCACTAATGCAAGTACATCTACTGCCGCTGCTGGTGGTGGTAGTTGGTCTTCTCCCGGTGTATCAATGCTTACATCTCCCTTCTACTCCTCATACACTTTCTCTTTATTTTTGGAGAATGTTTCAATGGAATGTGCCTTTTGGTTTCTTATATCAAACCTCTTTACCAATCTTTGAGTGAACTCTTCATACACAATCACTCTTGCATGTTTCAATCTACCGAACCACCAACCATTTTCTTCACCTTCAAGGTGCAACGCTGCAATCTCAATGGCTTCCTTTTCCACTACTGGGTGTAGCTAGAATAACTCATCTAAATTCTCAATCCAAGCCTTTGTTGAGCTTTTGGATGGCCCATCGAATGTAGGAAAAAAAATGGATTCAACATATTCCCTCTTATTCTATTGTTGTTGTGTTGTCTTCGGTTCTCTCTAATCTAAAAAAACTACTGGAAATTTAGATTCTATTTGAATGCTCTAGAATGAGATTTTTACTCTGAAATATAATCACTCAGAGTCACATGATCCAAATATCTCGCATCTTCATGCCATTAATTTCTTTCTGCAAGGAAAGTGGGCATAGTAGGGCGTTGTGGAACTTTCTGCACCACCAATTACTTATACTGCTGACAGGAAGTGGTCAGACCTTCTCCATTTTGAAACTCTCTTAAGGTTTCCCTTTTTCTTTCCCCTCTCTTTTCTTTAATCTCCAAGGTAAGAGCCTGCATATATCTACAGATAAGTGTGGCAAAACTGAATCCTTCTGCCATTGTAGAATTCCTCTCTTTTTTCTTCTTCTTATTATTCTTTTGATTTCAGGAAATGCCTAAAATTTGAGAGAAAGATCATGCTATAATGCCATTGTAATATCCCAAAATTGGAGAAACGAGAATATAGAACATTTATAACATTAAAATCAAGTAAATAACCAGAATGTAAGCATGAAACTGTAAAAATACTGGAAATGCTTAAATATAACATCAAGACATTAAAATATTAGCATAGATAGTTGGGCCATATCATTATGTATCAAAATCAATGTAAGTACACAATTCTCAAAAAGGAATGCACTCAAGCCACAAGATGGCTGAAATACACTACACAAACCTAGCACTGGAAAGTATAAAATGCCACTACTAGAAACTGTTGCTGCTGGGAAGAAGATCTATGTGCGAGGGGTTACTGGAGTGCTTAGAAAAGATCCAGGATTTTAGCCATGGAATCTACTCGAAAAAACCCAGAAAAACCCAAAAATGGTTTGGCCATAATTTGAGCTTGGAATTTCGGCCCTTTTTGGGTTCCATAGTGCACTCGTGCTGTCTAAGTTACGCACTCCCTAGAGAAAAATTCCGATATGGGGATGAAAGAATGATCTATCTCATGCCCATAACTCCTTAATTAGAGAAAATCATAGCATGGCTAATAGTACTTGTACCATCTCCAAACATAGTGCTAGCTAAAAACGATGACATCATCAATAGTGAATTTTTGGGAGTGTGAACCTCACAAGCATTACTAAATATTTTTCCCATAATTTTTTGTTGCTGCCAAATTCCAAGATTTTTCCCAAAACATCTCCCTCTGATTGGATGAGACATTACAAGTACAGGTTGTTGAGAAAACACATTGGGGACATTATCAATTTTTTTGGACCACATGTAGTTAGGAATTTCAAGTTCTATGAAGAGATTTTTCACAACAAATACACTTCAATAAAAAAAGTAACCAAAATTAAGAATGATAAGAAACATTTTAGTAGAAACAATTAGGCAAATAATATCCTCGAAATTTGTTGTCATCAAAGGTTATCCTAGTAGAGATCCCTAGTTAAGAAAATAAATTCATTATAGCATTAGCATTAATCTCTCTCAAGAGCATGGCGCATTCTTATTTCCTTCATTATCATCAAATAGTAGTTATTCCTTCAAAAATATTATTTCAGAAATATAACTCTCTATTTCCATGTTGGTTCTAGTTGTTCTAAAACTATGTTTAGATTCCAAGTTCATAAGATCATATTTAGTAATACTATTGTTTATTTATATGCTATTTCTATTTACTTCAACATTCTCTCGAGATTCTGAATTCATATGAGCACTCTGTTGTTTGAGATCATCCATTATTTTTGTGGCAATCCCCATTGATTTATTGCTCTCTTCAAATTCCACATTCATAAGATCAGTATGCCTAACCCATGCTAACAACAATAGCTTAACCACACTTTTAAAATTATAAGTTAAAATGCTCAATTTTCTTGGCACAATTATCGACTATATTCATGCTAAACTGAGAAATTTGTGTTTCTCACGAATAACCAGCATCCACAATTTTTTTGATAGGAACTGTTAGGTCATTAAGTTTAGGATGATACGTCAGTTCTAGTGTAAGACAATATTATTTATGAATAATTTCAAGTTCCTATACCAATGTATATTTCTTGTCAATATCTCCATTCTCTTCTACCATGCTCATTTTGGCGAAGTACATAGTTTCTACAAGGATCAATTGCATTTTCCTACACATTCAATATTAGTTCATTAGACTGTTATTTAAGATGAGGCTTCTAATCTGTGTTGATCGGTCGAGTGCCCAATAAAATAAGAATGAGATATTATTTCCCTCCTTATATTTTTAGACTTGATTATGAAGCTAAATACATTGCAACGCTACAATTTATTTTCCAATAGAGTTGTACTCTGCTAGTGTATTAACTATTTAGTGATCAAATTAATTATTGCCACAAGGCTCCTTTATCTTTACAAGTCTTCACTAGTCAATGATCACATGGATATATCTATTTTTTATAGCCATCCATCACATGAGTTTAGATGTTTGTGGTGTCTTAGCCCTTCGAGCTTCAAATGTAAGACTAGGGAAAGGCTTGTAATCACCAATTTTTCCATCTTCCAATTGGTAGTTCTTCAATTTATCTCCCACAAGAATAACAATAGGATTATCATATAACCGGGCCTGAGATGGAGAGGAATATTCATATACAGTCCTTTGGGCATGATACAATCCTTCAAATGCTGAGGAAATCATTCAAATTCAAGCCAGAGATAATCCTTACATCTATATACTTGAACCACAACGAAAATTATAGATGAAATAGTTACACATTCCAATACACCCAACTGCCACAAATATCATAAAGACCAATCATCATTCTCTTAACTGCTACAATGTTTAAAATCTACAAGGTCAATTCATACAATGTTTCTGAGAACAAGTGTAAATAGACCAATTCAACTCGATCACTAGGACCAATCCACATACCAAACCTTGTCTAAAACATTATAACAAGCATAGTACAGAAGTGATAGGAGAATATGACTTGGTTAGTACATTGATCCACCTTGGGTGTTATCAATATGCCAGATGGATAAGTGAAACATTGCATATTAATTTATTACCAATTAAAAGCCTACTGGCTACTGGGAAAAAATAATACTTCACCTTGTGTATTTATAGATATTTTCTTTGGATTGCAATTCCAAAAGCCTTTGTATTTACAAAGAAGATCTAAGTTTTATCAATCTAGACAACAAAGGATCGGTTTTCCAACTACCTACTCACCCTTGCAGGGTATAGAATCATGCACAAAAGCACATATAACTTGCGAGAATATAACAAGAAATAAAACCAATTACCTTAAGATACATCTTTTACATCTGAACAATCAATTCAATTATATATTATATTTTTTTTTGAAGGTGATGTTGCCCCTACAATCCATATTGGAAGAAGTACATGTGGTACTACTACTGTCGGGAAAATCGGCCAACAAACAGTAAGCCAAAACTCAGCCTGCTTTCGCATGTGGGTGGCCAATTGAGGGCAACAAGATGCACATCCTCTTGGGGCTCAGAACTCTAGTAGGTGGCCTGAAAAGGAGACACCCTCACCATTGAACCATAACTCCATTGGAATTTATATGTTTTCTTAAATGAACCATAATAATATATAATAGAAAGTGTTTCCTCCTAAGAGGTCACATTTTTAAAATCAGAAGGGGTAGAGTATGCATGCCTTCGTAAACTTAGTAGTCAAATTGTTGCCTAGAAATGGATCCCTCATCCCACAAACAAGAGGGTCTCATACACCGAGGTCTCATACACCAATTTGGCGGTGTCTGACTTAACTATGACCTTAAAATTGGATAATAATAATAATAATATTTCTTAGAATGTACCATACTAATAGATTTTTTTTCTTATTATACAACATATATGAGAGGCACTAAAATTTTGTTCAGCAAACTATCGGTGTGATCATGCCTCTGATCGGCCTTAACAACTGATTCACTTTCTATTGTGCTGGAATGAATCATTTTCTTTATGGAACAGTTCTATTTAACGTAAATAGATGATTCTAAGATGCTCCTCTGCTACACTATCGACACTAGCATACCTCTGATGTCAAAAGTCTATAGAGTCCCCACACAGAGACCAAAAAAAAAGAATATTCATAAGAAAATACCATGATTTAGTGGCATTGGTTAAATCATATTCAATTCCCTCTAATATCAGCCCTAGCTAACTGTCGTTAACATATGGGTTGATAACACCCAAAGTGGATCAATGTAGTAACCAAGTCATATTCTCCTATCACTTCTGTTATATGCTTGTTATAATATTTAGACCAGGTTTGGTATGTGGATTGGTCCTAGTGATAGATTGGAATTGGTCTATGTACACTTGTTCTTAGAAACATTGTATGAATCGACCTTGCAAAGTTTAAACAATGTAGCAGTTAAGGGAATGATGATTGGTCTTTATGATAGTTGTGGCAGTTGGATGGTATTGGCATGTGTAACTGTTGCATCTGTCCTTAGTGACAATTAAGGTTGGCAAATAGAGTTGTAACAACACCCCCTAATGTGTGAGGTAAGAAGAGGAACCAATGGTCGAAACACATTCTAACAGACATAAGTTATGAGGAATTCCAAGGAAAGAGCTAAAGTTCAAGGAACTAGTGAGTACTTGTAATCAATTGTCAACAAATAGATAGGCATATTGATGCTTAGAAGAGAAACAAAGCATGGATGCCAACATAATACACTGTGGATCCATGTAAAAATATGCAAGAGCATGGCCATGAAAAATGTACACAACAGGTCCATGTCATGAAAATGATCATATCCATGAGCAAATGCAATGTGGATATGTCATAATATACATCAAGAAGAAAACTAATACCAATGGGAAGACGTAGTAATCATAATATATTAATATACTCCATCACAACTTAGGAGGGGTAGCATGAGTGACGTGCCTCCAAATCCCAAGGTATTTGTTCCAACCCCGATGGTATGATTCTACACCATGTGAATGGATAAAATATTGGCATACAACAATGTATCAAGTATCAGCACTTAGTGCTATTCTTGCCTCTCCAAAATGGGAATTAAAATTTTTTTTATCACACTTAGAAGCTGAGAAAGCTTAGCTTGAGATCCTAAATATTGGGGATAAAAAAAATGAATGGAATCCCCATCAAAATTTGCATCAAGTGGCCACCATATTAGAGGGTTAATAATCATTTTAGAGCCCAGACATACGTATGAATATAATCCATGTAATGAATTTTTGTGGACACTTGGAGGACCATTAATCAAAAGAAAATCCTTATCATGCAAATCTATTTAAGCTAATCTCTAGAAAAAATTTTCCTCCCTTGAAACATTTCAAGCCCTAAGAAGGCAAGATGTTGAACCACTTTCTTAGAAAATCTTGCATTTCCACTATCGTTTCCTAGCTCATTCATAAATATATTTCTTTGAGAATCACAATGAGCAAGAACCAAATCATCCAAACATGCACTAAAAGAATCTAAGGATAAAAATTCAATCAAAAAAAGTTCAATTGAATTCAAGCACTTCACTGTCGCACCTGAACCTTTGCACTTAACAATTGCATTACAAATTTGAGTAAGAGAACTCAAAAAATTTGTTTTATCACCATTGAATAATATAATTTCACTATTTCTTATGAGAAGCCCATTCTCCTCATAGTTCAAATCAAGAAGTAAGTCCATCTGAAGAAGTTGCCTAGCTGTCGAAAATGGCCCTCCATCATGCACTTCAGTGACTGTTGGTTCATGCAATTTTCCATAAGTCCACATTGGTAGTTGATTCAGTGTAGTTTTATCCAACATAGATTTGATATATTATGATGTAATAAAATTTTGGAGGCCTAGGTGTAACCATAGTTTTAAAAACACACAACCCAAGATCCCCTTGAGCTGATTACTGACTTGGAAAGCTAATCGTCCCACAAGTAATGCAACCACTCATTATAAGGATCTTGCAAGGGCACCACAAATAAGAAAGAATGTCTTCATATATAGTTCATATCCCTTGTCTACCATTTGATCATGAAACTTCAAAGCCTTTAAGATCTTCTTCGATTTTTTTAGCCCATAAATTATGGTACTATATGTAATTATGTCAGGCATGCAGTCATTCTCATTCATTTCTTCAGGGAGAAGGAAATATTCATCCAATTTCCCTCCCTTGCAATATCCATTGACCAATGCATTATATATCACTACAGTTAGCTTTATTTCGTTCATTAAAGCTTCACTAAAAATCTCTTTAGCCTCATCTAATCTACCTACTTTGCATAAACTGTCTACTAGCAAGGTGTCAGTATAAAAATTTGGCTTAAAGCCCTTACTTTTAATTATGCTCAACCACTCCAGGGACTCTTTAATGCACAAAGTTTATGTATTCGAAAGGTAAATTTGGAAATTATTTCAGTTTTCATTTTTTTTTTCAAGTTAGATATTGTTTTCAAGTTTTCACATTTCTAATTTTATTGCAATGTGGCAGACTAATCGTGGCAGTAAAAGAACAACCCCGGGACAGGATGATCGCAGAAAGGAGCTAGCCGAAGAACATGTAAAGTGCCAGCCTTGCTTAATCTTCAGGTATTTTATTTATTTACATAATTGAAACAATGTTAATTTTGTTCAAATATAAAGACACTTGGCCATGGTGTGCCTGATGATTCCCTCAACAAGGAAGAGTTTTATTCATCCCCATGGCCATTGTTGTTGCTGCAAAAAAAGTCGCGAAAAGAAAAGTTGGAACTTGAGCGTTTGGTAGACGTTACGCCTCAAACACCTGAATTAGTAATGAGGATAAGAAAACTTATGACCCAACTAGATACATATAAGGTAATAATAAAAAATCAAAAGGATATTTTTTTTCGTTCTGCATGAGATCAATTGTGATAGTTTGATTTTTAATTTTTACATTAACTAAACTAACAAAAAAATTCGTTTGTATGTAGCATTATCTGACACCTTCTGCCCCCAGTGTTGGTGGTAGTGGGACACAAAGGTAAGGGATTGCCGAGGAACCCTGTCGTACACCTTCTACGCCTTTAGGTGGTAGCTAAGAAATGCACCCTACCCAAGAAGACACCCAACCAACCGCTGAATGTGTTGGCAGTGATGAGGGTGGTATGGCCAACTATATTATTGCATATAATGGAGCTATACGTGTAACCTCCATGGGGACCATTGATGGCACATTTTTGGTGAATGATGAAGGTGTTCCTATAAAGCACGTACAACTGCCAGGTAAGTTTTAATATTTTAACTATTTCATGTACTCTATCTAAAACATGTTTTATCATGATTTTTATTTTTAAATTAATGGTAATATCTTTTTTACTGTGTAGGAAACAATGAGTTTTATAGGTTTTTGGAGAGCAAGGCATTGGTAATTTTTGGCCCGACCATATGCAAAAGGTGGAATTCCCAGAATTCCAACCTGAGAAACGAACTTCTAGATTATCTAGAAGCCCTTTTTGGGGTGGGCACATTTGATAGAAAAACGATCAGTCGAGTAGTTGGAAAATATCTGAAATATACCAGGGATACCTATAGGATGCAATTGAAAATTAAATCTAGATACGAGCTTCCTCTCACAGTTCCATATAGGGAGTGGAGAGCACTCATCAATGATAGAAAAAAGAAAAATGCCAAGAAAGAAGGAAAAATGCTAACTGAACCTGCAAGGTAAATTACAACTTTAATTCAATAGCTTTAATTTTCTCTATCTCTAAAATAAAAGTGTGCTATGTCATATATGACTTCAAGATTTTGATAATAGGTTGCCTGAAACCTCGACGGCAACCAAAACCAAAGCTAGGATGGAAAAAAAATGCCATCACAGCCTAGGCAAGGGTGGCTACTTGAAATTAGCCACAAGAATTGTAAGTAGCTAAACATCTTATAACTAATTGTATCGCCTTCCAACATTTTTGTAATCCCATCAAATAATATTAAAAATACACAATCATATGTAATGTAGGGTGATGACTTTGGAATGGAAACCACAGAGGAAGACAAGGAGATCACTTTCCATTCTAGATATCAAGCTGTAGTTGAATATCGTAGAAGCTTGGGATAGGTCCCAAGATCCAGAATGTCTAATAAGTTAAAATGTTAACCTTTCAATATGTTTTTTTTCCTCCATAAATTTAATGTATAACAATTTTGTTTAAATTAAGGGAGCAACAATTTCAACAAGCCAAATAACCTAGTTGTAGAGTAGTGCGTTTAGAGTGAAATATTTCCTGAAGTACATGGTCCTTATGTGCAACCTGATCATTGTAGTGGAGACCAGGCTGACAATGCTACTATCAGTGAGGGCCATGATGGTAATTAATTCCCACTTATAATTCTTTCTAATTATACCTTGATGGTTGTGTCCTTATAACGTCTTTTGTTTAAATGAGAGAGAATGTTGTACTTGATCATCCTACCACCAGAGAGGAATAAAGAACAACGGTTCCAATGGTGACAACTGGTGCACTAGGTAAATAATCTCATTGCAATTTTTTTTATTAAAATTATCGAACTAGTTCAATGATATTTAAAGACTGACAATTAAAATTTAATATTATCTGTTTTTGTAGGCGATGCCCCATCACTGCATGAGACCAGACATCGTGAGTACGCAACTAGGCCTGCTACGTGGGAGAGGAATGGAACAGAAGTAAAGCACAATGATGTTGATGATGTAGTTAGGAGCTTTAGAAGTAGGAATAAGAAAAATAAAATTTGATAATGTAAAATATTTTATTAATATAAGACAAATGTTACCATAATTGGAACCTTTTTTGCGTTATATAAAAACTCATTTATCACACTATTTT